>JAXRKP010002594.1:0-30000 GCA_037039925.1 Doris montereyensis | reverse complement strand
AACCCTAACCCTAAACCTTTAACCCTAACAACCCTAACCCTAACCCTAACCCTAACCCTAACCCTAACCCTAACCCTAACCCTAACCCTAACCCTAACCCTAATTTAACCCTAACCCTAATTTTAACCCTTTAACTCTAACCCTTTTAACCCTAACCTAATTTTAATAACCTAATTTTAAAATTTCCCACTAACTAAAAAGGTCTAACCTCTGATTTTTCTAATTTTAAAGAAGACGATAAAACAAGAAGATTTAAAATATTGTTTTCCTTCTAAAGTTAATCTCAAGCTCAATCAGGACCATTAATTAAAATTTTTGAATTAACCCTTTTTGGCTACATCATTTCTAACTTAACCCTTAACCCTAACCCTAAACCTTTCTAACCCTAACCCTAACCCTAACCCTAACTAACCCTAACCCTAATTTTTCCTAAACATTTAACTAAAAACCTAACCCTAACCCTTAACCCCAACCCTAAAAATAACCCTTAATCCCTAACCCTAATCATAACCCTTAATTAAAATGTTTGAATTTGATCCTTTTTGGCTAATCATTTCCTAATTTTACCACTAATATCTTTAACCAACCCTAACCCTAAAAGGTTAGAATAACCCTAACCCTAATTTTTTTTCTAACCCTAACCCAAATTTTAACTCTAACCCTAACGATAAAATAAGAAGAGTTAACCCTAAATAACCCTAACCCTAATCTTAAAGTTAATCTAACCTCACTAACCATAACCTTAATCAAAATGGTTGAATTTGTTACTTTTTGGCTAATCATTTCTCCTATGTTTAAAATTTCCCACTAACTAAAAAGGTCTAAGCTCTGATTTTTCTAGAACAGTTAGTCCTCAGCTTCCAGCTGACGATAAAAGAAGAAGATTTAAAAGTTGTTTTTGATCTTAAAGTTAATCTCAAGCTCATATCATGACCATTAATTAAAATTGTTGAATTTGTTTTTTAATTTTGACTACATCATTTCTCCTATATTTAAAATTTCCCACTTACTAAAAAGGTCTAGAGCTCTGATTTTTCTAGAACAGTTAGTCCTCAGCTTCACAGATGACGATAAAAGAAAAGATTTAGAATATTGTTTTTCATCTTGCAGTTAATCTCAAGCTCATATCATGACTGTTAATTAAAATGGTTGAATTTGTTGTTTTTTGGCTACATCATTTCTCATATGTTTGAAATTTCCCACTAATTAAAAAGGTCTAGAGCTGTCCCTTTTTTAGGATAGTTAGTCCTCGGTTCACAGATGACGATAAAAGAATATAATTTAGAATATTGTTTTTCATCTTACAGTTAATGTCGTGCTCATCTCATGACCATTAATTAAAATGGTTGAATTTGTTGTTTTTTGGCTACATCATTTCTCCTATATTTAAAATTTCCCACTTACTAAAAAGGTTCAGAGCTCTGATTTTTCTAGGACAGTTAGTCCACAGCTCACAGATGACGATAAAATAAGAAGAGTTAGAATATTGGTTTTGATCTTAAAGTTAATCTCAAGCTCATATCATGACCATTAATTAAAATGGTTGAATTTGTGGCTTTTTGACTACATCATTTCTCCCATGTTTAAAATTTCCCACTGACTAAAAAGGTCTAGAGCTCTAATTTTTCTAGGACAGTTACTCCTCAGCTCTCAGCTGACGATAAAAGAAGAAGATTTAAAATGTTGTTTTTGATCTTAAAGTTAATCTCAAGCTCATATCATGACCGTTAATCAAAAAGGTTGAATTTGTTACTTTTTGGGTAAATCATTTCTCATATGTTTAAAATTTCCCACTAACTAAAAAGGTCTGAAACTCTGATTTTTCTAGAACAAGTTAGTGCTCAGCTCACAGATGACAATAAAATAAGAAGAGTTAGAATGTTGTTTTTGATCTTAAAGTTAATCTCAAGCTAATATCATGACCATTAATCAAAATGGTTGAATTTGTTGCTTTTTGACTACATCATTTCTCCTATATTTAAAATTTCCAACTAATAAAAAGGTCTAGAGCTCTGATTTTTCTAGGACAGTTAGTCCTCAGCTCACAGATGACGATAAAATAAGAAGATTTAGAATGTTGTTTTTCATCTTACAGTTAATCTCAAGCTCATATCATGACCATTAATTAAAATGGTTGAATTTGTTGCTTTTTTTGCTACATCATTTCTCTTATGTTTAAAATTTCCCACTGACTAAAAAGGTCTAGAACTCTGATTTTTCTAGGACAGTTAGTCCTCAGCTCACAGAGGACGATAAAAGAAGAAGAGTTAGAATATTGTTTTTGATCTTAAAGTTAATCTCAAGCTCATATCATGACCATTAATTAAAATGGTTGAATTTGTTACTTTTTGACTACATCATTTCTCCTATATTTAAAATTTCCCACTGACTAAAAAGGTCTAAAGCTCTGATTTTTCTAGGACAGTTAGTCCTCAGCTTCCAGCTGACGATAAAAGAAGAAGATTTAAAATGTTGTTTTTCATCTTACAGTTAATCTCAAGCTCATATCATGACCATTAATTAAAATTGTTAAAATTGTTGTTTTTTGGCTACATCATTTCTCCTATGTTTGAAATTTCCAACTGATAAAACGGTCTAGAGCTGTCCCTTTTCTAGGATAGTTAGTACTCAGTTCACATATGACGATAAAATAAATTGATTTAGAATATTGTTTTTCATTATACAGTTAATCTCAAGCTCATATCATGACCATTAATTAAAATGGTTGAATTTGTTGCTTTTTGGCTACATCATTTCTCTTATATTTAAAATTTCCCACTAACTAAAAAGGTCAAGAGCTCTGATTTTTCTAGGACAGTTAGTCTTTAGCTCACAGAGGACGATAAAATAAGAAGAGTTAGAATATTGTTTTTGATCTTAAAGTTAATCTCAAGTTCATTTCATGACCATTAATTAAAATGGTTGAATTTGTGGCTTTTTGACTACATCATTTCTCCTATGTTTAAAATTTCCCACTTACTAAAAAGTTCTACACCTCTGATTTTTCTAGAACAGTTAGTCTTCAGCTCACAGATGACGATAAAAGAAGAAGAGTTAGAATATTGTTTTTGATCTCAAAATTAATCTCAAGCTCAGATCATGACCGTTAATTAAAATGGTTGAATCTGTCGCTTTTGGACTACATCATTTCTCTATATTTAAAATTTCCCACTTACTAAAAAGGTCTAGAGCTCTCAGATTTCTAGGACAGTTAGTTCCTATCTCACAAATGACGATGAAAGTAAAAGATGTAGAATATTGTTTTTCATCTTACAGTTAATCTCAAGCTCATATTATGACCATTAATTAAAATGGTTGAATTTGTTGCCTTTTGGCTACATCATTTCTCGTGTATTTAAAATTTCTCACTTACTTAAAAGGTCTAGAGCTCTGATTTTTCTAGGACAGTTACTCCTCAGCTTACATAGGATAATAAAAGAAGAGTTAGAATATTGTTTTTCATCTTGCAGTTAATCTCAAGCTCATATCATGACTATTAATTAAAATGGTTGAATTTGTTGCTTTTTGGCTACATCATTTCTCCTATATTTAAAATTTCCCACTTACTAAAAAGGTTCAGAGCTCTGATTTTTCTAGGAGCTCACAGATGATGACGATAAAATAAGAAGAGTGAGAATATTGGTTTTGATCTTAAAGTTAATCTCAAGCTCATATCATGACCAATAATTAAAATGGTTGAATTTGTGGCTTTATGACTACATCATTTCTCCCATGTTTAAAATGTACCATTGAATATCATGACCATTAATTAAAATGGTTTAATTTTTTGCATTCTTGGCTAAATCATTTCTCATATGTTTAAAATTTCCAACTAACTAAAAAAAAAGGTCTGAAACTCTGATTTAGTCCTCAGCTCACAGATGACGATAAAATAAGAAGAGTTAGAATATTGTTTTTGATCTTAAAGTTAATATCAAGCTCAGATCATGACCGTTAATTAATATGTTTGAATTTTTTCTTTTTGGCTACATCATTTCTCCTATGTTTAAAATTTCCCACTGACAGAAAAGGTCTAGACCTCTGATTTTTCTAGAACAGTTAGTCTTCAGCTCACAGATGACGATAAAAGAAAAAGAGTTAGAAGATTGTTTTTGATCTTAAAGTTAATCTCAAGCTCAGATCATGACCGTTCATTAAACTGGTTTAATTGGTTACTTTTTGGCTACATTTCTCCTATGTTTAAAATTTCCTACAAACTAAAAAGGTTTAGAGCTCTCAGATTTCTAGGACAGTTAGTTCTCATCTCACAAATGACGATCAAAGTAAAAGATTTAGAATATTGTTTTTTATCTTACAGTTAATCTCAAGGTCATACTATGACCATTAATTAAAATGGTTGTATTTCTTGCTTTTTGACTACATCATTTCTCCTATATTTAAAATTTCCCACTTAATAAAAACGTCTAAAGCTCTGATTTTTCTAGGACAGTTACTCCTCAGCTTCCAGCTGACGATAAAAGAAGAAGATTAAAAATGTTGTTTTTCATCTTACAGTTAATCTCAAGCTCATATCATGACCATTAATTAAAATGGTTGAAATTGTTGTTTTTTGGCCACATCATTTCTCCTATGTTTAAAATTTCCCACTGACTAAAAGGTCTAGAGCTCTGATTTTTCTAGAACAGTTAATTGTCAGCTCACAGATGACGATAAAATAAGAAGAGTTTAGTGTTTTTGATCTTAAAGTTAATCTCAAGCTCATATCATGACCATTAATTAAAATGGTTGAATTTGTTGCTTTTTGGCTACATCATTTCTCCTATGTTTAAAATTTCCCACTAACTAAAACGGTCTAGAGCTCTGATTTTTCTAGAACAGTTAATCTTCAGCTCACAGATGACGATAAAGAAGAAGAGAGTTAGAATATTGTTTTTGATCTTAAAGTTAATCTCAAGCTCAGATCATGACCATTAATTAAAATGGTTGAATTTGTTACTTTTTGGCTATCATTTCTCCTATGTTTAAATTTCCCACTAACTAAAAAAGTCTAGAGCTCTGATTTTTCTAGAAACAGTTAGTCCTCAGCTCATAGATGACGATAAAAGAAGAAGAGTTAGAATATTGTTTTTGATCTTAAAGTTAATCTCAAGCTCTATCATGACTGTTAATTAATCAAATTTGTTACATAGAATGATAAAAGAAGAAAACTTCCAATATTGTTTTTCATCTTGCAGTTAATCTCAAGCTCATATCATGACCCTTAATTAAAATGATTAAAATTATTGTTTTTTGGCTACATCATTTCTCGTATGTTTAAAATTTCCCACTAACTAAAAAGGCCTAATACTCTGATTTTTCTAGAACAGTTAGTCCTCAACTCAGAGATGACGATAAAATAAGAAGAGTTAGAATATTGTTTTTGATCTTAAAGTTAATCTCAAGGTCATATCATGACCATTAATTAAAATGGTTAAATTTGTGGCATTTTGGCTAAATGATTTCTCCTATGTTTAAAATTTGCCACTTACTAAAAAGGTCTAGAGCTCTGATATTTCTAGGACAGTTACTCCTCAGCTTTCAGCTGACAATAAAAGAAGAAAATTTAAAATTTTGTTTTTTATCTTACAGTTAATCTCAAGCTCATATCATGACCATTAATTAAAATGGTTGAATTTGTGGCTTTTTGGCTAAATCATTTCTCCTATGTTTAAAATTTCCCACTGACTAAAAAGGTCTAGAGCTCTGATTTGTCTAGAACACTTAGTCCTCAGCTCACAGTTGACGATAAAAGAAGAATATTTAAAATGTTGTTTTTCAACTTACAGTTAATCTCAAGCTCATATCATGACCGTTATTTAAAATGGTTGAATTTGTTGCTTTTTGTCTACATCATTTCTCCTATGTTTAAAATTTCCCATTGACTAAAAAGGTCTAGAGCTCTGATTTTTCTTGAACACTTAGTCCTCAGCTCACAGATGACGATAAAAGAAGGATATTTAAAACGTTGTTTTTCAACTTACAGTTAATCTCAAGCTCATATCAGGACCATTAATTAAAATGGTTAAAATTGTTGTTTTTTTACTATATCATATCTCTTATGTTTGAAATTTCCAACTGATTAAAACGGTCTAGAGCTGTCCCTTTTCTAGGATAGTTAGTACTTGGTTCACATATGACGATAAAAGAAATTGATTTCGAAGATTGTTTTTCATTTTACAGTTAATCTCCAGCTCATATCATGACCATTGATTAAAATGGTTGAATTTGTTACTTTTTGGCTACATCATTTCTCCTATATTTTCCCAACCTACTAAAAACGTCTAAAGCTCTGATTTTTCTAGGACAGTTACTCCTCAGCTTTCAACTGACGATAAAAGAAGAAGATTTAAAATGTTGTTTTTCATCTTCCAGTTAATCTCAAGCTAATATCATGACCATTAATTAAAATGGTTGAATTTGTTGTTTTTTGATAAATCATTTCTCTGATGTTTAAAATTTCCCACTGACTAAAATGGTCTAGAGCTCTGATTTTTCTAGAACAGTTAGTCCTCAGCTCACAGATGACGATTGAAGAAGAAGAGTTAGAATATTGTTTTGGATCTTAAAGTTAATCTCAAGCTCATATCATGACCATTAATTAAAATGGTTCAATTTGCCTTTTTTACTACATCATTTATCCTATATTTAAAATTTGCCACTTACTAAAAAGGTCTAGAGCTCTCATATTTCTAGGACAGTTACTCTCAGCCTACAGCTGACGATGAAAGGAGAAGATTTAAAATATTGTTTTTCATCTTACAGTTAATCTCAAGCCCATATCATGACCATTAATTAAAATGGTTAAAATTGTTGTTTTTTGGCAGCATCGTTTTTCCTATGTTTCAAATTTCCCAATTATTAAAAAGGTCTAGAGCTGTCAATTTTTTTAGGATAGTTAATACTCGGCTCACAGATGCCAATCAAAGAAAAAGACTTAGAATATTGTATTTCATCTTACAGTTAATCTGAAGCTCATATTATGACCATTAATTAAAATGGTTGAATTATTTGCTTTTTGGCTACATCATTTCTCTTATATTTAAAATTTCGCTCTTACTAATACGGTCTAGAGCTCTGATTTTTCTAGTCGTTAGTCACACAGATGACGATAAAAGAAGAAGAGTTAGAATATTGTTTTGGATCTTGCAGTTAATCTCAAGCTCATATCATGACCCCTAATTAAACTGATTAAAATTGTTGTTTTATGGCTACATCATTTCTCATATGTTTAAAATTTCCACTAACTATAAAGGTCTAAAACTCTGATTTTTCTAGGACAGTTAGTCCTCAGGTCACAGAGGACGATAAAACAAGAAGATTTAAAACATTGTTTTACTTTTACAGTTAATTGCAAGCTCATATCAGGACTATTAATTAAAATGGTTGAATTTGTTGCTTTTTGGCTACATCATTTCTCCTATGTTTAAAATTTGCCACTAACTAAAAAGGTCTAGAGCTCTGATTTTTCTAGGACAGTTAGTCCTCAGCTCAGAGAGGACGCTAAAAAAAGAAGATTTAAAATATTGTTTTCCTTTTTACAGTTAATCGCAAGCTCATATCAGGACTATTGATTAAAATGGTTGAATTTGTTGCTTTTTGGCTACATCATTTCTCCTATGTTTAAAATTCCCGACTAACTGCAAAGGTGTAGAGCTCTGATTGTTCTAGAAGAGTTAATCCTCAGCTCACAGATGAGGATAAAAGAAAAACAGTTACAATATTGTTTTTGATCTTAAAGTTAATCTCAAGCTCATATCATTACCGTTAATTAAAATGTTTGAATTTTGTTCTTTTTGGTTACATCATTTCTCCTATGTTTAAAATTTCCCACTGACTAAAAGGTCTAGAGCTCTAATTTTTCTAGAACAGTTAGTCCGCAGCTAACAGATGTCGATAAAAGAAGAAGAGTTAGAATATTGTTTTTGATCTTAAAGTTAATCTCAAGCTCATATCATGACCATTAATTAAAATGGTTGAATTTTTTGTCTTTTGGCTACATCATTTCTTCTATATTTAAAAGTTCCCACTTACTTAAAAAGTCTAGAGCTCTGATTTTTTAGGTTAGTTATTCCTCAGCTTACCTAGGATGATAAAAGAAGAAGATTTAAAATATTGTTTTTCATCTTGCAGTTAATCTCCAGCTCATGTCATGACCCTTAATTAAAATGATTAAAATTGTTGTTTTTTGGCTACATCATTTCTCATATGTTTAAATTTCCCACTAACTAAAAAGGTCTAAAACTCTGATTTTTCTAGAACAGTTAGTCATCAGCTCACAGATGACGATAAAATAAGAAGAGTTAGAATATTGTTTTTGATCTGAAAGTTAATTTCAAGCTCATATCATGACCATTAATTAAAATGGTTGAATTTATTGCTTTTTGACTACATCATTTCTCTCGTATTTAAAATTTCCCACTTACTAAAAAGGTCTACAGCTCTGATTTTTCTAGGACAGTTAGTCCTCAGCTCACAGAAGACGATAAAACAAGAAGATTTCAAATTTTGTTTTCCTTTTTACAGTTAATCGCATGCTCATATCAGGACTATTAATTCAAATGGTTGAATTTGTTGCTTTTTGGCTACATCATTTCTCTATGTTTAAAATTTCCCACTAACTGAAAAGGTCTAGAGCTCTGATTTTTCTAGAACAGTTAGTCCTCAGCTTCCAGCTGACGAGAAAAGAAGAAGATTTAAAATGTTGTTTTTCATCTTACAGTTAATCTCAAGCACATATCATGACCATTAATTAAAATGGTTAAAAATTGTTGTTTTTTGGCTACATGATTTCTCCTATGTTTGAAATTTCCAACTTATTAAAACGGTCTAAAGCTTTCCCTTTTTTTAGGATAGTTAGTCCTCGGTTCACAGATGACGATAAAAGAAATTGATTTAGAATATTGTTTTTCATTTTACAGTTAATCTCAAGTTCATATCATGACCATTAATTAAAATGGTTTAATTTTTTGCTTTTTTGCTAAATCATTTCTCTTATATTTAAAATTTCCCACTTACTAAAAAGGTCTAGAGCTCTGATTTTTCTAGGACAGTTAGTCCTCAGCTCACAGAAGACGATAAAACAAGAACATTTCAAATATTGTTTTTCTTTTACAGTTAATCTCAAGCTCATATCAAGACTATTAATTAAAATGGTTGAATTTGTGTCTTTTTGGCTACATCATTTCTCCTATATTTTAAATTTCCCACTAACTAGAAAGGTCTAGAGCTCTGATTTTTCTAGAACAGTTAGTCCTCAGCTCACAGATGACGATAAAAGAATGAGATTTAAAATTGTTTTTTTCATCTTACAGTTAATCTCAAGCTCATATCATGACCATTAATTAAAATTGTTGAATTTTTTGCTTTTTTGGCTACATCATTTCTCTTATATTTAAAATTTTCCACTTACTAAAATGGTCTAAAGCTCTGATTTTTCTAGGACAGTTAGTCCTCAGCTCACAGAGGACGATAAAACAAGAAGATTTAAAATATTGTTTTCCTTTTACAGTTAATTTCAAGCTCATATCAGGACTATTAATTAAAATTGTTGAATTTGTTGCTTTTTGGCTACATCATTTCTCCTATGTTTAAAATTTCCCACTAACTAAAAAGGTCTAGAGAGCTCTAATTTTTTTAGAACAGTTAGTCCTCAACTCACAGATGACGATAAAATAATGAGATTGTTTTTTCATCTTAAAGTTAATCTCAAGCTCATATCATGACCATTATTTAAAATAGTTGAGTTTGTGGCTTTTTGACTACATCATTTCTCCTATATTTCAAATTTTCCATCTACTAAAAAGGTCTAAAGCTCTGATTTTTCTAGGACAGTTACTCCCCAGTTTCCAGCTGACGATAAAAGAATGAGATTTAAAATGTTGTTTTTCATCTTACAGTTAATCTCAAGTTCATATCATGACCATTAATTAAAATGGTTTAATTTTTTGCTTTTTAGCTACATCTTTTCTCTCATGTTTAAAATTTCCCACTTACTAAATAGGTCTAGAGCTATGATTTTTCTAGGACAATAAAACAAGAATATTTCAAATATTGTTTTTCTTTTACAGTTAATGTCAAGCTCATATCGGGACTATTAATTAAAATGGTTGAATTTGTTGCCTTTTGGCTACATCATTTCTTCTAAATTTAAAATTTCCCACTACTTAAAAGGTCTAAAGTTTTCATTTTTCTAGGCCAGTTATTCCTCAGTGTACATAAGATGATAAAAGAAGAAGATTTAGAATATTGTTTTTCATCTTGCAGTTAATCTCCAGCTCATATCATGACCCTTAATTAAAATTATTAAAACTGGTTTTTTTTGGCTACATCATTTCTCATATGTTTAAAATTAACTAAAAAGGTCTAAAGCTCTGATATTTCTAGGACAGTTACTCCTCAACATCCAGGTGACGATAAAAGAAGAATATTTAAAATGTTGTTTTTGATCTTCAAGTTAATATCAAGCTCATATCATGACAGTTAATGAAAATGTTTGAATTTGTTGCTTTTTGGCTACATCATTTCTCCTATGTTTAAAATTTCCCACTAACTAAAAAGGTCTAAAGCTCTGATTTTTCTAGAACAGTTAGTCCTTAGTTCACAGATGACGATAAAAGAATGAGATTTAAAATGTTGTTTTTCATCTTACAGTTAATCTCAAGCTCATATCATGACCATTAATTAAAATGGTTGAATTTGTGGCTTTTTGGCTACATCCTTTCTCCTATGTTTAAAATTTCCCACTAACTAGAAAGGTCTAGACCTCTGATTTTTCTAGAACAGTTAGTTCAGTCCTAAAACAATGAGATTTAAAAGATGACGATAAAAGCAATGAGATTTAAAATGGTTGAATTTGTGGCTTTTTGGCTACATCATTGTTTTTCATCTAGAAAGGTTAATCTCAAGCTCATATCATGACTATTAATTAAAATGGTTGAATTTTTTGCTTTTTTGGCTACATCATTTCTCTTATATTTAAAAGTTTCCCCTTCTAAAATGGTCTAGAGCTCTGATTTTTCTAGGACAGTTACTCCTCAGCATCCAGGTGACTAGAAAAGAAGAATATTTAAAATGTTGTTTTTCATCTTCAAGTTAATATCAAGCTCATATCATGACCGTTAATGAAAATGTTTGAATTTGTTGCTTTTTGGCTACATCATTTCTCCTATTTAAAATTTCCCACTAACTAAAAAGGTCTAGAGCTCTGATTTTTCTAGAACAGTTACTTCTCAGCTCACAGATGACGATAAAATAAGAAGAGATGAAATATTGTTTTTGATCTTAAAGTTAATCTCAAGCTCATATCATGACCCTTAATTAAAATGGTTGAGTTTGTGGCTTTTTGACTACATCATTTCTCCTATATTTCAAACTTCCCACCTACTAAAAAGGTCTAAATCTCTGATTTTTCTAGGACAGTTATTCCCCAGCTTCCAGCTGACGATAAAAGAATGAGATTGAAAATGTTGTTTTTCATCTTACAGTTAATAACAAGTTCATATCATGATCAATAATTAAAATGGTTTAATTTTTTGCTTTTTAGCTACATCTTTTCTCTGATATTTAAAATTTCCCACATACTTAAAAGGTCTAGAGCTATGATGTTTTCTAGGACAATTAGTCCTCAGCTCACAGAAAACGATTAAAGAAGAACATTTCAAATATTGTTTCTTTTACAGTTAATCTCAAGCTCATATCGTGACTATTAATTAAAATGGTTGAATTTGTGGCTTTTTGGCTACATCATTTCTCCTATGTTTAAAATTTCCCACTCACTAGAAAGGTCTAGAGCTTTGATTTTTCTAGAACAGTTAGTCCTCAGCTCACAGATGATGATAAAAGAATGAGATTTAAAATGTTGTTTTTCATCTTACAGTTAATCTCAAGCTCATATCATGACCATTAATTAAAATTGTTGAATTTTTTGCTTTTTTGGTTACATCATTTTTCTCTTATATTTAAAATTTCCCACATACTTAAAATGTCTAGAGCTCTGATGTTTCTAGGACAGTTAGTCCTCAGCTCACAGAAAACGATAAAATAAGAACATTTCAAATATTATTTTTCTTTTACAGTTAATCTCAAGCTCATATCATGACCATTAATTAAAATCGTTGAATTTTTTGCTTTTTTGGCTACATCATTTCTCTTATATTTAAAATTTTCCCCTTACTAAAATGGTCTAGAGCTCTGATTTTTCTAGGACAGTTAATCCTCAGCTCACAGAGGACGATAAAACAAAAAGATTTAAAATATTGTTTTTCTTTTACAGTTAATGTCAAGCTCATATCATGACCATTATTTAAAATGGTTGAGTTTGTGGCTTTTTGACTACATCATTTCTCCTATATTTCAAATTTCCCACCTACTAAAAAGATCTAAAGCTCTGATTTTTCTAGGACAGTTACTCCCCTAGTTTCCATCTGACGATAAAAGAATGAGATTGAAAATGTTGTTTTTCATCTTACAGTTAATCTCAAGTTCATATCATGACCATTAATTAAAATGGTTTAATTTTTTGCTTTTTAGCTACATCTTTTCTCTTATGTTTAAAATTTCCCACTTACTAAATAGGTCTAGAGCTATGATTTTTCTAGGACAGTTAGTCCTCAGCTCACAGAAGACGATAAATCAAGAACATTTCAAATATTGTTTTTCTTTTACAGTTAATCTCAAGCTCATATCGGGACTATTAATTAAAATGGTTGAATTTGTTGCCTTTTGGCTACATCATTTCTTCTATATTTAAAATTTCCCACTTACTTAAAAGGTCTAAAGTTCTGATTTTTCTAGGTCAGTTATTCCTCAGCGTATATAGGATGATAAAAGAAGAAGATTTAGAATATTGTTTTTCATCTTGCAGTTAATCTCCAGCTCATATCATGACCCTTAATTAAAATTATTAAAACTGTTGTTTTTTGGCTACATCATTTCTCATATGTTTAAAATTTCCCATTAACTAAAAAGGTCTAAAGCTCTGATATTTCTAGGACAGTTACTCCTCAGCATCCAGGTGACGATAAAAGAAGAATATTTAAAATGTTGTTTTTCATCTTCAAGTTAATATCAAGCTCATATCATGACCGTTAATGAAAATGTTTGAATTTGTTGCTTTTTGGCTCCATCATTTCTCCTATGTTTAAAATTTCCCACTAACTAGAAAGGTCTAGAGCTCTGATTTTTCTAGAACAGTTTGTCCTCAGTTCACAGATGACGATAAAAGAATGAGATTTAAAATGTTGTTTTTCATCTTACAGTTAATCTCAAGCTCATATCATGACCATTAATTAAAATGGTTGAATTTTTTGCTTTTTTGGCTACATCATTTCTCTTATATTTAAAATTTTCCACTTACTAACTAAAATGGTCTAAAGCTCTGATTTTTCTAGGACAGTTAGTCCTCAGCTCGCAGAGGACGATAACACACGAAGATTTAAAATATTGTTTTTCTTTTACAGTTAATTTCAAGCTCATATCAGGACTATTAAATAAAATTATTGAATTTGTTGCTTTTTGGCTACATCATTTCTCTCATGTTTAAAATTTCCCACTAACTAAAAAGGTAGAGAGCTCTAATTTTTCTAGAACAATTAGTCCTCAGCTCACAGATGACGATAAAATAAGAAGAGTTCGAAAATTGTTTTTGATCTTCAAGTTAATCTCAAGCTCATATCATGACTCTTATTTAAAATGGTTGAGTTTGTGGCTTTTTGACTACATCATTTCTCCTATATTTCAAATTTCCCACCTACTAAAAAGGTCTAAAGCTCTGATTTTTCTAGGACAGTTACTCCCCAGCTTCCAGCTGACGATAAAAAAATGAGATTTAAAATGTTGTTTTTCATCTTACAGTTAATCTCAAGTTCATATCATGACCATTAATTAAAATGGTTTAATTTTTTGCTTTTTAGTTACATCTTTTTTCTTATATTTAAAAATTCCCACTTACTAAAAAGGTCTAGAGCTCTGATTTTTCTAGGACAGTTAGTCCTCAGCTCACAGACGACGATAAAATAAGAACATTTCAAATGTTGTTTTCCTTTTTACAGTTAATCTCAAGCTCATATCGAGATTATTAATTAAAATGGTTGAATTTGTGGCTTTTTTTTTTGCTACATCATTTCTCCTATGTTTAAAATTTCCCACTCACTAGAAAGGTCTAAAGCTCTGATTTTCTAAAACAGTTAGTCCACAGCTCACAGATGACGATAAAAGAATGAGATTTAAAATGTTGTTTTTCATCTTACAGTTAATCTCAAGCTCATATCATGACCATTAATTAAAATGGTTGAATTTGTTGATTTTTTTTCGGTAAATCATTTCTCTTATATTTAAAATTTCCCACTTACTAAAATGGTCTAGAGCTCTGATTTGTTTAGGACAGTTCGTCCTCAGCTCACAGAGGACGATAACACAAGAAGATTGAAAATATTTGTTTCCTTTTACAGTTAATGTCAAGCTCATATCAGGACTATTAATTAAAAAAGTTGAATTTGTTGCCTTTTGGCTACATCCTTTCTCCTATATTTAAAATTTCCCACTTACTTAAAAAGTCTAAAGCTCTGATTTTTCTAGGCCAGTTATTCCTCAGCGTACATAGGATGATAAAAGAAGAAGATTTCGAATATTGTTTTTCATCTTGCAGTTAAACTCCAGCTCATATCATGACCCTTAATTAAAATTATTAAAATTGTTGTTTTTTGGCTACATCATTTCTCATATGTTTAAAAGTTCCCATTAACTAAAAAGGTCTAAAGCTCTGATATTTCTAGGACAGTTACTCTTCAGCTTCCAGGTGACGATAAAATAACGAGATTGAAAATGTTGTTTTTCATCTTACAGTTAATCTCAAGTTCATATCATTACCATTAATCAAAATGGTTTAATTGTTTTGCTTTTTAGCTACATCTTTTCTTTTATATTTAAAATTTCCCACTCACTAAAAAGGTCTAGAGCTCTGATTTTTCTAGGACAGTTAGTTCTCAGATCACAGAGGACGATAACACAAGAAGATTTAAAATATTGTTTTTCTTGACAGTTAATGTCAAGCTCATATCAGGACTATTAATTAAAATTGTTGAATTTGTTGCTTTTTGGCTACATCATTTCTCCTATGTTTAAAATTTCCCACTAACTAAAAAGGTCTAGAGCTCTGATTTTTCTAGAACAGTTAGTCCTCAGCTCACAGAGGACGATAAAACAAGAAGATTTCAAATATTGTTTTTCCTTTTACAGTTAATGTCAAGCTCATATCAGGACTATTAATTAAAATGGGTTAATTTGTTGCTTTTTGGCTACATCATTTCTCCTATGTTTAAAATTTCCCACTAACTAAAAAGGTCTAGAGCTCTATTTTTCTAGAACAGTTAGTCCTCAGCACACAGATGACGATAAAATAAGAAGAGTTCGAAAATTGTTTTTGATATTCAAGTTAATCTCAAGTTCATATCATGACCATTAATTAAAATGGTTTAATTTTTTGCTTTTTGGCTACATCTTTGCTCTTATATTTAAAATTTCCCACTTACTAAAAAGGTCTAGAGCTATGATTTTTCTAGGACAGTTAGTCCTCAGCTCACAGAAGACGATAAATGAAGAAGATGTGAAATATTGTTTTTTTTTTACAGTTAATCTCAAGCTCATATCATGACTATTAATTAAAATGGTTGAATTTGTTGCCTTTTGGCTACATCATTTCTCATATATTTAAAATTTCCCACTTACTTAAAAGGTCTAAAGCTCCGATTTTTCTAGGCCAGTTATTCCTCAGCGTACATAGGATGATAAAAGAAGAAGATTTACAATATTGTTTTTCATCTTGCAGTTAATCTCCAGCTTATATCATGACCCTTAATTAAAATTATTAAAATTGTTGTTTTTTGGCTACATCATTTCTCATATGTTTAAAATTTCCCATTAACTAAAAAGGTCTAAAGCTCTGATATTTCTAGGACAGTTACTCATCAGCTTCCAGGTGACGATAAAAGAAGAAGATTTAAAATGTTGTTCTTTATCTTCAAGTTAATATCATGCTCATATAATGACCGTTAATTAAAATGTTTGAATTTGTTGCTTTTTGGCTATATCATTTCCTCTATGTTTAAAATTTCCCACTAACTAAAAAGGTCTAGAGCTCTAATTTTTCTAGAACAATTAGTCCTCAGTTCACAGATGACGATAAAAGAATGAGATTTAAAATATTGTTTTTCATCTTACAGTTAATCTCAAGCTTATATCATGACCATTAATTAAAATGGTTGAATTTATGGCTTTTTGGCTACATCATTTCTCCTATGTTTAAAATTTCCCACTAGCTAGAAAGGTCTAGAGCTCTGATTTTTCTAGAACAGTTAGTCCTCAGTTCACAGATGACGATAGAAGAATGAGATTTAAAATGTTCGTTTTTCATCTTACAGTTAATCTCAAACTCATATCATGACCATTAATTAAAATTGTTGAAATTTTTCTTTTTTGACTACATCATTTCTCTTATATTTAAAATTTTCCACTTACTAAAAAGGTCTAGAGCTCTGATTTTTCAAGGACAGTTAGTCCTCAGCTCACAGAGGACGATAACACAAGAAGATTTAAAATATTGTTTTCCTTTTACAGTTAATGTCAAGCTCATATCAGGACTATTAATTAAAATTGTTGAATTTGTAGCTTTTTGGCTACATCATTTCTCGTATGTTTAAAATTTCCAACTAACTAAAAACGTCTAGAGCGCTAATTTTTCTAAAACAGTTAGTCCTCAGCTCACAGATGACGATAAAATAAGAAGAGTTAGAAAATTTGTTTTTCATCTTAAAGTTAATCTCAAGCTCATATCATGACCATTATTTAAAATGGGTGAGTTTGTGGCTTTTTGACTACATCATTTCTCCTATATTTCAAATTTCCCACCTACTAAAAAGGTCTAAAGCTCCGAGTTTTTCTAGGACAGTTACTCCCAAGCTTCCAGCTGACGATTAAAGAATGAGATTTAAAATGTTCTTTTTCATCTTACAGTTAATCTCAAGTTCATATCATGACCATTAATTAAAATGGTTTAATTTTTGCTTTTTAGCTACATCTTTTTTCTGATATTTAAAATTTCCCACTTACTAAAAAGGTCTAGAGCTCTGATTTGTCTAGGACAGTTAGTCCTCAGCTCACAGAAGACGATAAAACAAGAACATTTTAAAATATTGTTTTTCTTTTACAGTTAATCTCAAGCTCATATCGGGACTATTAATTAAAATGGTTGAATTTGTTGCCTTTTGGCTACATCATTTCTCCTATATTTAAAATTTCCCACTTACTTAAAAGGTCTAAAGCTCTGATTTTCTAGGCCAGTTATTCCTCAGCGTACATAGGATGATAAAAGAAGAAGATTTAGAATATTGTTTTTCATCTTGCAGTTAATCTCCAGCTCATATCATGACCCTTAAATAAAATTATTAAAATTGTTGTTTTTTGGCTATATCATTTTTCATATATTTAAAATTTCCCATTAACTAAAAAGGTCTAAAGCTCTGATATTTCTAGGACAGTTACTCATCAGCTTCCAGGTGACGATAAAAGAAGAAGATTTAAAATGTTGTTTTTATCTTCAAGTTAATCTCAAGCTCATATCATGACCATTAATTAAAATGGTTGAATTTGTTGCTTTTTGGCTACATCATTTCTCCTATGTTTAAAATTTCCCACTAACTAGAAAGGTCTAGAGCTCTGATTTTTCTAGAACAGTTAGTCCTCAGTTCACAGATGACGATAAAAGAATGAGATTTAAAAAGTCGTTTTTCATCTTACAGATAATCTCAAACTCATATCATGACCATTAATTAAAATTGTTGAAATTTTTCTTTTTTGACTACATCATTTCTCTTATATTTAAAATTTCCACTTACTAAAAAGGTCTAGAGCTCTGATTTTTCTAGGACAGTTAGTCCTCAGCTCACAGAGGACGATAACACCAGAAGATTTAAAATATTGTTTTCCTTTTACAGTTAATGTCAAGCTCATATCAGGACTATTAATTAAAATTGTTGAATTTGTAGCTTTTTGACTACATCATTTCTCGTATGTTTAAAATTTCCCACTAACTAGAAAGGTCTAGAGCTCTGATTTTTCTAGAACAGTTAGTCCGCAGTTCACAGATGACGATAAAAGAATGAGATTTAAAATGTTGTTTTTCATCTTACAGTTAATCTCAAGTTCATATCATGACCATTAATTAAAATGGTTGAATTTGTTGCTTTTTTGACTCCATCATTTCTCATATTTTAAAATTTCCCACTTACTAAAATGGTCTAGAGCTCTGATTTTTCTAGAACTGTTAGTCCTCAGCTCACAGATGACGATAAAAGAATAAAATTTAAAATGTTGTTTTTCATCTTACAGTTAATCTCAAGTTCATATCATGACCATTAATTAAAATGGTTGAATTTGTTGCTTTTTTGACTCCATCATTTCTCATATTTAAAATTTCCCACTTACTAAAATGGTCTAGAGCTCTGGTTTTTCTAGAACTGTTAGTCCTCAGCTCACAGATGACGATAAAAGAATGAGATTTAAAATGTTGTTTTTCATCTTACAGTTAATCTCAAGCTCGTATCATGACCATTAATTAAAATTGTATACTTTTGGCTTTTTGGCTACATCATTTCTGTTATATTTAAAATTTCTCACTTACTAAAAACGTCTAGAGCAATGATTTTTCTAGGACAGTTAGTCCTCAACTCACAGAGGACGATACAACTAGAAGATTTAAAATATTGTTTTCCTTTTACAGTTAATCTCAAGCTCATGTCAGGACTATAAATTAAAATGGTTGAATTTGTTACTTTTTGGCTACATCATTTCTCCTATGTTTAAAATTTCCCACTCACTAACCCTAACCCTAACCCTAAACCTAACCCTAACCCTAAAAAGGTCTAGAGCTCTGATTCTAACCCTAACACTCAACCTAACCATAATCGTAACCCTAACCCTAGCCCTAACCCTAACCCTAACCCTTGCCCTAACCCTAACCTTAACGCTAACTCTAACCTTAAACCTAACCCTAAAGCTAACCCTAACCCTAACCATAACACGAACCCTAACCCTAAGCCTAACCCTATAACCCTAACCCTAACTCTAACCCCAACCCTAACCCTAACATTAAATCTAACCCTAACCCTAACCCTAACCCTAACCCTAACACTAACCATGACACTAACCCTAACCCTAACCCTAACCCTAACAACTAACCCTAACCCTAACCCTAACCATAACCCTAACTTTAACCCTAACCCTAACCCTAACCCTAACCCCTAACCTAAACCTAACCCTAACCCTAACCCTAAACCTAACCCTAACCTAACCTAACCCTAAACCTAACCTAACCCTAAATGGTAACCCTAACCCTAACCTAACCCTAACCCTAACCCTAACCCTAACCCTAACCCTAACCTAAAAGGTCCTAACCCTAACCCTAACCCTAACCTAACCTAACCTTAACCTAACCTAACCCTAACCTAACCCTAACCCTAACCCTAACCTACTAACCCTAACCCTAACCCTAACCTAACCCTAACCCTAACCCTAACGCTAAACCTAAACCTAACCCTAACCCTAACCCTAATCCTAACCTTAACCACATCACTAACCCTAACCTTAACCCTAACCTTTAACCTAACCTAACCCTAACCCTAACCCTAACCCTAACCCTAACTCTAACCCCAACCCTAACTCTAACATTAAATCTAACCCTAACCCTAACTTAACCTTAACTAACCCTAACCTAACCCTAACACTTAACCCTAACACTAACCCTAATCCTAACCCTAACCCTAACCTAACCCTAACCCTAACCTAACCTAACCTAACCCTAACCCTAACCCTAACCCTAACCCTAAACCTAACCCTAACTTAAATTTTTCTTAATTTAAATTTTAACCTAATTTAACCCTAACCCTAACCCTAAATTTTAAATTTAACCCTAACCCTAACCTAACCCTTAACCCTAACCCTAAATTTTAACCTAACCCTAACCCTAACCCTAACCTAACCCTAACCTAACTAACCCTAACCCTAACCCTAACCCTAACCCTAACCCTAACCCTAACCCTAACCTAACCTAACCTAATTTTAACCCTAATTTTAATTTTAATTTAACCCTAACCCTAACCCCTAACCCTAACCCTAACCTAATTTAACCTAACCCTAATTAAAACCCTAACCTAACCTAACCTAACCCTAACCCTAACCCTAACCCTAACCCTAATCCTAACCCTAACCCTAACCCTAATTTAACCTAACCCTAACCCTAACCATAACACTAACCCTAACCTAACCCTAATTAACCTTAACCTAACCCTAACCTTAACCCTAACCCTAACCCTAACCTTAACCCTAACCCCTAACCCTAACCTAATTTTAAATTTTTTAACCCTAACCTAACCCTAAAACCTAACCCTAACCCTAACCTAACCCTAACCCTAACCTCTAACCCTAACCCTAACCCTAACCCTAACCCTAACCCTAACCCTAACCTAACCCTAACCCTTTTAACCCTTAACCCTAACCCTAACCCTAACCCTAACCTAACCCTAACCCTAACCCTAACCCTAACCCTAACCCTAACCCTAACCCTAAACCTAACCCTAATCCTAACCCTAATCCTAACCCTAACTCGAACCCTAATCCTAACCTAACCCTAACCCTAACACTAACCCTAACCAAACACTAACCCTAACCATAACACTAACTCTAACCCTAACCCTAACCTAACCCTAATCCTAATTTTAATTTAACCCTAACCCTAAATAACCTAATTTTAATTAACCTAACCATAACCTAACCCATTAACCTAATTTAATTTTAACCCTAATTTTAACCTTAATTTTAATTTTAACCCTAACCTAACCCTAACCTTAATTTTACACCTAATTTAATTTTAATTTTAATTTTAATTTTAATAACCTAACCTTAACCTTAATTTTAATTAATTCTTAACCCTAACCCTTAATTAACCTAACCCTAACCCTAACCCTAATTAACCTAATTTAATTTTAATTTTAATTTTAACCCTAATTTTAACCTTTTTTTAATTTTAATTTAAATTTTAATCCTAACCCTATCCTAACCCTAATTTTAATAATTTCCTAATTAAATTTTAACCTAACCCTAACCTTTTAATTTTAATTCTAATTTTAAATTTAATTTTAACCCTAACCCTAACCTCTTAACCCTAATTTTAAGTAATTTAATTCCCTAACCTAACCCTAAATTTTAATTTTTTCTTAACTTTTAACCTTTAATTTAACCCTAACTTTAACCCTAAATTTTAATTTTAATTTTTAATTTAACTAACCCTAATTTTAATTTTCTAACCCTAACCCTAATTAAATTTAATTTTAACCTAACCCTAACCCTAACCCTAACCCTTTTAACCCTAATTTTAATTTAACCCTAACTTAAACTTTTAACCTTTTAACCCTAACCTTAAACCTAAAACCTAACCCTTTTTAATTGTTTAATTTTAATTTTAACCTCTAACCCTAACTCCTAACCCTTTAACCTAATTTTAATCCCTAACCCTAACTAATTTTACCTAACCTAACCTAACCCTAACCCTAACCCTTAACCATAACAACTAACCTAACCCTAACCCTAACCCCTAACCCTAACCATAATCCTAACCCTAACCTAACCCTAACCTAACTAACCCTAAACCCTAACCCTTTAATCCTAACCCTAACCCTAACCCCTAAACCCTAATCCTAACCTTAATTAAAATGGTTTAACTAACCTAACCTAACCCTAACCTAACCCTAACCCTAACCCTAATCCTAACCCTAATTTCACCCTAACCCTAACCCTAACCCTAACTCTAACCCTAACCCTAGCCCTAACCCTAACCCAAAACCTAACGCTAACCCTAACGATAAACCTAACCCTAACCCTAACCCTAACCCTAACCTAACTCTAACCCAACACTAACCTAACCTTAATCAAAATTGTTGAATTTGTTACTTTTTGGCTCAATCATTTCTCATATGTTTAAAATTTCCCACTAACTAAAAAGGTCTGAAACTCTGATTTTTCTAGAACAAGTTAGTCCTCAGCTCACAGATGACGATAAAATAAGAAGAGTTAGAATGTTGTTTTTGATCTTAAAGTTTATCTCAAGCTAATATCATGACCATTAATTGAAATGGTTGAATTTGTAGCTTTTTGACTACATCATTTCTCGTATATTTAAAATTTCCCACTTACTAAAAAGGTCTCACGCTCTGATTATTCTAGGACAGTTATTCCTCAGCTTCCAGCTGACGATAAAAGAAGAAGATTTAAAACGTCGTTTTTATCTTACAGTTAATCTCAAGCTCATATCATGACCATTAATTAAAATGGTTGAATTTGTTGCTTTTTGCCTACATCATTTCTCCTATGTTTAAAATTTCCCACTAACTAAAAAGCTCTGATTTTTTTTGGACAGTTAGTCCTCAGCTCACAGAGGACGATAAAAGATAAAGGGTTAGAATATTGTTTTTGATCTTAAAGTTAATCTCAATCTCATATCATGACCATTAATTAAAATTGTCGAATTTGTGGCTTTTTGACTACATCATTTCTCCTATATTTAAAATTTCCCACATACTAAAAAAAAGGTCTAAAGCTCTGATTTTTCTAGAACAGTTAGTCCTCTGCTTCCAGCTGACGATAAAAGAAGAAGATTTAAAATGTTGTTTTTCGTCTTACAGTTAATCTCAAGCTCATATCATGACCATTAATTAAAATGGTTAAAATTGTTGTTTTTTGGCTACATCATTTCTCCTATGTTTGAAATTTCCAACTTATTAAAACGATCTAGAAACGTCCCGTTTCTAGGATAGTTAGTACTCCGTTCACATATGACGATAAAATAAATTGATTTAGAATATTGTTTTTCATTTTACAGTTAATCTGCAGCTCATATCATGACAATTAATTAAAATGGTTGAATTTGTTGCTTTTTGGCTACATCATTTCTCTTATATTTAAAATTTACCACTAACTAAAAAGGTCTAGAGCTCTGATTTTTCTAGGACAGTTAGTCTTCAGCTCACAGAGGACGATAAAATAAGAAGAGTTCGAATATTGTTTTTGATCTTAAAGTTAATATCAAGCTCAGATCATGACCGTTAATTAACATGTTTGAATTTGTTCCTTTTTGGCTACATCATTACTCCTATGTTTAAAATTTCCCACTGACAGAAAAGGTCTAGACCTCTGATTTTTCTAGAACAGTTAGTCTTCAGCTCACAGATGACGATAAAAGAAGAAGAGTTAGAAGATTGTTTTTGATCTTAAAGTTAATCTCAAGCTCAGATCATGACCGTTCATTAAACTGGTTTAATTGGTTACTTTTTGGCTACATTTCTCCTATGTTTAAAATTTCCTACTAACTAAAAAGGTCTAGAGCTCTCAGATTTCTAGGACAATTAGTTCTCATCTCGTAAAATGACGATCAAAGTAAAAGATTTAGAATATTGTTTTTTATCTTACAGTTAATCTCAAGCTCATACTATGACCATTAATTAAAATGGTTGTATTTCTTGGTTTTTGACTACATCATTTTTCCTATATTTAAAATTTCCCACTTACTAAAGACGTCTAAAGCTCTGATTTTTGTAGGACAGTTACTCCTCAGCTTCCAGCTGACGATAAAAGAAGAAGATTAAAAATGTTGTTTTTCATCTTACAGTTAATCTCAAGCTCATATCATGACCATTAATTAAAATGGTTGAAATTGTTGTTTTTTGGCCACATCATTTCTCCTGTGTTTAAAATTTCCCACTGACAGAAAAGATCTGAGCTCTGATTTTTCTAGAACAGTTATTTGTCAGCTCACAGATGACGATAAAATAAGAAGAGTGTGAATATTGGTTTTGATCTTAAAGTTAATCTCAAGCTCATATCATGACCATTAATTAAAATGGTTGAATTTGTTGCTTTTTTGCTACATCATTTCTCCTATGTTTAAAATTTCCCACTGACTAAGTAGGTCTAGAGCTTTAATTTTTCTAGGACAATTAATCCTCAGCTCCCAGCTGACGATAAAAGAAGAAGATTTAAAATGTTGTTTTTCATTTTACAGTTAATCTTAAGCTCGTATCATGACCATTAATTAAAATGGTTGAATTTTTTGCCTTTTGGTTACGTCATTTCTGTTATATTTAAATTTTCCCACTTAATCAAAAGGTCTAGAGCTCTGATTTTTCTAGGAGAGTTAGTCCTCAGCTCACACAGGACGATAAAACAAGAAGATTTAAAATATTGTTTTCCTTTTACAGTTAATCTCAAGCTCATATCATGACCAATAATTAAAATGGTTGAATTTATGGCTTTTTGACAACATCATTTCTCCTATGTTTAAAATTTACCACTGACAATAACGGTCTAGAGCTCTAATTTTTCTAGGACAGTTACTCCTCAGCTCCCAGCTGACGATAAAAGAAGAAGATTTAAAATGTTGTTTTTCATCTTACAGTTAATCTCAAGCTCGTATCATGACCATTAATTAAAATGGTTTAATTTTTTGTCTTTTGGCTACATCATTTCTGTTATACTTAAAATTTCCCAGTTAATCAAAAGGTCTAGAGCTCTGATTTTTTTAGGACAGTTAATCCTCAGCTCACACAGGACGATAAAACAAGAAGATTTAAAATGTTGTTTTTCATCTTACAGTTAATCTCAAGCTCATATCATGACCATTAATTAAAATGGTTGAATTTGTTGCTTTTTGGCTACATCATTTCTCCTATGTTTAAAATTTCCCATTAACTAAAACGATCTAGAGCTCTCATTTTTCTAGAAGAGTTAATCTTCAGCTCACAGATGACGATACCAGAAGAACAGGTAGAATATTGTGTTTGATCTTAAAGTTAATCTCAAGCTTAGATCATGACCGTTAATTAATCTGGTTTAATTTGTTACTTTTTGGCTACATTTCTCCTATGTTTAATATTTCCCACTAACTAAAAAAAGTCTAGAGCTCTGATTTTTCTAGAACAGTTAGTCCTCAGCTCATAGATGACGATAAAAGAAGAAGAGTTAGAAGATTGTTTTTTGATCTGAAAGTTAATCTTTATTTTTTTTTTACATCATTTCTCCTATATTTAAAATTTCCCACTTACTTAAAAGGTCTAGAGCTCTGATTTTTCTAGGACAGTTACTCCTCAGCTTACATAGAATGATTAAAGAAGAAGAATATTGTTTTTCAACTTGCAGTTAATCTCAAGCTCATATCATGACTCTTAATTAAAATGATTAAAATTATTGTTTTTTGGCTACATCATTTCTCGTATGTTTAAAATTTCCCACTAACTAAAAAGGCCTAATACTCTGATTTTTCTAGAACAGTTAGTCCTCAACTCAGAGATGACGATAAAATAAGAAGAGTTCGAATATTGTTTTTGATCTTAAAGTTAATCTCAAGCTCATATCATGACCATTAATTAAAATGGTTAAATTTGTGGCTTTTTGGCTAAATGATTTCTCTTATGTTTAAAATTTGCCACTTACTAAAAAGGTCTAGAGCTCTGATATTTCTAGGACAGTTACTCCTCAGCTTCCAGCTGACAATAAAAGAAGAAGATTTAAAATTTTGGTTTTCATCTTACAGTTAATCTCAAGCTCATATCATGACCATGAATTAAAATGGTTGAATTTGTGGCTTTTTGGCTAAATCATTTCTCCTATGTTTAAAATTTCCCACTGACTAAAAAGGTCTAAAGCTCTGATTTGTCTAGAACACTTAGTCCTCAGCTCACAGTTGACGATAAAAGAAGAATATTTAAAATGTTGTTTTTCAACTTACAGTTAACCTCAAGCTCATATCATGACCGTTATTTAAAATGGTTGAATTTGTTGCTTTTTGTCTACATCATTTCTCCTATGTTTAAAATTTCCCATTGACTAAAAAGGTCTAGAGCTCTGATTTTTCTTGAACACTTAGTCCTCAGCTCACAGATGACGATAAAGAAGGATATTTAAAACGTTGTTTTTCAACTTACAGTTAATCTCAAGCTCATATCAGGACCATTAATTAAAATGGTTAAAATTGTTGTTTTTTGACTATATCATATCTCTTATGTTTGAAATTTCCAACTGATTAAAACGGTCTAGAGCTGTCCCTTTTCTAGGATAGTTAGTACTCGGTTCACATATGACGATAAAAGAAATTGATTTCGAAGATTGTTTTTCATTTTACAGTTAATCTCCAGCTCATATCATGACCATTAATTAAAATGATTGAATTTGTTACTTTTTGGCTACATCATTTCTCCTATATTTTTCCCACCTACTAAAAACGTCTAAAGCTCTGATTTTTCTAGGACAGTTACTCCTCAGCTTCCAACTGACGATAAAAGAAGAAGATTTAAAATGTTGTTTTTCATCTTCCAGTTAATCTCAAGCTAATATCATGACCATTAATTAAAATGGTTGAATTTGTTGTTTTTTGATAAATCATTTCTCTTATGTTTAAAATTTCCCACTGACTAAAATGGTCTAGAGCTCTGATTTTTCTAGAACAGTTAGTCCTCAGCTCACAGATGACGATTGAAGAAGAAGAGTTAGAATATTGTTTTGAATCTTAAAGTTAATCTCAAGCTCATATCATGACCATTAATTAAAATGGTTCAATTTGCCTTTTTTACTACATCATTTATCCTATATTTAAAATTTGCCACTTACTAAAAAAGGTCTAGAGCTCTCATATTTCTAGGACAGTTACTCTCAGCCTACAGCTGACGATAAAAGAATGAGATTTAAAATGTTGTTTTTCATCTTACAGTTAATCTCAAGTTCATATCATGACCATTAATTAAAATGTTTTAACTTTTTGCTTTTTAGCTACATCTTTTCTCTTATATTTAAAATTTCCAACTAACTAAAAAGGTCTAGAGCTCTAGTTTTTCTAGGAAACAGTTAGTCCTCAGCTCACAGATGACGATAAAATAACAAGATAAAATTAGAAAATTGTTTTTGATCTTAAAGTTAATTGCAAGCTCATATCATGACCATTATTTAAAATGGTTGATTTTGTGGCTTTTTGACTACATCATTTCTCCTATATTTCAAATTTCCCACCTACTAAAAAGGTCTAAAGCTCTGATTTTTCTAGGACAGTTACTCCCCAGCGTCCAGCTGACGATAAAAGAATGAGATTTAAAATGTTCTTTTTCATCTGACAGTGAATCTCAAGTTCATATCATGACCATTAATTAAAATGGTTGAATTTGTGGCTTTTTAGTTACATCTTTTCTCTTATATTTAGAATTTCCCACTTACTAAAAAGGTCTAGAGCTATGATGTTTCTAGGCCAGTTATTCCTCAGCTTCCAGGTGACGATAAAAGAAGAAGATTGAAAATATTGTTTTTCATCTGCAAGTTAATATCAAGCTCATATCATGACCGTTAATTAAAATGTTTGAATTTGTTGCTTTTTGGCTACATCATTTCTCCTATGTTTAAAATTTCCTACTAACTAAAAAGGTCTAGAGCTCTCAGATTTCTGGGACAATTAATTCTCATCTCGCAAATGACGATCAAAGTAAAAGATTTAGAATATTGTTTTTTATCTTACAGTTAATCTCAAGCTCATACTATGACCATTAATCAAAATGGTTGTATTTCTTGCTTTTTGACTACATCATTTTTCCTATATTTAAAATTTCCCACTTACTAAAGACGTCTAAAGCTCTGATTTTTGTAGGACAGTTACTCCTCAGCTTCCAGCTGACGATAAAAGAAGAAGATTAAAAATGTTGTTTTTCATCTTACAGTTAATCTCAAGCTCATATCATGACCATTAATTAAAATGGTTGAAATTGTTGTTTTTTGGCCACATCATTTCTCCTGTGTTTAAAATTTCCCACTGACAGAAAAGATCTGAGCTCTGATTTTTCTAGAAGTTAGTTTTAGCCTTAGGGTTGGGGTTAGGGTTAGGGTTAGGTTAGGGTTAGTGTTAGGTTAAAGTTAGGGTGAGGGTTAGGTTAGGGGAAGGGTTAGGGATAGGGTTAGGGTTAGGTTAGCCTTTAGGTTAGGGTTAGTGTAAGGTTTAGGGTTAGGGTTAGGGTTAGGGTTAGGGTTAGGGTTAGGGTTAGGTTAGGGTTAGGGTTAGGATTAGAGTTAGGGATAGGGTTAGGGTTCGAGTTAGGGATAGGGTAATGCGTTAGGTTTAGAGTTAGGGTTAGAGTTAGGTTAGGGTTAGGGTTAGGGGTAGGTTTAGCGTTAGGGTTAGGGTTAGAATTAGGTCAGGATTAGGTTAGGTTAAAGTTGGGGTTAGAGATAGGGTTAGGGTTAGGTTAGGGTTAGGGTTAGGGTTAGGGTTAGGGTTAGGGTTAGGGTTAGGGTTCGAGTTAGGGTTAGGGTAATGGGTTAGGTTTAAAGTTAGGGTTAGAGGTTAGGTTAGTTAGGGATAGGGTTAGGGTTTAGTGTTAGGGTTAGGGTTAGGGTTAGGGTTAGGGTTAGGGTGGTTAAAGGTTAGGGTTAGAATTAGGGGTAGGTTAGGGTTAGGGTTAAAGTTTAGGGTTAGGTAATGTTAGGGTTAAGTTAGGCTTAGGGTTAGGGTTAGGTTTAGGGTTAGTGTTAGGGTTAGGGTTAGGGTTAGGGTTAGGGTAATAGGGTTAGGTTTAGGGTTAGGATAGGGTTAAAGTATAAGGTTAGGGTTAGGGTTAGGGTTAGGTTTAGGGTTAGGGTTAGGGTTAGGTTAGGGTTAAGGTTAGGTTTAGAGGTTAGGGTTAGGGTTAGGTTAACGTTAGTGTTAGGGTTAGGTTAAGGTTAGGGTTTAAGGTTAGGTTAGGTTAGGGTTAAGTTAGGGTTCAAGGTTAAGGGTTAGGGTTAGGTTAGGTTTAGGTTTAGGTTTAGGGTTAGGGTTAGGGTTATGGTTATTAGAGTTGGGTTAGGGTTAGGGTTAGGTTAGGGTTAGGGTTAGGGTTATAAATTAGGTTCAAGTTAGAGTTAAGGTTAGGGTTAGGGTTGGGGTTAGGGTTAAGGTTAAGATTAGGTAAGGGTTAGAGGAGTTAGGTTAGGGTTAGAGTTAGAGTTAGGGTTAGGGGTTAGGCTTAGGTTAGGTTAGGGTTATTAAGGTTAGGTTAGGTTAGGAAGAAGAGTTAGGGTTAAGGTTAAGATTAGGTTTAGGGTTAGGTGGGAGTTAGGGTTAGGGTTAGAGGTAGGGTTCCGGTTAGAGTTAGTGTTAGGGTTAGGTTAGGCTTAGGTTATGGTTATTATTAGGGTTAGGTTAGGGTTAGGGTTCGAATGAGGGTTTAGGGTAATGGGTTAGGTTTAGAGTTAGGGTTAGGGTTAGGGTTAGGGTTAGGGTTACGATTAGGGGTAGGGTTAGGTTAGGGTTAAAGTTAGGTTAGGGTTTAAGTTAGGGTTAGGTTAGGGTTAGGTTTAGGGTTAAGGAAAGGATAAGATTAAAATTAGGGTTAGGGTTAGTGTTGTGGTTAGGGTTAGGGTTAGGGTTAGAGTTAGGGTTAGGGTTAGGATTAGGTAGGTTAGGGTTAAGATTTGGGTTAGGGTTAGGATGAGGGTTAGGGTTAAAGTTAGGTTAGGGTTAGGGTTAGAGTTAGGTTAGGGTTAGGTTAGGTTAGGTTTATAGTTAGGGTTAGGGTTAGGTTAGGTTAAGATTTGCGTTAGGATAGGGTTAGGGTTAGGCTTAGGGTTGGTGTTAGGGTTAGGTTTATTGTTAGGGTTAGGGTTAGGTTAGGATTAGAGTTAGGGTTATGATTATGGTTAGGGTTAGGGTTAGGTTAGGTCAGGTTTAGGTTAGGGTTAGTGTTAGGGTTAGTGGTAGGGTTCAAGTTAGGGTTAGGTTTGGATTTAGCTTTAGGTATAGGGTTAGGATTAGCGTTAGGGTTAGGTTAGGGTTAGGCCTAAGGTTAGGGTTGGGGTTTGGGTTAGGGTAAGTGTTAGTGTTAGGATTAGCGTTAGGTTTAGAGTTAGGGTTAGGGTTAGGTTAGATTTAATGTTAGGGTTAGGGTTAGG
>JAXRKP010002593.1:7500-44138 GCA_037039925.1 Doris montereyensis | reverse complement strand
ATTAATCTCATTCCTCTTTTATTTAGTTCATTATTCATCATGTTGTTATTCGATTGAAGGTCACTTTCTGATTTTCTAAACAGAACTAAATCAGCAGCAAATGAAAGCATTGATACATTTACTGGTTTGAGTTTTCACATACCTACATTCATTTCCTTCAATTTTGAGAATGCCTGTGCGATTGAATCCATAAATACGATAAACAAAACGGACTGAAAAAGATAGCCCTGTCTTACTCCTATACCTACATCAAATTCTTCAGACACATTTCCAACTACCCTCACTGCACATGTTACTTTATTGTAAAACTGTTAATGGATTCTATTAGATTTTTGTTTTACATTGTGTTCTTTAAGGAATGCCATAGTTCGTCCTTCCTCATCAATGTCAAATGCCTTTTCTAAGTCAATACAACAGAGGTGCAAATCAAAGGTTCTCTCAAGGAATTTTTTCCATGATTTTTCTAATATGGTCATGTACACTCTTCCTGGTCTAAATCTACTCTGATATTCTTCAATTTGATCCTCTTATCTTTTCCTTAGTTTCATTTCTAGTATCCTGGCATACACTGTTCCTGGTGTGCTAAGAAGTGATATGCCTCTATAGTTTGAGCATTCCATAGCTTGATCCTTTCTTGTGTATTGGTACCATTATTCCCTTTTCCAGTCATCTGGCACCTGTTTGGACTCCCCATGCTTGACATTGGCATATTGTATGTAGTAGTTGTTCTGCCTCTCTCCTTGAGCTTTTAATCATTTCTGAATAAACTTGATCTGCTCCTGGGCCTTTTGATTTCTTCCATTGAGATGTCTACATCTTCAGCTATCTCATCTGGATTTCTTGTTATTCTTACTAATTGATCTGTACTCTTGTTTCATGTCTGGCAGATTATGTAGTCGCTGAATTTACTTTTTTCCATGTTTCCCATGATTTCACTGTCTTCTTCAATTATTCTTCCTTTGGTGTTCTTAATAGGCGATATTAGGCATGCTTCTTCTCTTGGCTTTCTCGTGCTCTTTATTGCTCGCCAGACCAACTTTTAATTTCTTGCTAACTTTCTTGAAATCTCCGTCTAAAATCTTCCCATTGCTCCTGTATTGCTTTCTCATTTCCTCTTTGGCAATAGTTCTTTTACTCATGTAATCTATGCTATCCTCTGGCTCTTATTTGCAAATATTTATTTCAGGCTTCCTTCTTTTTCTTTGATCTTAGTTGTGACATTCTCATTCCATCATGCTGTTCTTTTCCTATCTCCTTTTCATTTGTTTCCTACTATAGAACTCTTTCAGTACAACTGAGCAGTGTTTCTTTATACAGTTGCCACTTTTCTTCTATGTGCTATCATTCAGATCAATCTGCCTTTCACTGATAAATCTTTTTACACTAGATTGGTATATCTGTTTTACTCCTGGTTTATTTGTTTCTTTTATTTTAAATTTAGTAGCTTTATTTTCTAACCTTTGCTGTAACCTTATTTTGGCAATCATTAGGTGATGATCATTAAATAATTCAGCTCCTCTGTTTACGCTAGCATATTTTTTCGTTCTTGTTTCCCATACTCATACGTGTGTGTGTGTGTGTGTCTCTCTCTCTCTGTCTCTGTCTGTCTCTGTCTGTCTCTCTTTGTCTCTCTCTCTCTTTTGTCTCTCTCTCTCTCTCTCTCTCTCTCTCTCTCTCTCTCTCTCTCTCTCTCTCTCACACACACACACACACACACTCTCTCTATATATTTCTCTCATTCTCTCTATCTCCTTCTCACCTTTTATTACATACTTATTTTCATATTTTTTATTTCATTCTAGATCTGAACCTTCCACTTCGCTTTTCTTCACACCCCCTGTCTGCTACGTTTTTTAACTCTCACTGTCTTTTTTTCTTTTTTCTCCTTTTTTTTTCTTTCTCCTTTACTTTAGATTTTCTAAATATTTCTGACGATGGGTTATACAAACGTCACTCCACTGTGGACTTCCCCACTTCCATGTAATTACCTCTAATAGCTGTGGGCTTATAAATTTCCAGCTTTCTGGTAGCTGTTCATGCCTTTATGCATTGGAGGCCTGCTCCTGCTCTAGCTCTATCTTTACATCTGAGAAGATAAAAGCATGATTTGGTCTTTTTCCATTTCTTCAGTTAGTTCTATCCCTTTTCAGTTTCCCTATTATTCCTTGTTCCAAAAATCACAGTCCATGTTCAAGCAGGCCGTTCTTCCAAAGTTCAATCCGGTTATCTCATATTTAATTCTCTGAATCAGTTGGTTTTGGGTAAGCAGGTGACTGGCCCACTGCACTTTTTTTGAAATGCATCAATGGCCTTTCACTTACAAACGTTTAAGCAAAGAAAATTGATGAATGGAGAATGAATCTTTAAGATAAGATAAAATACAACTTTATTGTCCAAAAGTGGCACATTGTTTTGGTACAATACCTTCAATACAATATGAAAAACAACAACATTTACTATAAATAAATCGTTCTTCACACACAAACAGATACTTTGATGAATGTGTATGAAGCTACTTGATTTGTCATTAATTATGGTTTATCGCACTGTTTATTTGCTTACCTGCTTATATATGTTTCTCCTAAATCTATTAATTTAAGTTAAATTTAGTTCAATTTAAATACATCGGTGTATTCTATTATTTTTCTTAAGTAAAATGTGATAACCCACATATAATAAATTTTTTTTTATGGATTAATAAAGATAATTGAAGTGAGCACAAGAAAAAACAAATCTACTCACCAAGTCCAAAGTCCCTGACTTCATAACAGAGGCTTCCAACTCTTATTGGCCACAAGAGCAGTTATAGCCAGGCAGGCGTAGAGATCGGATACTGTTGTCATCGCTAAATGCTAAAGGAAAAAGCCACTCAGAACCTGCGAAAGTAACAAAAACAATTGTTATCATCATCTTTGAAGGTACATTAGTTGTTTTTATTTCAAGTATTCTGACAACATAAAAGTAAATCCGTGTAATCTCTTGACTACCAGCAAATTTGACTCCCAAAACAGTTTATCTATTCTTTCTTGATTGATTTGTTCTTCTCAATGATATAAATAATGCTTATCATTTTGTACATGTAGTTTGATGAAATTTATGTCTCTTATTGTTCCAGGAAAATTGAAGCTATTGTGACAGATCAAAATCATCCATTAAACACCTTAAATCAAAATGTCCACATGCTCCAAAAAGACCTACTATTTTTTGTGCCACAAAGAAAGACCATTCTTATCATCATCTATAAAATTATTATCACTGCCATTACCAGCATCAGCATCATTCTTTTGAAATATTGTTCATTGTTATAATTACGAAGCTACATGTATTGGAAAATGCAAATACTTTTGTATACGTTACACATATTTTAGTCATGTAAATGCATAAGGGGGGGAGAATGCCATTTTTGCTGGAAAAGGGACAAATCTAGTCTATCATACTAGTGGATAGAGCAGTTCATTCCCGTCATAATGATATCATAAAAGGAGCTCAGTATCGATTCTTTGAATTTAAAAACAAATTTTTTAGAAACAATACAGGCTTATCTTGCAACACAGATACAATAAAAGTTAGAAATATTATGTAAAGTATAGGAAGTTGGTACTCATTTTGATCGTCACAATACACGCTATCCAAAACAAACTTATTTGAGGATCTATTATGAACATTGCCTTAGAACGTTCGGAAGATACTAATGAACATATTCTATGCACCTATTATCAAAAATACCATCTCAAAATGAGTAAAAAGGTGCTGATGCACTTGAAACAGAAAGAAGCAGTTGAGAACCTCTGAAGGTTTTATCATGTTTCAAAGGTATTATCCTACTCTTTTCTTAGGTTTATGGGAGAAAATGTATTCAAATACCGGAAGATAAGAGAAAATAAAATTTCTCAAAATGTCCTTTTTTGTTCATTATTTCCTATCTACTTTTTTTATTTCTCAATGTATCTTCATGAAATTTGGTATGGATGATGAGTGGGGGAAAACAAAGAAATGATCAGATGCTTTTTTTATATGTATTATAGTTTTGGAAAAACTGAATTTTTTGTACAATATTTTTGTAGATTTTATGCTATTTTTTTCAAAATTCATAAAATCAAAACTTACTATGAAACGATCTGATTAAATTTAGATATTGTATCAAATAAGGTGTGTGCTAAATTAGAAAGAAATTTGTTGAAAAATGAAAAAGCCTATCGATATTGAACTTGGTGAAATTGGGGGCAAAATCCAAGATGGCCACCGTTTCCATGGCAACCGGAAGCGGCAGGAAAACCGACATATTTCAACTCAGTACACCATGCCCCTTACACTTATACATAAGTTAAATTGATAGGAACAAATGGGAAAATTTTCACTCCAGGCCATTGACGCCACATGCAAAAAATACTTGTACTATTCTTTAATTTTGTTTGTGGTTTGAAAAGTACTTAAACAAACAATACTTATGACAACATGAAAACAAACCAGGTGGAAAGGAAATAAAGCCCTGGAAGGACATCCCCCCACCCCCACACACCTCCAAAATAAAGAAAAGAGAAAAAAAAGATGCTTACCTTTTATGCCTGGGGACATGATTTCCTGGTTTTCACAGCCACCAAAGAGAGAGAGATTAGCTAAAAGCTTTCGGCACACCTACGAAGGATGGAATAGTCCGTGCCACACCGACACCAGCGTAAAATGACATCCAGACCACCAGAGTTAATGACTTTGGTGCAAGTCTCTTCAGACAACTTGAACATATTCTCCAGAATACCTGAAATCCACACACAAGCATTCTTTAAATTTATCTTTCTTTCTTTCCTTCTTTATCAGCTCCAATTCTACCTTTCGGTCTATGGATTTTAGATGCCTGAAATGATCCTTCTCCAGGCTGCCCTGTCCTGACATTTTCTGTTTCTTTCCATGAAAGTTTAATTTCTTTTATGTTAATGCGTCTTTTATATCTTCTTCCCACTTTCTTGGAGGTCTGCCTTTGGTCTTTTACCCTGAGTTTTAGCACAGTATACTGATTTTGCTATTCTACTGTCCTTCATTCTGTTAACATCTCAGTTGATTCATTTCTATCTTAGTTTTTATGCTATCTGTTTTGGTTTGATCTCTTATTGTTGTGTTTCTGATTGTGTCTCTTTTAGTTTTCCCTTCTACTCTTCTTAGATATTTCATTTCGGCTGCCTGTACTCTACTGTATTCACTACTGTCTAAGGTCCAGGTTTCACTGCAATAGAGGAGAGTAGGACAATAAACTGTGTTGTATACTGCCATTTTGGTTTTTGTTGACAATTCTTGTTTACCTACAAATGCCTTTTCCCGATGGTTATATATTGCACTTGCCTTTTTGGATTCTCTGGCTGATTTCTTCTCTTAGTTTTCCTTCTGAGTTAATCATTAGTCCCAAGTAATTGTAGCTTTAAACTTGTTCTAAAATCTCCCTGCCTAATTTAAGATTTTGTGTTTTAGATTCCCTAGTTACTAACATTGTTTTGGTTTCTTTGCATTTACTCTCATTCCTCTTTTATTTAATTCAATATTCATTATGTTGATATTTGACTGGAGGTCCCTTTCTGATTTTCCAAACAGAACTAAATCATCAGCAAATGAAAGCATTGATACATTTACTGGTTTGAGCTTCCACATACCTACATTCATTTTCTTTATTTTTGAGAATGCCTTTGCAACTGAATCCATAAATGTGATAAACAAAAGAGGGCTTACTTCCTAAATCTGCATCAGATTCTTCAGACACATTTCCAGCTACTCTCACTGCACATGTTGGTTTATTGTACAAACTTTTAATGGCTTCTTTTAAATTTTGCTCTACGTTGTGTTCTTTTTAATGAATGCCATAGTTCGTCCCTCCTCACAGTGTCAAATGCCTTTTCTAAGTCAATAAAACAGAGGTGCCAGTCAATGGTTCTCTCAAGGAATTTTTCTATTATTGGTCTAATTGTAAATATGTGATCTTGTACACTTCTTCCTGGTCTAAATCCACTCTGGTGTTCTTCAATCTGATCCTCTACTCTTTTCTTTAGTTTCATTTCCAGAATACACTTTTCCTGGTAGCTAAGTAGTGATATCCCTCTATAGTTTGAGCATTCCATAGTTGATCCTTTCTTGTGTATTGGTACTACCGTTCCCTTATTCCAGTCGTCTGGCACCTGTTTGGACTTCCATGCTTGTTGACATATTGCATGTAGTAGTTTGTCTGCCTCTCTCCCTTGGTTTTTAATCATTTTTAGATAAACTTGATCTGCTCCTGGGGCTTTTCCTAATTTCACTTTTCTTACAGCTGTTTGAAGTTCTTCCACTGAGATATCTACATCTTCAGCTGTCTAATCTCGATTACTTGTTACTATTGATAATTGATCTGTACTCCTTGTTTTGGAGGGATTATGTAATTGTTGAAAATACTTTCTCCACGTTTCCATGATTTGCTGTCTCCTTTCATTATCTCTCCTTTGACGTTCTTAATTTGTCGTATTGGGCATGCTTTGGTCTTTCTCATGCTGTTCATTGCTTGCCACAACAGCTTTTGATTTCCTTGATAGCTTTCTTGAAGTCTTTGTCCAAACTCTTCCCCTGTTCCTGTTTTGCTTTTCTAACTTTCTCTTTGGGGATAGTTCTTTTAATCGTAATCTATCCTATCCTCTGGTCTCTTTGTTTGCAAATATTTCTTCCTGGCAACCTTTCTTTCTTTGATTTTAGTCTTGACATTCTCATGCCCCCATGCTGTTCTTTTCCTATCTCCTTTAATTTGTTTCCTACCACAGACCTCTTCAGTACATCTGAGGAGTGTTTCTTTATATATTTGCCACTTTCCTTCTATTGTGTTTTCCTTCAGATCCATCTGCCTTTCATTGATAGATCTTTTCATCCTGGATTGGTATATCTGTTTTACTATTGGTTTATTTAGTTTTTCTATTTTGCGTTTAGTAGCTTTCTTCTCTTTCCTTTTCTGTTTGTTTTCTTCAGTTAATAATCTTATTTTGGCAATAACTAGTTGATGATAACTAAATATTTCAGCTCCTTTGCTTACTCTAGCATCCATTGTACTGTAAAAAATAGAGAACTGCTAACTATTATGTAGTCTATGATTGACTTTTCACATCTGTCTTCATTTACTCTTGTATATTTGTATATTTGTGGATATCTTTATGGGGAAAAAATTTGTTAGCTATTTTCATGTTATTCTTTAGGCAAAAATCTATTAGTCTCTCTCCATTTGGAGTTGTTGTCTCTCCTCCTTTACCTATTACTCCTCTTAATATTTCTACATTGTTGCCTACTCTAGCGTTAAAAATCTCCTAGAACCATTAATTCCTGTTTGGGTTTGAGATTCTCTGCAACTTTTTGTAAATCATTTTCGAAGATATCTTTCTCTTCTTTGGTGGCATCTTCGTTTGGTCCATAAGCTATTAATAATTTAATTTCTCTTCCTTTTGGTTTAATAATTACCTCTAATAGCTGTGGGCTTACAAATTTCCAACTTTCTAGTAGCATTTCATGCCTTTTATGCATTAGGAGGCCTACTCCTGTTCTAGCTCTATCTCTGACATCTACTCATGAGAAGATTAAAATATGATTTGGTCCTACATTTTCTATTCCTTGTCCTGTTTTTCTTTGTTTCTGTAATAGCCAAAATGTCTACTTTGAATTTTTCCATTTCTTCAGCTAATTGTAACTCCTTTCCATTAATTTCCCTAACATTCCATGTTCCAAAAAATCACAGTCCGTGTTCTTTTCCAGATTCGTCTTTCGAAAGTTTAAGCCGGATTTATCATTGTATATATTACTTTGAATCAGATTGTTTTGGATAAACATGGGATTAGCCCACTGTACCCTAGGTAGATGGTGGGGCTGCCACCTTGGGGCCCCCTACCGGCCTTGTTATTTTTCCCTTAGCCTTTGGTCAGTCAAGACCGCCGGCAAGGCAGCAAGTTGCTTTCTTTCAGGGTTAACTCCCTTAGCCTTTGGTCAGCCAAGACCTGCCTGCAAGGCAGCAGGGAGACTCGCGGAGAGCGGGATCATCTCCCCCCCGTACAGATGCTTACCTATCCACTGCCCTTATCATCTATTGAAAACTACCGTATTCTATTTAGTAAACAAACAATTAAGGAGGAAAAAAATTATTTAATTCATTCTTTACTTAAAGATATTTTTTTTCAAATGAACCATAGTCAAAAATTGACAGTCCCAAATGTTTTCAATGTGACATAATGGTAGTAGCTGTGGACAAACTTTTCAACAGCTTTTCAGAAATGGTGTAAAATGGGCCTCCTTTTTCAATCTCACTAAAAGGTCTATTATTAAAGATGCATTGTGGAAGCACATTAGCCAGACATCATAAACAACGTACAGCTACATGAGAGAACTAGGTGAAAACAACAATAAGCGACAACTCCACCAATAAAGACGGAACAAACATGACGTTTGGGTATAACCCTTCGTCAGACAACAAACAAGAAATATCTAGATCTAGATCTAAACACTACCTAAGGCATCACACAATGTGATGTCAGAAGAAAAACAGAAAGGAGGAAGAAAGAATGAAAAAGACGGTGATGATAAGAAGAATGAGTAGAAGGAAAAGTGAAGAATATACCGGAGCTAGAATGGAAGGTTCAGATCAAGAATGAAATAAAATTATGAAAATAAGTAAGTAATAAAAGACAAGAAGGAGATAGAGAGGAGAGAGAGAGAGAGAAAGAAAAAGTCGCCCCTCTACTGACTCCTTGCCGTCTGGCACTATCTGATGAACGTTTTAACTGTAATATATGCCCGTTTGTGGAGGGCTCCACAACCATTCAGTTCCCTAGACAGACTTGACCTGTCGCTCTCGCAATGTCATTTATGGTCTTTGCTGCAGTCATTGTGGACTGGCCTACATCAGAGAAACTGGCTTGCAGCTCCCCAGTAGATTTGACCAGCACAGGAGTGATATTGAAAACTGAAAGCAAGCGGTGCCTTTGCATTTAATGGACCAGGACATCGAGGAACCCATGACCTGAAAGTGTGCGGATTTACTCAGGTCATGCACAGGCAGTGTTGAGTCTAGAAGTTAATAGAGAACCAACTTATAATAAGATTGGGCACAATCAACCCTGATGGTATGAACGTATAATTTCTCTAGAAGGAATCCCATTGTCAGGCACAAGCTATCACTATCCCTGACCCTTCACCATCCTCCACCCTACTCCCATCCGCCCCACCACCACCCCCTATGAAAATATCACACCTTCACCCTTCCCTCCTCTCCACCCCCCCTCCCTTCTATCCTGGGAAATGTTGGGTCCCTCAGGCAGTTCGTCCCCATATGTGCTTAGCATGGTAGTCATTTTTGCACATTTCTCCATGTTCACCACCACTAGAAGCAACTGCGTGGCTGCATACTATTACGGAATATACACAGCTTCATCACTAAGGAGGCAGTCTTTCCAATTCTTGAGACCTTCAAGCTTCGAAAGCATATATCTGTTAGTGATATCCAGCATTTCAAATAAGTCTTTTTCTCTATCCCTTTAATTGTATCGATACATTTGTAAATTGTATACATTTCGCACCTTTATTGTAAATTTTTGCCTTGATTGATACTTCCCTTCATTCATTCTCTATCCTTTCTTCTTTCTAGACCCAGTGAGATATAGATCTAGTCTTATCGTCTTCTTTCGTTCTTGTTTCCCATACTCACACCTCTCTCTCTCTTTCTCTCTCTTCCTTCTTTTTTCTTTTTCTCTCTCTCTCTCCTTCTCGCCTTTTATTACTTACTTATTTTCATAATTTTATTTCATTCTATATCTGAACCTTCCATTCTCGCTCCTATATATTCTTCACTTTCCCTTCTACTCATTCTTCTTATCATCACCGTCTTTTTCTTTCTTTCTTCCTTCTTCTGGTTTTCTTCTGATATCACATTGTGTGATGCCTTAGGTAGTGTTTAGATCTAGATCTAGATTCTAGATATTTCTCGTTTGTTGTCTGATGAAGGGTTATACCTGAAACGTCACGTGTTTGTTCTGTCTTTATTGGTGGAGTTGTCACTTATTGTCGTTTTTCACCTTTAACTTCACTCCACTGTGGCTCCTTTGTAGTATGAGAGAACTGTTTAACTCACAGATGAAAGACATTTGAACAGGAGGAAATGAAGACGATACCACACAATGTAAGCAAGACACAGCTTGAAATGGAATTCCCAACAGAGAAGATTGAAATGGAATCTACATCGGGAGAAGATTGAAATACAATCCACAAGGAGAAAATCGAAATGGAATCTACAAGGGAGAAGATTGAAATGGAATAAACAAGGGAGAAGATTGAAATGAAATCCACAAGAGAGAAGATTGAAAATGGAATAAACAAGGAGAAGATTGAAATGAAATCCACAAGAGAGAAGATTGAAATGGAATAAATAAGGAGAAGATTGAAATGGAATCCACAAGGGAGATGAGTGAAATGGAATCCACAAGTGAGAAGATTGAAATGGAATCCACAAAAGGAGAAGATTGAAACGGAATCCACGAAGGAGAAGATTGAAATGGATTCTACACAGTGAATGAAATGTGTTTAGTCGGGTCATACCTGGCCGTTTGCTAACTGCTTCCCATTGTTCAAGCCGCCCAAACCCAGCCTTCCTGGTAACGCTTTCTCTTTCAACGATCATATTGGCTTAGCAAACCTATATTTTTTACTTATTTTAAGTGCTATTATTTATAGAAAGCTGATTAGTCTCTTTAAGCTCTTTCTGACACTAAAGGTCATGATCATAATGTAATGCGCCCCTTTCTCACGAAGCCCGTCATTGGTGGTATTTTTTGTCTACTGTACTGCCTTTATTTAAACAGACACATTTGATCATTCTGCTTGATCGTCTACGTTTTTAAAATTATTATCCACAATTTTGTCGTAATGGAAACACAAAGAGAGAATCCTTTTCTAACGCCACCCATCAGAAGCACACGCATAGCTTAGAAAATGTAAACACGCCCACGGCGATCTGGTTGAAGGGAAATTGAGTCTAGGTCAGCGTCTTTGGCTCGGGGAATCTACATACTCCAGTGTTAATAGATTAAAGATCCTTCTGCCTTTCCTTGACAGAATGCCAGCTTTCGAACCCAATTGAATTTTCTGGTTCAATTCTTTGATACCCTTGACAGTAAATCAGATGATATATATTTAAAACAAAGACCTGTGGTAGCTCTTGCCATCTCTAAATCTTCAGCATAGTCACGGGTCATTTTCACAGCAGCCTCAGTCCGTCTTTGTAGCGTTCCACGATTTCTAGTCGACATGACCTTAGGAAGAAAAAAATATAAAACATATTATCACGTAGGTCTAACGTTTTAACCAATAAATAATATTGCTGCTTTTATCATTGCAAAGACAAAGTCACTGCCCATCTATACTCAAGTATCATCATTAAAGAAGCTCCCTTTCAGGGGGGGGGGGGGGGTTTATATCCAAAGACAGGCACAATTTATTCAAGGAAAATGGTGCCTTGTCATGGAACATTCTCACAAGCTACAGAAAAACGTAAAATGTAGTTAGTCTGTTTTATATTAGACTTAACTTGAACAGATTTAAGATGGAAACAAAGACACATAAGTTTCTGTGTTAGATCATTTTGTCCAAACTACAATTGTTCTCAACATGACAGCACTTCCAAGTTCTGAATAGGTTTGAAACAGAAAAATGAAAATACTTCATAATGCCTGCTACTGGTTTCTGAAATATTCTATAAAAAAATAACTTGTGCAGTTTTCCATAAGATTCATCAGTTTTTCAATTTAAACTTTTCTTTTCATTATTATATCTAATATCATAATACAACTAGAGTTAAGATGATAGTGAAATAACCAAGTGGTATAGAGTTTTGAAATATCCAGTGCTCACAGCTCCAGCTTGTGTTAATGTAGGATTTTTTCACATAATGCTAAAAGACGTTTCTCGGGATTCCTATATGTAAAATATGCACTTAATGATAATCTAATTCAATATTTTCCCTAATAAAATGGAAAATATTCTTGATAGGGAAACAGTAGCTAGAAATAATTCTGCAATATTACTAAAATCAATCAGAAGGTTTAATTGTTGGTAAATCAGGGTGTGGAAAAACAGATTTAATGTTAAATCTACTTAAAACAAGTTTTTTATAAGAATTATTTCTGATAAAAATGGAGTGGGAAAAAAATGTACCAAATGCTATGAATTTAAATCATGTGATGAATAAGACTGTACAAGTTATATGATGTAAGTTCTGCATGTAAAATTTGTAGAAAAAGCTAAACAAAAACATTATCAAAATAATAAAGAAATATATAAACAACGATATCAAGTTTATAAATAGAAATCCAACTGATCAATCTGAATATTATTATAAAATAAAAGTATAAGAATATTTTCTATCTAAAATGTTTCCTATCAAAATGACCAATAAAAAAAGAATTGTAATAAATGCAATATCATTAAATCTATTAATGATTATAAAAAGATATTGACAAGAAGGATGGGATAATGTTGCAATGTAAGAGTGTCGATCAAAGGCGATATTTAAAAGAGAGCAGATCGAAAGAAACGAACAAATGAAATATGATCAAGAAAAGATGAATAAATGTAATAGTAAATATATATGAAGAAGAATGAAGCATTAGAAGATAAAATATTATCATGATAAAGATATTATGCAAAGACGAAAGGTTGAGAGATATATATATCGATCTTTATAATGAAGAAGAAATTACAAAGTTAAAAATTTAATGACATAATCAAAGAAGAAACATTAATTATAGTAAACAAGTTACAAAGCTTCTCAAAATATAACTTCTTAAAGAAAATATATCAACAAGAAGGTTCAGAAATATACAGAAAAATAACGATGATAATATCAGACATACAAACAAGTTAAAAGATCTGAATAATCACGATTTATCAAATTTTATATATTATATTGTTAAAACTTTTACTGAAGTTGTTATATTCAAATGAAACAATTGATTAAAGAAGAAAATAGTGTTTCTCTTAATGGAAAAATAAAAACAAATAACAGTGATGATTTTGAAGAATATATTAAAGAAGTAAAGGTAATTTCTATAGTATTAAAGAGCAAAAAACTTATATTGAAACATTAGAAACAAATTTAGATATGAATGAAACGTATTTTATTGGAAATATTCAATATGGGATTAGATCAGTTCAGTAAAGTAAAAAAGTCTAAGAAGGGAGATGGAACATTCTTTTCATGTTCATCAAAAATAGGAAGGAAGTACTGTTATATCCCATCGGAGAATAGTTGCTTTATTAAATGCTATGAATGGTTAACGAAAAAAGCATACAGAAGTGTACAAAGAATTTGTTTATCAGGAACATGGGGATAAGGATAAGAAAATTATTCCATTTATAATGTCTAATGCTAAAGTTTTCAAGATTTAATGTATTTTTAACGATGTTGTGGAGTATTTTAATCAAGCGATCTGACATACATATCCCTGAAAAGGTGATAAAGTTTAACTTTGTATATTATTACATTCAAAATCCAAATAATTATTCTATTGGACATTATTGTTTAATTGATAGAATTAATAAAAGTAAAGTAATTAAAAGAAATTGAAACGAATTATAAACAAGAATGGAAAAAGTTAAGCGATTGTAAAAAAAAGTACAACTGTATAGAACTAAAACAGACATAGAAGAAGGTGTAGATCTCCAGGCATAAATATATGATATTACATGATTTTGAATGAAACTGGAAAACAAGTTCCATATGCTTTAGCATCAATTAGTTTAAATCTATTTTAATAGTTGTGTGAAAAAAGTTTTATGTGAAGAAAATATACCTAAGATAAATATGAAAGATAAGTAAATAAACACATTAGATCATTTATAGGTGGTGTGAACAATATATTAAATACTCATCAGCGTAAATAACGGCGTTTACTTAAATTACTCATAATGGATCAGAGCCGATACTGAAATTATAATAAAAAATATCAATATGACAAAACCTCCTATAAAAAGAGGTCACAACTTATCGAATATATAACTCTTAATAACCATTTTATTGAAAAGAAATGGCAGACATATAATAAAACAAAAGAACAGGAAATTCATTTTAAGATGTTCGCTACAACTTATAGTGAAAACAAGTTTATTAAAATGGGGCTTAGATTATAAACTTACAAAGAATATTCAAAAGATTGATTTCGATATTAGAGAGTAAATAAAGACAATTATTTAGGAAGACAAAATGAAGACAAAATGAATGGTTCATATTCAAAAAATGATGTTCATTGTTTAGCCGGTTTAACGTGTCTTTATAAATTTAATGATTAGAGATCTGACTGGACAGAAATTGCAATGTAAATTTGACGTCGTCTTCACTAACATTTAAATCATGGATGGAGAAAATGAATGAGAAGAAAGAAAAATTTATGCACATTCAATAAGTTAACAAGATCATTTGTTAAGAAAAAACTAAGGAAAGGAAGAGTTGCAGCTAGCATTCAGAAGTTTGATGCAAGTGAAGAAGTGGAAAGATACTAGCTAAATATTTAGGCAAACCAAATGAATCAGAAACGATAATTGAGTTAATTGATAAGTATAATAAATTTCAATGGAAAATTTGCATACTTTTAAAAATATAACAGAAGAAATAAAAAACATTAAAGAAGTAGAAATGATGATTGCGTGAGATATTAACTCATTATATCCATCTGCAATGGCAGATCTAAATTCAGAATATCCTAGAGCAGAATCGGCGAGATTATTTAAGAAAAAAACAGAAGAAAACGAATTTCTTGATAGATTTAACAATCAACAGTTTAGACCAAAGCTGGTATATTTAAAGTATTGTATATATATCCGAATAATATGTTTTTACCCAAATTTTCTGTAAGGTAAATAAAACACAGGTTTTGAAAGTAGAACAATAAAATGTTGTGATACTCTAACATCAGTTGGTATTCAAGAAATTGTTAGATGTGGAGAAAAATAATTAATATTTTGATGGATTAGTTTATAAAGAAAACTTCATAACTAACCCATGTTTATGGTCATACGACCTTAACCCTTGTAAAGGCTAACCTGCCAGCTGAACTCAATATTGGTCAATATCGCTGTGTACGAGGCTTCCGTACGTGGCACTGATAATTTCTTGTCCCGCTTGACCACAACGGACCTGTGATTATTGCGATAATTTTGTTTATCTTCGTTGAGTAAAGGTGACATAGCGGGCAATTCATTTTGTTATTGTTATCGTGTTTATATTGCATTGTTTACTAACAATAACATCTATTACAGCCTACTTTATTAAACATGAAAAGGAATAATACTGTAGTTGGCCCATGACTAATGAAGAGAATATGAAAGGTATAATATAATACTAAAATGTAGAAACCGGGTCAGGACCGAAAAATCTTAGTGTGCCCAACCTTCGTAAGCAACAAGGAGACATAGAAACAAATAAACACTAAAACAATGCTGGATGAAACTGATACTAATAGAGCCATTGGTGCAACGACCCATCGAGCAATGTTCATCAACAATAAATAAAAAGAAAGAAGAAAACGAAATACAACTGCCATAAGAGAGACGGAGAGAGAAGAGGGAGGGACCGAAAGGGAGAGAGAAAGAGGAAAGGAAACAAACAGGAGACATAAAGAGAACGAGGAAGATAAAGAAAGACGAATGGAGAGGATGGAGAAAATGAGAGAGAATGAGAGAGAGAGAGAGAGAGAGAGAGAGAGAGAGAGAGAGAGAGAGAGAGAGAGAGAGAGAGAGAGAGAGAGAGAGAGAGAGAGAGAGAGAGAGAGAGAGAGAGAGAGACACACACACACACAGACAGACAGACAGACAGATGAAGTAACATATAGAGTGGGAGGTGGGGGGGGGAGGACACGTGGCTGCATAGTCAGGCTTTACTCCAGTCACTCAATAATAGCTTGGCTGGCTGTGTCAAATTTTATGTAGTAGAGTTTCAATGAACAACATTTATCTTTATTTTTAAAGGAATTATTTTCATTCTCGCATCTAAATAAAATGATGGAACTATAATACTAGATCTAATACTAGAGAAAATGTCCAACCGCCTTTCGCTAATCCCATGATGGAGTCAATGTCCAATGTATTACCATACCATGATGAAAGAAACAGGCCCGCTGGTTTATTGCTTTCACAAGTGTGTATCGCCCTAGCTGTGGCAACACGCTCTATCCCAGACCTAACACATCTCCTCAGCTACATGCTTCCCATACTTTTGAAAAATCCCTTCCTACCCTATGTCTATAACTAGTATCACTCTCTTTCCTCATTTACAATGACATGAATGACCATCGTTTTATATTTTTGGCTGTTCCCTTCCTACAGTTCAATAGTAATCCATCTCCTTCCAAACAGCCCCCCACTCCATATGCAATCCAGTGGTTTTTCACATCTTCCCCCACTTCTGGATGTAAGTCTCCTCCTTAGTCCTTTCTATAAAGTAGGAAGATAAACTCTTGTAGTTTCTAATGTCTATAATAATAATAATAATAATAATAATAATAATAATAATAATAATAATAATAATAATAATAATAATAATAATAATAATAATAATAATACAATTCATTTCTATAGCCCCCACTCCCATCTTACGACAGCTCTAGGTGCATGCATACATATATGGTAAAAAACATGCGCAATGTGCATAAATACATGACAGCCTAATATCATTTATAAAGGTGTATGGTACATGAATTAAAATCGCATAATGAAAACAATTACTTTTCTTCTAAGAAACATCGCATGAGGTATGTTTTGAGATGTTTTTTAAAGGTGTCTTCCGATGTGTCAACCATAGATCGTATTGACAGCGGAAGAACATTCCAGACGCGAGGATCTGCATATGTAAAAGAGCGCAGTGACAGTTTTGTCAGGCCTTTCTTTGGGGGAACGCTTAACAAACATTGATTTGTAGACCTCAGTTTGCGGGATGGAACATAACCAGAGATCAGGTCATTTAAATAATTTGGAGCTCTATCAGTTTTACATTTGTGACACAAAGTTGCAATTTTGTATATTATTCGTTTATCGATCAGGAGCCAATGCAGAAACATGAACATAGGGGTAATGTGTTCATATTTCATTTTCTTCAAAATAACAGTGGCCGCATGGTTTTGGATATGTTGGAGCTTATGAATCAAGACCTCAGGTAAATTATAAAACAGGGAGTTGCAACAGTCAATTTTGGAAAAAATGTGTGTTGAAGTTATTGTTTTAAGAGAACTTAAATTAAGAAAGTTTGATAAGTGGCCTAATCATCTGATTTCGAGGTAAAGAGTTTTACAGAGATGGTTTATATGATGTTCCATAGATAAATTATCACCGAAACAAACCCCAAGATTTTTAGCGTTCCGCATAAATTTTATTTCTTCGTTAGTTAGTTCCGTCAGGCAAACTGAGATTTTTTGGATTGCATAGTAATATTTTGGTTTTTTCTTCATTCAGTTTAAGCTTTTACATGAGCATAATTCCATGGATTTCCAAATAAAATTTGTATTTATAGACATGGCAGATTTGTAAAGTTGCGTATCGTCAGCATACATGTGATAGTTTACCCCATGCTGTTTGACAATACCACCAAACGGTTGTATATACAATGTATATAGTAGGGGACCAAGCACTGACCCTTGTGGAACCCCATACTTGAGTGGAAAAGGAGAAGATTGCACTTTATCAAGAGAGATAGATTGGGTATGATCATGAAGATAGCATATAAACCAGTCAAGCACAGTGCCCTCTAGACCAAAAAGTTTTGGAAAGTCGCTCAATAAGAATAGAATGGTCAAGTGTGTCAAACGCCGCACTTAAATCAAACAGGGTTAAGATTGACACTTTGCGTTCATTGGCAGTGCACAACAAATCATTTTGTATCTTAAGCAAGGATGTTTCCGTGTTGTGATATTGTCTGTAAGCTGACTGATTGGGTTTGAATAATTTATATTTCAGAAGATGTTTCTTTAATTGCATTGCAACGATCTTTTCCGAAATCTATACACTTCAAATAGCCGCCCTTCCTCTTGTCCAGATACCACATGTCATCATGACCATGTGAAATGGACCTGTTTGAGAGATCAAAGTTCTTTTGTTGATGGTCACTGAACACAGGTGAAAGCTTCAATTTTCCCCTGTACTTTCAACACTCTAATCTCTTCATTCTTATGTGAAAAAGAGGTGGAGATGTATTTTGACGTATGTGACGTTTGACAATATTATAACCATCAACACAATGCTCCCCCTGAACATGGTTTCTTTCTATTGACTTAAGGTCATGCCCTCTATTCAGGCTGACCTTAGGTGTGCAATGTGATTGGCCACTGATATGTTTTATTTATATCAATAACTATTTCTTGCTTGTGGGTGGAGCTTCTTACTAAAGTAATTGACATCTATCAGAAGTTGCGCCGGTCATACAAATACATGAGTCTTTGGTTTTGTCCACTTTGCAAAGGGTCCACAGCCTGCATTTGAGACAGAGCTCCTATGTGTTGTTGTATCTCTTTATAAGAAATATATTGAGTGTGTGTTAGACTAGGAAATGAACTATCCCTTTTACCCCTTTAGGCCGAAAATATACTAAGCTTGGTTTGAAGGAGACAAATGAAGGAAAATGTCATAAGTAACGCAGGCCAAAATTACAAATGAAATAGAGTGTTGAAGGACGGTCTATATTATATTGCATCGACTTACAGCAACTGTTCATGGTTCGTCAAAGTGAAGTGGAACGTGCTGCATTTCATCTTGCTGGACGGACGCGACGAGCAATCGCTCACCGTCTCACCGGATGTCAGTGACGTCACTGAGTCTAGCGGGGAGATGTATCTGGTCCAATATCTTTTTAATGGTTGATCGGATCAAAAATCTGATTTAAAATTTGAAATTAGCGACTCAAATTCTAGGCAAGATTCGAGCTGAATTTAGTTTTTTTCAATTATAAGATAATTTTGAATCAATTCTCTCACCGCGACAGAAGCAATGGCGGGAAGATTGTGTCTGACACGGTGATGAAGCAGATATTATATAATGTGTTGTATAACCGTTGTGATTTATCTCATGTGCACAGCATTTATTACAGATTATTCAATTCAATTCCTAAAAATAATAGTTGTCTTTCCACCACAAAAAGAGGAGGCACTAATTAATGCAGTTGAATCGAGACCGACCTTATATGACAGAGGAGAGAGAAATTACAGCAACAAAGATAAGAGATTGAATGTAGAAGGTTCCATTCGAAAATACTCCTTAAATTTGATCGAGTCCTGTCGCAACATTGGCATTAGATGGTGATATTCACCACACACATTCCTTAACTTGATGGGGTGAATTGACATTAAACGCCGTTTGGTGCGCCTTCTTCTTCGTAAATACAGCATCAAAGCTAACTTGCTTTTTCTTGAAAGCGCCATTGTGTCAAATAGAGTGACTAAGTGAATTGCTTTCAATGATGAATAGTGTGTTACGAGCTTATTAAAAAAAAATGAAGGCGGAAAAGGGCGGGCGCAGTATACCCATACGTTTGCATCCGTCAACCATCTTCATTTTGAAGACAACAGTTGGACGGACTTACTATATTTTCGGCCTTAGAGTAATAGACTTTCCATGTTTGACGTGGCATGGGTAATAAAAATTGGTCAGAATAGAGGCATTCCCAAAACCCGTCTTTGAGTGCACTGCAGTGCAGTTATACGGGACCCGCCACTAACTCTATGTCGTGATGGAAGGCCAGGAGTGATGCAAATATACGAGACCTGCCACTAATGTAGGTATGCTTAGAGTGACCAGCGGCATGTAAATATACACGCCTGAAAAGGGTTAAGAAGTAATTCAAAAAGGAGAAAAAATCAGGTTGGTTATGCATTGGTAAAGTTATTATTAAATTCCTTATATGGGAAAATGGTTCAGAAGGATGCAGTAACAAACACTGATTTATGGAATGAAGAAACATTAATAAAAAAACTATACCGAAGATATAAAATACGAAAAAATAAAACACATTGAATATTACATTGAAGAGCATGTTGGAGATGAATTATCAAAACAATTAGTGCCTTTGCATTTAGGAACCTTTATTCTGTCTCACTCTAAAAGATTAACGAATGATGTTATTCTAGCGATTAATGGATTTAAAGAACCACATATCTATTACACCGATTGTGGTAGCATTTATATTTAAGAAAATATTGTTAAAAATTTTTTTAAAAAGAAGTTTTTTAGATGATGTGGAATTAGGTAAACTATCCAATGATTTTGATAACGGTGTAAGAATATTCTATGGATTGTTTTTAGCACCCAAAGTTAAGATAGTCTACGCAATTGATAATGAAGCGGGTATTGTAACAAAACAAACATTTAAAGGTTTTCAGAAGATTTCATTAAAACGTTTAACAAAGGGAGAGATTGAAACTAAAATGAGTTAAACCATGGAAAAAAAATTTGGTAAAGGTGTATTCATTCCAGATGACAATGATAAACAAATAAAAAAGTTCTCTGCTAACATTAACTTAGTAAAGCAGAAGGTCCCTGATGAAAATTATATAATGTATCCACACAATTCTAAAGAGATTAATTATGACATGATAGAAAGGAATAATATTAATTTAGGAATTATATTTATTTAGATAATTTATATATTCACGAAGAAATAAATGAATATAATGATGATCAGGAATGTTAAACAAAATGAATATCTACTGAATAATTCTTACCCCACTTCCATCACTTTCTATTCGATTATTCTATCTGATACAATAACTGCATGTGCGTTTAAATCATTGACACTCTTATTAAATTTCATGTTTACAGTAATATCAGTAACCCCACCTTTGATTTTTTCAATTTGATTAATTACATCAACAACAAATATTGGATAGTGATCCACATAATTAATAGGAGTCATAGTAACACTAATTTCACCCCCAAAGCATTTTTTTCTTGAAGTCAAAAGTTTCACTAAATATTCTGTTAAATTTAGTTTCTGGGTATGTTCTTGAATCAAGAGATACTGAAATATTCTTTAGATTTGCATGAAAAAACAGTGCTTTATTGAATTCATCTTGATCATGTGTTTTTTTTCTTGAAATGCAACAATGACAAATCTAGGTTTTTCGGAGAAATACTAGTACTCAATTTCCATTCAAATTTATCACCAGTAGGAACAATTATTGATTGACTTCTTAATCTTTTATAAGCGATATCATATTTTATTTTATTTCTTATTTGTGTCCATATTTTATTTTCATATTTCAAACTTGAAATCTTCTTTAAGTTTACCATTCTTCGTCATGGTATTTCCTAAAATAGTAGTAGTTCCATCTGCAGTCGTCCCCACCTTTTCAAACTTAGCAATAATAGCATCTTTATCTTCAGATTTTCTATATAATGATAGTTCATATTCAATACCATACATTACTTTATTATATGTTTGACAAAAAACAAATGTGTTTAAATGGAATTGAAAAACTAAATATGACCCCTTTCCCCTTTCAATAATAAAATGATGTCTTACCTTATCCTTAATTAGTTTCCATTTGTTGTTATAAAATACAACATTCAATTTTGTATTCTTTTCTACTTTTTCTTTATCAAATAATTTTAGATCATCTGGTAAACTAATTTCATTTCTTTTATACATACCATTACTACCTAAGCTCAAACCATATAACCCTTTCTTTTTTCCTTGACTATTAACCCTTTGAACACTATTGCCTGGTACACCGGGCAAATTCTCCCTACACCGGGCTGAACTCGTGACCTTGCATACTTGTGCTTCTACGTCATCAAAGGTCGCGTCTGCCCACTACTTTCGCTTCCTCGATGTAAACAAAGAAAGCTTGAACAACCTGTGTCATTTTTGTGGTGATTTTGAGTGAAAATTTTGCGATGAAACGAGCATTTGACGAACCCTCAACATCAGGGGGTAAAAGAGGTAAAATTAGGTTATCAGAGTCAGCTGTTAGGGCGATGATTCTTGATTCGGAAGAGGAAGATTTACACTTTGATGCAGATTATCCGGTGAGTGACGTTGAAAGCATGTCCGATGATGAAGTAGAAGTAGATTTAGATCTAGACCAAAATGTACTTGAGGAAGAGCCTGTATCTGGGCCTAGTGGTGAAGGGGGCGTGTCCCAAGAAGAGGCGTCGCCCTAAGCCTCTTGATTACCTTGCAACCGGTTGGAATAAAACATTGTCTGCCATTGACACATCATTTGATGATTCTCAGTGCAGTCCACAAAATCTTCCTGATGATCTGACAAATGACAGTAATGAGCTAGATTTTCTTTCTTTATTTTTGGATGAACAATTTTGGAACACTCTCCATGACAAAACCAACAGAAGAGCTGAGCACGTGAAGACGGCAAAGCCTGACTATCATTATGGAAAAATATGGAAGCCAGTAAGTGTAGAAGAACTAAAAGCTTTTTTAGGCCTTCGACTGGTCATGGAGACATCTGTCACAAAGCCACGAAACGAAAACTATTGGATTCTCAACTGTCATGTCTCGGGATAGATGGATGTCAATTTGGACGTTTTTACATGTCGTCAATAAAGAGGACGAAAATGGCAATAAGAACGACAAGATCTACAAAATGAGACCACTGATAAATCGATTGCTGTCAGGTTCAGACACTACTACAAAGGCAACCAATATATGAGTTTAGATGAAGGGGAAAAAAATAGACTAGCCATAAAACAATATATATAAGACAAGCCCGTCAAGTGGGGCATTAAGTCCTGTCTTCTAAAAGATGGAAAAACAGGATACATTGTACACAGAAATCTACCCTGGAAGAGAAGAGTCTGTAAACAAAGATCTAGGTGCTGTCGGCAACATTGTCATTCGTCTCCTGACATCTGCTGATTACTACGGCAGAAACTACGCTTTGACCATGGATCGTTTTTACAATTCCATAAGTTTATTCCATGTACTGCACACACAGTACCAAACACTACCTTTCGAACTATTCTCACCAACAGGAAATATTTCCCAAATGATCTGAAAAAGACAAAAAGGCTCCCACGTGGCCAGTCTGATTTTATGTGCCGAGAAAATCTATCATGTATCGTCTGGCAAGGCCGCAAACAAATTGCTTTGCTTCCAATTTCCACAACCCCACTGACATTGATACAACAACTCGAGGAACAAAGATGGCACAGAAACAGTGATTGACATTCCAACTCTCATCCTGGATTACAACGGCTATTTGGGAGGTACAGACAAACACGACCAGCTAACTGGGCTCAATAAATCACGTCGTCACTATAGATGGCCTTGGCGCCTTTTTAGCAAAATTGTGATGTGGGCATGCTACAATGTCTATGTCATCAGGTCTTCTTTTTGCCTCAGAATACACCAAGCAGCAAAACATTCCAGCAGAAATGCCACGTCGTCTGGAAAATATGGGCATGCACCACCCAGTTTTCCCACAAAATGCCAGTACCAACACTGTTTGTGTTGTCTGTGAAAAGAAATACCAGCAATTCATAAGAACAAATCCAAATACAGCCTACAAAGACTGTCCTGTCAAGCGTGTGAAGACTTCGATCCAGTGCATAGAGTGCCGAGTTTACTTATGCATCAAAAGGACCAAGTTGGAGCAATTGGCACAGGTAGCAACAATACTGGAGATAAAGGTCAGCAAAACATTCTATGACATTTATATTTACTTCCCTTCCATCATTGTTGTGTTTGTTTTATGCTTCTGTCCTCTTTAGTACTATCTATCAAAATGGCCATTTTGGCTGGGGGACCAGGGACAGGGTTTTTTAAGGGCTGGGGCGCCAGTGTTCAAATGGTTAAAACCTTCTACATTTTCTAAATCATCACGATTAATCTGATGACTGAAAAGGAGATATCATTTTATTTTCATCATCGTATTCTTCATCTGACTCTGTGTATCCAAATTTATTAACACTCATTTTATTTATGATAAAATTTTATCATCAAAATCTTAACCAAAAGTTATTTTCTTTAAAAAGTATAAACATAGATGACCACAAATAAACCCCGATTTTTGTATTTGATAAATATTGTATTCAGGATTATTTAGATAATTTTCTAATTCTAAAATGGGTTGAATACCATATGAATCAAAATAATATTTCTTATCATCATTTTTATAATAATACACCCAGTGAGTTCCTGGTGATGACGAGTCAGCAAGATTAATTATTCCACATTCTTTCTTATGTGGTTTAGAAGGTAGTTCATTTCTTAAAAATACTCCTCTGAAAATTTTAATTTTTAATTGTTTGATAGAATCCTTTAAATCATAGTTTGAGGAAGTATTAAATCTTCAACACTTCAAAATTCACTATGTTCCATTTATTTATATATAAAAATAGAGCACATAAATGTAAAAAGAGAACAGATACCACCGATCTAGAAGAAAGAAAGACAAAAAATAATAGAAACATATTACAGGGTAGATGTGGTGTTATAAAATCTAGATTTCTAAAATCAACAGGGTTTCTCGCGAAAAAAGAAGGCGAAGGATTACTAGATAAACTACTGTTTCCTATTCATTTGCCCTATTATAAATGGACAGGACCTGGTACACCTATAGAAAAACAGTTAAACCTAGACGGCTCACCAAACGATAAATATAAACCGTATAATGAACTTGATGAGATTTCTATGAGACATCATAAATGTTATTCATTATATTCAAATAGAAAAAACAGAAGTCATATCTGCGATGTTAAAATGTTAGATGACTTAGATAGTTTGAAAACTAAACCTTAGGGTCGTAGGATTGTGAAAAATAGTATTGGTAGTAAAAGGACTTTGACATTATAATTTTAAATGGTATATAAAAATGGAACAGAAAAATGTTCTAAATGCCATGAGATTAAATCATTTGATGAATATGCAAATAAATCTTCATCAAATGATGGAAAGGAAAGTCAATGCAAAAAGTTGTGTTAGTGTATATTCTAGGAAATATTATCAAAGAGAAGCTGTAAAGGAAATATTGAAAGAATATCGAAATACTGAAATAATTGAATCATATCAGAAAAATTATAGAGAAAATTATACTTTAACTAACAAATCCATAAAAAATAGTCGTATTAAAAGTTGGAAACAAATGGGAATAAAATGTGAATATTTTGATGACTTATATGGACTTTACTTTAAAGCAACAAATTGCTACTTATGCAATGTAAAATTTGATAATACATCAGGAAATTTTAAGAAAGCATAAGACCACTGTCATCTCTCCGAAGTCAAGACTTGTTTGTTGTCAAACTTGTAATGCAAGACTTATACCAATAGATAATATTAAATTAAAATTAATGTTAGAACTACATAGATATTTCAATGTTAAAATTGTATTGTTTAAAGTGTAAAAAAGTTACTGAAACAAAAGATATTGAAAATATAATATCCTCTAATAATAGAAATATGATAAAAGTAAAAGGGAAATGTGTTACATGTAATACAAATACATGTCAATTTACAGGTGGAAAATTAAAACTAATGATTTGATAGATGAGTTACATAAAAAAGTACTTAGGAAATTTCCTAGAAGAAAAGTTGTTGTCTTCGGGGTAGATGAAATATGGTCGACAGATCTTGTCAACATATTCAAAACAAAATAAGCAATATAAATACCTTCTTACTGTTATTGATGTTTTTAGTAAATTAAACTTTCGTAATACCATTAAAAACTAAAACAGGATAAGAAGTAAGAAATGCTTTTAAACAGATATCTAAAGAAAGAAAACCAGAAAAGATATAGGTAGATAAAGGAACAGTGTTTTATAACAAAACTTTTAAAAATTTACTTAAGAAAGAAAACATAGAATTATATTCTACCCAGAATGAAGAAGTCCTGTATAGCTGAAAGTTTTAATCGCTCTTAAAGAAAAGATATCTAAACATTTCACTGCTTATAATACAACAAAATACTACAACATATTAAATCAAATAGTAAAAGAATACAATAACACTTTCACAACACAATTAAGATGACACCTATAGAAGGAAGTAAAAAAAGAAAATGAACAGAATATTTATTCTAAAGTATTTCAAGATGAATTATGTAAATAAAAAAGGCTTGATATAAAGTAGGTGATAAGGTTCGTATCAATAAGTATAAAAAACACATTGAAATAAGTTACACTAGTAACTGGACGTCAGAAATTTTTTGTTATTGACAAACTGTTACAAACTAACCCCATTACATATAAAATCTGTGATTGCAAAAAACAAAAAGAAAAATTCATCAATCATATAGAAGAACAATTTCAAATGAAAAAATCAACATTGAATAAATATATAAATTTTAGTTTACTATGTAAAGATTATAAAAAATTATTAGAATGCAATTTAAGTAATACTAGACTACCACCAGTTTTTTCTAGGAAGAATCATCTCATTCACTATTTTTTTTCCTTTTATTACCAATCTCAGTTAGTTTTTACCAACATTTGTTGCAACTTCTTTTACTGCTTGAGATGTAACGGCACTGACTATAGAATATAGTAATCCCCCATTATAATGTCCATTACCACTTCCAGTATTTTATTCGGTTTTGAATAATATCATTTTAACAGGGGGAAAAAAATCATTAGATTCTCTCATTAAGGTTTTTCCATTGATTCTTATCAATAATTTTTTTCTTATATAAAGTTTTAAATATTTCTTTCAACTCTTGTTCAACACTTGTGTTACCAGCTTCTCTACTGGCAAATATAAACCCATCCTTTCAATTAGTTTTCAGAATTACAAGGTAGAATAACTCATATACCATCACCAATAGTTTGTCTTCAAAGTTTTGATGGATAGTATTTTTGTATGATAGGTTTAATAAAGTTTTCATACTTATACCCACGACAATTTCCTTTTGTACTTTCGATTTTAAACAGATTATTTGTGTCTATCATTACATCATCAAATGCTTCTTTATCTTCATTAGTAATCAAACTTTCATTAGGTTTCATTCTTGTTAATAATTCCCATAAACCATCAGTTCCTTTATATTGTTTACCAGCAGTTATAACATCATCATTATTATTCAATAGTAAAAGCATATTTCCAATTATAAGTTTTTTATCAACCATTTTTGGACCAAAGATTGAATCATAAAGTTTTGTTATTATTTAATGCAGTTGATAAGTATTTTTTTCCGAATTCACCTAAATCCTATTCATTATCTTCATTATCTTTTTCTATTGCTGGTGTGTTTATTTTCTTTTCTAAAACTTGATCAAAGATTCTAATAGTAGCTGACTCTTTGTTTTTCATAGCAAGTTTAATCTTTTCTTTCTGACCGTCAGAGATATTTAATCTTTGTTGGATATATTTTGTAGTCATTTTCTTATATGAAATTTAAGATAACATTTATCTTTATTTATATTATTGAATCTTTTATTTGAACTTTGAAGTTTTTCAAATTTTCTTTAATTGGGTGGTAGATTAATTTATTTGGTTTCTCATTTATTTTGGATTTTCTATGAGAAAAGAGTAAACGACGGATTCTTGAAATAATTATTTTTAATGCAATTAACATGAATGTTTAATCAGAATCGTTGAACGCTCACTGATTCTGCATCAGATTCCCATTCTGAATAACTTTTACTTTTTTTTTCACTATTGTATGTTTTATATGGATTAAAACTCCAAAACATTATTAAATCTAAGCATCATTTCTCCACTGATAAGTAAAGTTAATTTATCATAAAAGAAATAGTATTTCCTCACCCATCTTTGGAAACGTTTTCCCCGTGAACATTCCTCCAACTTCGCTTAATTGTTACCGCTGTTTTCCCAATTAAAAAAAAAAAAAATGCTGTTTAACATGTATAAATCATACCAACCTTCATTAATAATAAATTCTTTCCATTCTTCATATTCATTTTTATAACTAATAGTCGCATTACCATTAGAAATCTTAAAACAGTTGATCAGTTTCAAATACATCTTAGTGATATCTAAAAATATTCATAGCTAATAAGTTTATCAAACGTTTTTTTCTAATTTATCATTAAGAACAATGGTACAGTTTTCTTTCTCTAACATATTTTTACCGCCATTCAAACCAACATTTATTCTCCGTCTTAGTTCTTTTTTTTATTAAGATCTAATTTTTTCAATTATTCTTTATTCTATTTTAACAGTTTGATTAACTTTTCTAGTATTTGCAACCTAATTTATCAAAGTATTTTTATTTCATCATCACTTTTACTTTTAGTCTTTAATGCACCAAATTCATGTGCATTCATTTTCATATATATAGAATATAGATCACTTCTCACGTAAATGAAACCTAATAGTTACTTCTTCACCTCTTAAATCTAATGGAATATGATTTTGATCTGTAATCTTTACGTTAAAATCTCTTTGTCATTTATCGTTACTGGTAAATATATACAGGGATGTAAATGGGAAATGAAAAAAAAATCTGAAACTCGCCGAAATGTGAAACTTGGTCATTGTTAGTATTCATTGACATTGTTTGAGATACATACGATTGTAATGGATAATCTATAAGTACACCTCTTAAAGATTCATCAATTTTATCCATGGCTGCTTGCAAGTTTGTTTGTTTTGTTTTGTCTACATTCTGATTACGGTTGTGGACATTTCTCTTTGCATCTTTCTTTCATATCTCACACTTACAATAACAGCATCACACAATGCCATCTTTCTCAACCTTCCTAATATAACTAGAAAGGAATTCATCATTACAATCTTTATTTGACAGCCATTTCCACCTGAATTTGTTCTTACAAATTAGATCAATCACATCCACTGGTGAATCCCGATCAATAAACCCAAGTTTTTGAGAGGCCATCCCCAATGGTTTAATTGTCTAGATCTAGATTCTGGAGCTAGCTTACCTTTAACCTAGATCTACGAAAATATGCTTGTTATTATAACAGTTATAGCAAAGTTCTCAATTAATTCTGATTCTATTAACTATGCTACCAAGTAGATCTATATCTAGAAATCTAACTCTAGCCCTACTAAAGTTATTGAAGAAAGTGGGTGTGACAGATTCTAGACCTAGAAATCTACTCTCGTAGTTTCTAAGCCTCTAGATAACAATTAGACTTAGACATATCTAGATCTTAATAGATTGAAGCCAGATATATAATAAAATAGCATGTCTGTCTAGAATCTAGATCTAGAAGAATCTAGATCAACCACGTGTGCGCTTATTTTCAAGATCTCTCAATCCGACTAGAATTTAGATCTAGATCTCAATTTCTCTGGAATGCCGAGCAAGAAATCAATTTAATCTGTTAACAAGCTAGATCTATTTAAAAACTGATATACTTACCTACTAACTCAAGAATTCCTTGTAGCCCAAAGCTAGATTCTCTATGGCCTAGGGAAAGCTATAGCCTTTAATTCGCTGTCAAGCCGGCATAATAAAAAAATCTAGATCTAGATCTAGAATCTATGTTACTTCACTCAAGCAGATCGATCTTAATCTTAACTAGCTCTAGATCTAGATTAGACTATTAAATCCCAATAACCAACGACTAGGATAACATAAATAAAAAATAACGCAATAGGAAATGTTAAATGACCCAAAAATTTTCCTGGAATGAAAGAATGAAAAATCATCACATTCACAACAGAACCCTACGACTGCAGAAATGCAAGAGGAAGTCATCTCAACATTGATAGGTTATGCTAATTTAGCTAAAAATAAATCCATCCCAAAAGCCATCGCAAAAGGCTATTTCCACAACAAATGTGTTAGTAGATTTCAAACTAAAAAATCTGAAAAATCTGAAAGGAAATAGAAGGTTCCGATTTTTAAATCTGAAATCTTCTCGTGTGAATAGTACAGTAGGGCCTCATGAATCAGTGTGCAAATTGTAATTCGTCGTGCAAGTCAAAGTGAAAGTAGAAATATAGCAGCGTGCTTCCCCTCATGATTAGTATGAAAATCGGCAATGGACCTGGAGTCAGGAATTTTATCCTGTTGTGCTAAACCATCTCACCTGTTCATAACAGTGTACATAGAAGTATTTTAGTAAAAGGGAAGGCAAAGGGAAACTTATGAAAAAAATATGTTAAAAGTACAAAACCTCAAATAATCTGAAATCAGAGGAAATCTGAAAGATTTACACCCCTGTATATAGGATTGGTGGGAGTCTGGATGATTTTATAACGCGGAGAAACTTGGGGGAAAAAGACCATATAACCGGGGATTGTGAACCACTTACAATTGAACCATTAATAATATTAATGTGAATAAAAATACTATTTATAGCTAGGATGTTTACGATGTTTTCTGACACGTGTACTCCCGCTTTATACTCATCTTAAGTAAACCCTAAAATATTTTTGATGCTATTATTATGTGTAAATTGAACTTTATATCCTTTCTTTTATATCTAATATAAATTTAAAGATTGGCAATGAATTGAAATGTGTCTTCGTCGTTATTCTTTTTAACTGTCTTTTTATCTCTTTATTCAAACCGGTAAATTCATACGACCCAACAGGTTTTTTCTTTTGTTTATCCTTCATTGTGTATTCTATTACATTATTATAAGATGAAATGTTTGGGAAACTGTAGTAACTCTCCAAATCCACGAGTGCGATCTCGTATTGTCTATTTGGATCAAGTTGTAATGGAGGATTAAAGCTTGTAGTAAAGACAGATTTATTTCTCATAACTATAATTTGATTTTCTTTAGGAGATGTATTGTCAATTAATTGATTAAGTTCTTTTAATTATTTCTTTTCCAATTTTCCTTGGTAAAAAGAGTTACACATTTTAGGGAAATGAAAGTTATCCAAATTATAAATGTATCTACGATTCTCTATTGGAGAAGAAATATCTATTGTTAAAAAGTTACAAGGACAGTATTCACACAGCTTTTTGAATTCTTCATAATCCATATCTGTTGAAACATAATCTTGATATATATGTTAAAGATTATTTTTATTATTTTTAAAAGATGTATAAAGTTAGATTTTCTCTAATCGTTTGTCTTGGGAACCTAAAATAATTTTGAGACAAATACAAACAATCAGTATTTAAATATCTCCCCCTCGTATAATAATCATTCCACTTATTTTGTTTTTCTAACATCATATCGTTTAATATTACTAGATTTTTATCAGTTGATTTTAATTCTCTTGGGTCAATAATTTGATCATCTTCAAAATATTCAGTTCATTGGATTTTTTGATGGATTTGTTTCTCCTACTTCTTTTATAACTTCATAAGAAGATTTGTTTTCTTAAAAAATATTCTCTCTATTATTAAAATATTGAATAATAGCTCCTTATCTAAACTATTATCAAATCCACACTTCATTATCTTATAATTTGTTTGAAATAAAGATTTTCCATAAACTATTAATTTATCATAATCTAATAGATTTGGTTTTAACAATAGATTCATCATTAAATTTGTTTTTCCAGTTCAATTTACCAACAATTGATTGATTTTGGTAATATTGCAGAATTATTTCTAGTTGATTGTCCTCCCCAATCAAGAATATTTTCCATTTCATTAAGGAAAATATTAAATTAGATTATTATTAAGTGTGTATTTTACCTATAAAGGGAACCCTGAGAAACATTATGTGAAAAGATCCTACATTTACGTTTGATAATTTTGAGATATCCTGCGTGCACCGAAGCGAAGTGGAGCATGGTGCACGCGGGATATCTCAAAACTCTATACCCATTATATTGTGGCAAACCAGGTTTGATAGTTTGTTTCATTGGAATTTACTCTGTCCACTATGGGTATGTCAGGATGAATCAAAAGGTGACAGTCAGATGAACGACACATGAAAGAACGACTTAAGGAAAGAAATATGACCTATCAAGTACACCGTCAACCATCAAAGTCAACACAAGGACAGGCACAATTAGTATCGATAACGGAGAAAAAGCCAAAAATAAACAGGAAAACTATCGGTGTCGCGACAAACCACTGACGACCACATTTCCCTCCCCAACCCAGGATATAATGTATGAAAACAAAAACATTGAATACTCTAAATTGAGTAAAAGCACAAATATGGACTTACCTGTGTGACAATGAGAATATTAAAATTATTTAGATGATTAAAGAATAGTGTACTGTCTTTTTTTTAATTTGAAAGCCTCTGATACCAGACCCGATAACCTTATGGAGATCAAAGGGCAATCTCAACTGTATGATACCAAATTTGTAGCATTTTTAATATCTGTAATCTCAACTGTACGAACCCATTGCCAGCTCACAAAAAAATGTTTTTTAAATATTTTAAAACATCTTTTTTTTTATCTTCTGATCAGCCAACCTATCAATTTTCTTCATGACGTCTATAAGTAAGACCTAGTTTTAAAAGTTCATTATACTCTACTACAGTGAAAGCTGGTTAAATCAATGCTCACACTACAGGACCTTGACTACAATGATCGACTTGCAGGAAAAATCCACCTATAAAGTGATTTGTGGTTGTGATTGGTAGAGGAGTCGATGCGAGTTGGATTTGTTTGTTTGCTTTATTGAAAGTTACCTCATCCACCATATGAATAAAAATAAGAATAAGGAAAGAGTAGAACCTACCACCATCACCCACCAACTGCCCACAGTTTGACTTAAAATTCAGATAATATTAGATACGCCTAAATCAAAGTAGCTTGAGAATAACGCTAAAATAATACTAGCACTGAACTAATACTAACACGCGACCTTGAAAAAAATCAATACTATTAATGTAGTACATGTAGTACTAGGCCTACTAGTACTAGTGGTCTATCTGTCTCTATCTCTCTCTCTCTCACACGCACACTCTCTCTTTATTGACTGTTGAATCTACTATAATAATAATGATAATAATAATAATAATAATAATAATAATAATAATAATAATAATAATAATAATAAATTATGTATTATATTAAATTTAAAAAAATTTATGCTAAACCTGGCATAGATACCAGAGATATAAATATCATTCACATTAGATGAGTTATTTGCGTCTAACAGGACTACACGATAGCCACTTTTGTACCTGCTCCAGGAGATTTGCTGATGCCAGCAGCAGGCCTCTGTCCTGGCTTGAGCAATTATCAATCAGCTGGTCCAGTAGGCCCTCCATGCGAATGATGTCGCACAAGCTGTATGCCAGGTCACGGCCATACACTGGTGTATCCCAGGCTTCTTTGGTAAGCTTTAGAATATTCTGTAGAGTATGGACTTTTGTAGGGATATCTGTACCTGAATGCAAGAGTAAAGCAAAACCTTAATGATATTCAATATTATATTATGTATACTCTATAATACAATATAATAATACTAATAGTAAATAGAGTAATCCTGTTTACATGAAGCTCAAAACAAACTTTGACAAAAACTCATTCATTTAAATTTAGTTTTAAAGACATTCTGCAGAAACCCACTTTTTGATGGGATGGCATTATTAAGGGTAAAAGGTGAAGGAGGCAGTATCCTCTGAATACAACTTTCTAATTTATATGTCTAGTCACTTTCATTGACATTTCACCACTCCAATAATCATATGTAGAATGAAACATGAAAGGTCATTGTCATGTCAATCGATCCATATCTTAGAAATGTCTTTCCTTAAAAAAACATACACATGATATGATTGGATATACATATTTTCTAACTATTCAAATCAAGTAATAATAGACCCAAAGTATCTTTTGCCAAAGGTATGGTATGTGCAGGAAGTGTAAGGTTTGTGTAACAGTAATGTTTATTGAGCTCTGTTACCGCCCTTAGAACTGCTGTTTATCCTAGTTTCTATAGCGTGAAGTGGAACAGATGAATATTTACATTGCTAGGACACTAGTCTCTTGGAGGCTTTACTTGCCAGCTGATGCTGCAATTGATTTGTGTAGGGCTGGATAGGAAAATGTGTGCTAAATGTCTTTTCAAAGGCACAACGCAAGGTTTTTCTGTGACATCATAACTTCTTAGCAAGGCATTCAAAATTAACCATACAAAAAAGTTGTTCATAACAATCTCAATATAATACACAAAGCTTGTGTCATAAAATTGATATATGTATTATGTACATATATATAATAAATAATTTTATTGTTTTTCAAAATATTCAGAGCAATAATCCACCCCTTACTATCTGTTGTTTCATGCCTTTGTCTATGATGTAAATTTGTAAAAATACTGACAAATTTATAAACTTCCAAAGTAATAATCAAAATCCTTTCTCTTTCTTTATCAGTTCCCATTCTACCTTTCAGTGTATGAGTTCAGAAACCCGAGATGATCTTTCTCCAGGATGTCCTGTCCTCGCATTTTTGTTTCCTTCCAAAAATGTTAAATTTCTATCTTCAATGCCTCTTTTATATCTTCTTCCTACTTTCTCCGAGGTCTGCCTTTTGGTCTTTTACCTTGGACTTTAGCACTGTATACTGATTTAGCTATTCTATTGTCATTCATTCTATTTACATGCCCAAACCATCTCAATTGATTTATTTCTATCTTAGTTTTTATGCCATCTGCTTTGGTATGATCTCTTATTGTTGTGTTTCTGATTTTCTCTTTTAGTTTTCCCTACTACTCTTCTTAGATATTTCATTTCAGCAGCCTCTACTCTACTGTATTATAAGGTCCAGGTTTCACTGCCATAGAGGAGAGTAGGACAATAAACTGTGTTGTATACTGCCATTTTGGTTTTGTTGACAATTCTTGTTTACCTATAAATGCCTTTCCTAGATCGTTATACATTGCATTTGCCTTTTGGATTCTCTGGCTGATTTTTTCTCTTAGTTTTTTCTCTGAGCTAATCCTAGGTAATTGTAGCTGTGAACTTGTTCTAAATTCTCCGTGCCCAATTAAAAAAATTGTGTTTTAGCTTCCCTAGTTACTAGCATTCTTTTGGTTTTCTTTGCATTTACTGTCATTCCTCTTTTATTTAGTTCATTGTTCATAATGTTGATATTCGACTGAAGGTCACTTTCTGATTTTCCAAACAGAACTAAATCATCAGCAAATGAAAGCATTGATACATTTACTGGTTTGAGCTTCCACATACCTACATCCATTTTCTTCATTTTTTGTGGATGCCTTTGCGACTGAATCCATAAATATGATAAAATAAAGAGGACTTGGGATACAACCCTGTCTTGCTCCTATATCTACATCAAATTCTTCAGATAGATTTCCAGCTACTCTCACTGCACATGTTGGTTTATTGTAAAAACTTTCAATGGCTTCTATTAAATTTTGCTCTATATTGTGTTCTTTTAAGAATGCCATAGTTCGTCCCTCCTCACAGTGTCAAATGCCTTTTCTAAGTCAATAAAACACAGATGCAAGTCAATGTTTCTCTCAAGGAATTTTCCTATTATTTGTCTAATTGTAAATTTGTGATCTTGTACACTTCTTCCTGGTTTAAATCCACTCTGGTGTTCTTCAATCTGATCCTCTACTCTTTTCCTTAGTCTCATTTCCAGTATCCTGGTATACACTTTTCCTGGTACGCTAGGTAGTGATATCCCTCTATAGTTTGAGCATTCCATAGTTGATCCTTTCTTATGTATTGGTACTACCGTTCCCTTTTTCCAGTCGTCTGGCACCTGTTTGGACTTTCATGCTTGTTGGCATATTGCATAGTAGTTTGTCTGCCTCTCTCCTTTGGTTTTTAATCCTTTCTGGATAAACTTGATCTGCTCCTGGGGCTTTTCCTAATTTCATTTTTCTTATAGCTGTTTGGATTTCTTCCATTGATATATCTACATCTTCAGCTGTCTCCTCTGGATTACTTGTTACTCTTCCTAATTGATCTTTACTCCTTGTTTCATATGTTCTGGAGGATTATGTAATTGTTGAAAATACTTTCTCCACGTTTCCATGATTTGGCTGTCTTCTTTCATTATTTCTCCTTTGGCATTCTTAATTTGTCGTATTGGGCATGCTTTGGTCTTTCTCATGCTCTTAATTGCCCCCAGAACAGCTTTTTGATTTCTTTGATAGCTTTCTTGAAGTCTTTGTCCAAACTCTTCCCATTGTTCCTGTTTTGCTTTCCTAACTTCCTCTTTGGCGATAGTTCTTTTATTCACGTAATCTATCCTATCTTCAGGTCTCTTTGTTTGCAAATATTTCTTCCAGGCATCCTTCTTTTCTTTGATCTTAGTCTTGAAATTCTCAATTCCACAATGCTGTTCTTTTCCTATCTCCTTTAATTTGTTTCCTACCACAGACCTCTTCAGTACAACTGAGGAGTGTTTCTTTACTACATTTGCCCCTTTTCTTCTATTGTGCTATCATTCAGATCCATCTACCTTTCACTGATAAATCTTTTTATCCTAGATTGGTATATCTGTTTTACTATTGGTTTATTTAGTTCCTCTATTTTGAGTTTAGTAGCTTTCTTCTCTTTCCTTTTCTGTTTGTTTTCTTCAGTTAATAAATCTCATTTTGGCAATCACTACGTGATGATTACTACGTATTTCTGCTCCTCTGTTTTTACTCTTGCATCCAATGTACTGTAAAAAAGGGAGCTGCTAACTATTATGTAGTCTATCATTGATGTTTTCACATCTGTCATCATTTACTCTTGTGTATTTGTGGATATCTTTATGAGGAAAAAAGGTGTTTGTTATTTTCATGTTATTCTTTAGGCAAAAATCTGTTAGTCTCTCTCCATTTGGA
>JAXRKP010002592.1:10000-44150 GCA_037039925.1 Doris montereyensis | reverse complement strand
GTTAGGCTTTTAACACTAACACTCAGACAATATCTTCTACCTATAGCTGGGTACTCATTCACACCTGAGTTAAGTGAGGAAAATAGAGTGAAGTACCTTTCCTAAGAGTACACAAACGAGTAAGAAAAAAACAACCCACCTGTGCCAGCTGTGGCGGGGTTTGAATCAGAGTCGTGATGACCAGCTCACAGCAGAATGGTTCAGCTACAACGCCTTGAACCAGTGTCGTCGTGATGACTACCAACCTCTACGGTTCAGCTACAACGCTTCTGAACCAGTGTCGTCGTGATGACCAGCTCACAGCTCATGGTTCATTACAACGCCTTGAACCAGTGTCGTCGTGATGACCAGCTGCCGCACCCTACGGCTCAGCTACAACGCCTTGAACCAGCGCCGCCGTGATGACCAGCTCACAACATTACGGTTCAGCTACAACACCTTGAACCAGTGTCGTCGTGATGACCAGCTCACAACATTACGGTTCAGTTACAACGCCTTGAACCAGTGTCGTCGTGATGACCTGCTCTCAGCATTACGGTTCAGTTACAACACCTTGAGCCAGTGTCGTCGTGATGACCAGCTCACAACTCACGGCTCAGCTACAACGCCTTGAACCAGTGTCGTCGTGATGACCAGTTCACAGCATTACGGTTCAGTTACAACGCCTTGAACCAGTGTCGATGTGATGACCAGCTCACAGCATTACCGTTCAGTTACAACGCCTTGAACCAGTGTCGTCGTGATGACAAGCTCAAAACACCAGTGTCGTCGTGAGCCAGGATTCTGGAAATGACACTAAGGAAAAGAATAGAGGATCAGATTGAAGAACACCAGGGTGGATTTAGACCAAGAAGAAGTGTACAAGATCACATATTTATAATTAGACAAATAATAGAAAAATTCCTTGAGAGAAACATCGACTTGCACCTGTGTTTTATTGACTTAGAAAAAGGTATTTGACACTGAGGCGGGACGAACTATGGCATTCCTTAAAAGAACACAACGTAGACCAAATTTAATAAGTTTTTACAATAAACCGACACGTGCAGTGAGAGTAGCTTGGAAACGTATCTGAGGAATTTGATGTAGATATAGGAGTAAGACAGGGTTGTATCCTTAGTCCTCTTTTGTTTATCACACTTATGGATTCAGTCGCAAAAGCATCCTCAAACATGAAGAAAACTAAATGTAGGTATGTGGAAGCTCCAACCAGTAAATGTATCAATGCTTTTATTTGCTGATGATTTAGTTCTGTTTGGAAAATCAGAAAGGGACCTCCAGTCAAATATCAACATGATGAATAATGAACTAAATAAAAGAGGAATGAGAGTAAATGCAAAGAAAACCAAAACAATGCTAGTAACTAGGGAAGCTAAAAACACAAAATCTTAAATTGGGCAGGGAGAATTTAGAACAAGTTCAAAGCTACAATTACTTAGGAGTAATGATTACCTCAGAGGGAAAATAAGAAAAGAAATCAGCCAGAGAATCAAAAAGGCAAGTGCAATATATAACCATATAGGAAAGGCATTTGTAGGTAAACAAGAATTGTCAACAAAAACCAAAATGGCAGTATACAACACAGTTTATTATCCTACTCTCCTCTATGGCAGTGAAACTTGGACCTTAGACAGCAGGGAATACAGTAGAGTGCAGGCAGCCGAAATGAAATATTTAAGAAGATAAGTAGGGAAAACTAAAAGGAACAAATGAGAAACACAACAATAAGAGATCAAACCAAAGCCATAGTAGCATAAACTTAAGATAGAAATAATCAACTGAGAGGAAGTTCTGGGCATGTTAACAGAATGAATGACAATAGAATAGCTAAATCAGTATACAAAGTAAAAAACTCAAGGTAAAAGACCAATAGGCAGACCTCGAGAAAGGGGGAAGAAGACATAAAAGAGGCATTAACGCAAAGAAATTTAACTTTCACTGAAGGAAACAGAAAATGTCAGGACAGGGCAGCCTGGAGAAAGATCGAAAAGAATACATCGATGAACAGAGATCGAACAAAAGAAGAAAAGAAATACAGAAAGCTGGACAGGGAATGAAGAAGATGTGACGTATTTCATTTTGTAAAAAAGCCAATGTCAAATTTAGTTAATGGTTAAGAAAAGAAATGATAATAATTTATTGGATGCAATCCATACAAAATCATAATTGTTTCTAAAATCAAATTAAAATTCATGATAATTTTCGAGGTCTCCGGTTTCCTCAGAAACTAGTTCAAGAGGGTCCTGTCTGAAGTAGAAATTATTGTTTTAAATAATGTTTTGTGATGAAAAGCAATGGATGCCAAACGATTAAACTTAATCTTATAGAAGACTGGAAGTTATCCTTGGATATAAATCACTATATCGCTGCAATATTCATGGATATATCTAAAGCCTTTGATTGTTTGCCCCACGACAAATTATCGGCGTATGGTTTATCGTAAGACTCTGTTTCTCTTCTCCAAAGCTATCTTTCAGATAGAAAGCAGCAAGCGAAGCTTGGGAGCACTGTCAGTAATTGGGAATTTATTGAAAAGGGTGTGCCCCAAGGATCCATTGTTGGATCCTTATTATTCAATGTTTTATTAACGAATATTTATATCCATCAAAGAGGGAACTCTCTATAATTAGGTAGATGATGACACATTGTCTTAGAATCACCCTGATTTTGGTAAGCTTGTGAATACTTTGGAACACATAATATAAGCAGTGTACTAATAGACTAGTTCCATGAACTGTATTCAAGCAAATCCAGAAAATTCCAAGTCCTTGCACTAGGCAAACGAACATTTTCTAAGAAACCCATTTTTCAAATTGACTCAGTCTCTATATGATTAAACTGCCAAACTGTTAGGAATATTAATTTTAATGCCCACATAAAGATAATTTGCCGCAAGGCTTCTCAGCAACTCAATGTTGAACAGAATCGGTATATATCCCTCAAAATTAAACAAGCTAGCTATATTTCATACGTTTATTCTTTTTAACTTCAACTTTTGTTCTTAGCATGGCACTTCTGTTCGAAATCTAATATAAGGAACGAGTTCTTAGATTTATATACAATTACTTTAGTAATACATGTGAAGGTCTCTTGGGAGATGGCGCAAATTCCAACCCTGGAAATGAAAAGAATGCGAACTATGGCCATTGAAACTTTCAAAATTTTGCATATATATATTTATAAGTTATCGCCTTCCTGTCTCCAATATTTGATATCATTTAAAGATAGATGGTATAATTTCAGATATACAAATATAGTCAATATGCATATCACCAGAACCACTGCTGCAGTTCTGTGGAACAAATTACCTGACATTTAAGATTTGAAACAAATTTTAATCAATTTAAAAAATCTTATTTCGATGTGGAACGGTAAAGATTGTCATTGTGTCATTTGTTCTATATAATTGTTTATCATATTTCTTTGTTAACTGTAGATTTTTACATCTACATGTTGGTAATATTTTCTATTGAAATGTCAGTGAAAAGCCCATAAGGTTTATCAAGTTATTTCCCGACACACTTGACAGTTGACTGACACTGGCACATCGCTTCAGTCAACACTTTCTAACAGCCAGCTACACTTTCACTTTCATGGCAGGACCCATGATGCTTTGCTTACGTTCGCCAACAGTCTACAGGCTGCTTGCAATCACGACTGTGTCACTGCTGTGTAGCTAGTTTTGTCCTGCGTAGTGCGTTCGACTTTCGACCTACACTTTAATTTGGCTGTTGCCCGGTTTGCTATTTCAGGATCTAGAACTAGATCTAGATCTAAATCTTGATATATCCTAGGCCTATATTTCTTTTGTAAAAGTGTAGATCTAGATCTAGAGGTGTAGATTCTGTCACATCATAACAGAGGATGTATCTGGATATAGAAAATTGATTTAATCTCGTCAAATGAATTATTACTAGAAATCTAGATCTAATAGATCTAGATGACTTTACTACTGAAACAGGTAAGATGGATTTTAGCATTCTATTGTTTAAAATGGTTTCGCATTGTTGTTATCAGTGTAAAATACTAGATCTAATACTCTGTCAACTGATGATAAATGTAACATCTCTAGACAGAAGAGCTAGATCTAGAAGAACAAGAGATTTAAATGTTATATTATAACAAAGTGGGGCAAGAAGTGGCAACTTTATGACAAAAATAAAACAAACAGGAGATGTTTCGGTTGTAACACCACTTTATTATCAATTGGCTGTCGTTATTTGCATCCTGTAAGGGGATAATTCAGTTTATCTACTCCTTTTTCATACCGGATGAGAATACGTTTATTCTCATCCTGTAGTACTAGTAGTAGCCTCGCTGTCCCACCAGCCCCGGCATTATTGGATATGCGAGGAAAGGTCGGCTCTCGTGTCACTGTCAGTAAAGTGTCAGCAGGGTTGGGAAAAATGAACAATGAACAGGATGAGAATTAAAATTTTCAGGATGAGAATTAATATTTTCAAGAGTTATCCCCCTACAGGACGCGATATACTCACATCATTATAAATTACAGTGTGAGACAGACAATAAACGAGGAAGATCTACACGTGACTTACATAGGCATTACACCGTGTGATCTTGATGTCTAAAGGGAAAATGGGACTAATAAATTTTTAAGAATTATGGTCCCGACTTCACGTATATTCCGAGTGTGAATATTCAGTCGCTATACTTAAAGAATATCACTGCCAAATTATTTACTTATGAAATCACCCACCCCACATAGAATGTGAAACTGTGCATCAATGAAGTTCAGTGCAAACAAAGACAATAGACAATATATTAATCTTGTTACGCACCAGTCAACAAGTTATATGTTATAGAAATAGGAACACGTAGAATGTTATGTACTATTACCTATATATTTCTAATTTTTGTTATTATCATTACTAGTGGTCATCTTTTTCATTCTTCTTCTTCTCTTGTTGTTATAATAACCATCACCACAAATGTTAGCATTATTATTTACAGCATTAGAATGATTATTAACAAGAGTAGAAATGGTAGCAGTAGTTATAATTATACTGCTTTTGTAATAACATTATTATTTATGAATAATGACGTGGGTACTCACTGCCCTCATATTTCACTATGATTAAATAAGGGCTTCAGGCTCCAAACAAAAGAGTTATCACCGATCTATTTCTGAAACAAAAGGTGACAAACCAGTGATCCAATGGGACAAAGGCCCCAGGTACAGTGGGTGGAATTAAGAAGAGAACAGTAGTCATCTTTTATTATGACATTGGATAGATGTAGGGTGGTTACAATGCATGGCAATTTGTTGACAGGCATGAATTATCCATATAAGTGATGAGATTACATTATAAAAATATAACTTTTATAATCAATTACAGATATACTTTATGATAATTGAGACCGGGCATTTAGGGCAAAATTTTGTTTTTGAAACAGGCAATTTATATCTAAATCTTTTTTAAAGGATCAATAAAGATGATTGAAATTGAAATTCATTGAGATAGCAGACATTATGGCAGTAACTACAGTATCAATAAAATAAAACATATATATATATACAATAAAGGTGTGTGAAAAGTATAAGATGTCAGAATTAAAGGATAAGGATAGAGTTTAGTAAACAACTTATATCTTAAGATGGGCATAAAAACCAAATTACAAGCAGACAACAATTAATTTGTAAGTGGTCCTGTTTCTCATGCTCACACATACACATACTGATATTGTTTAGAAGCCTCTTATTTTTACGTCATTGGCCTTCGAATGGTTCACACAGTTTCGTTGTGATTGACAGTTCATGAAATCCTGCCCTGGGGACACTTCAGGTGACATTGTAAGCCACAGTAAACCACATTGGCTGTGACATTGATTGATGTGCTAGCAGCAACACGCTCACCCGCTTGTAATTATTATTATATACCTGACCCTGACAATGTGATTCATTACACATACTTATTTTTAGTACCACCATTGATTTTATCGCTGCTTTTTGGCCTATGTCTTGAATCTTTACTTTTTTGTTTCACATCTATCTTTGACAAAGATACTTTTAAAATTAAACTAACTGTACTGTCTCACTAGCTTTCATAAGAGTCAAATAAAAGACGTTGATGTTTTAAAACTCTATTTCCCTGCAGCTGACAGACTATATTATTAGGTTATCACTCAATAAATCTGTTTCGTTCTATTGTCTGTAAGAGCACCTTCTGACATCAGTGGCCAGTCCCTGCTCACGGCCTGAAGCGAACACAGTGAAAAGAAGAAAATATAAGACTACTTGTATATACAACTATATTGCCTTTTGTGGTAATTCAAGGGATTGTTGTTTTGTGTTGAAAAGCAGTACATTTCATTTTTGCCTTTCAAATCTTCAGCCTTCACCCCTGACCTCAGTCTGTCTCTATTTAAATTCTCACTGATGAAATTGTGTTTATAATACATTACAATTACATAATCGCTTTTTTTCTGACATGTTTTGTTTCAAAGGCCCTAATGAATGTTTCCATTTCTGACTGTAATTGATCCAAACGTCCATCCCATCTACTAAAAGTCCAATGCCTGGAGGCCATTGGAGGTAAATACCGGGGTCAAATATAGTTTTCATGAACAGAATGGGTGAAGCTCTCATGATATCCTTTGTTCCTTTCATATCTCTCTCTCTCTCTCTCTTCAACCCTCAGGCACACCTGTTGACCAGTGAGCTGTGACCACTCACCTGAAGGCGGAGCTTTTAACTTCTAGTGTCAATTAAAATCATGGGCACCTCCACTGAAAGCGGGGGAGGCAAGAGAGTGAGTTGATCCAGATACCGTGGTCATGTGTGAACTACTGCATCACAAAAGAACTCGTTCAGCTCTTGAACCCTGAATCTGTGATGGGCCGTGACTGGAAGGGGCTAGCCTCTCGCCTTGGTTACACGACTTCAAAAATTTTGGTAAGTGACGAGGAAACAAGCTGTTGCTAGCAGAGATATTATAATATAAAGGAAATTCCCTCTATGTTTAATGTTTCAAGTCAGTAAGTAACATTCATGAATGCCAGGTGATAAGTATGAAAAGAATGAATGCAACTTTTTGTGGTTTCCATTGTTTATATTGAGTTGCAAATAATAACTGAAGGGACATGTAGTGTTCCTATTTTTTTGTTATATATCATTCTCATAAATATATGCCAAATTTTAAGTTTCTCACCGTTAAAATATCAGGGTGGCAAAGATATTTTATATGAAAAAGATTATCTTGTCTTATTTTGGTTGGGTTTTTTTAGACTTTTATTTTGTTTTTAGACACATATTTAATAGTCTGTTTAATACTAGGCGTTTGAGAAAATCATTTTCGTAAATTTTGGTCTGTGTGGTATTCACAGTTGTATCAGAATGCTAGTTCACAATTTATTCTTAGTGATTAAATATTTATAACAATTTTAACAATGTTCTTTTATTTAATTTTTTCTTCTCTTATAGTTAGTGCTCTTGTCCATAATGCCTAATTGTATTCAATTAGTCATAGATTAAGGGGGAAAAAGATTATTTATTAATTCATCTTTGTTTTTAATCATCTTTTCCCTTTTCCTGTTTCTCATCTCCCCCTGAAAAACGATTCCAAATGAGTAGTCTATTGAGTCTGAGAAGACCAACAACACAGAGGTACTGTTCAATGACTATGGCCGGAGTCCAAATGCAACCTTTAATAAAGTGTATACCTGTTTGGATGACATGAAAAGGCAGGATTGTATGGATGTCTTGGAGCAAAATTTTGAATGTAAGCCTCGACTTTCTGTCCAGCTTATACATACATGTATATTTTTTCAACATTTTTTCTTTGGAACAAAAAAACAACAAAAGTAAAGCAATAATAATATATTTGTAAACTATGAGGTCACCTCTCTGTTTTGACTGGCCGAGTGGTTAGGTTGTCAGACTGGGGATCACAAGGTCCCTGGTTCGAATCCGGCCACGCCAAAGCCCAACGGTGTGTTCCTTGGGAAGGGTAATTAACACGTATTTCCCACTCGACCCAGGTGCAACATGGGTACAAGCCCTAGCTTGGCCGTAAAAACTTGCGTTAGGCTAGCGTCCTGTCCAGGAGGTGATTAATATCACTTGTTCCGCTTCACGCTATGGAAATTGGGATAAGCTCCGGCTCTATGGGTCATATCGGCTTAAAAAAACTTTTCTTTGAAACCTAGGATGAAACAGGGTGTATATTTTATCGACTGTTTGTGCATTCTATTCCTGCTTCAAATTTCATTCTTTTCGAGAAAATAACATAAAAATTAAAAAGGACTTAATTTTAAATACTTTGTCTAGTTTGAAAATACAGACTATTGATGTCTGGGGTTTTTTTGCTCTTCCACTCCTTCCTCCTTAGCAATCAAACAAGAATATCATCGTCAACAGCAACAGAAGTTGGCCTCGTTTCATGTCAGCGGAGAAGATGCATTCCTCTGCCTCTGGACATTATTGGCCTTCACACCCGGGTCCTTCCTTTATGTGCGGTTGCATGTCTCAACCCATGGCGGGGAATCCGTTTACCTCACATCCCTGCTGCATGAGGGGAGGCCACCACCATCCTTGCTCTCGACCGGCCCATCAGCACCAAATGTCTTTGTAAGTATCATTGCAGTATTGACAGTGTGGCTGGTGTCACAAACTTATAGCTTTGATGCCACCTTCCCATGAAGATCAATCCTGAGGTAGAGTTTGAGTGTTTGGCCGAACCAGTTACAGGCATGTTCACTGTATTCTCCCTGGGGAGTTGAGGACCATGAATGAAATGGCCTTCTTGGGATAAATGATGTATAGTCAGTGAGCCGGCACTTGTGCAGGGATACAGACTATAAATCTATCTTTATCTTTCTTGTGATTGAAAACATTTCTCATTGTTATTTATGTTTCCATTGCCTATAAAGATTTATTCCAGTATAAATGAAGCTCAGTCCTAATTCTCATTTTACTTTATGTTACTGGCAAATGTATGCTTATTTGTGTGTGTTTCGATTTTTTGTCTCACATAGATCTTGCTCTATATTTCTGACTGATACAATTGATCTGCTAGCTAAAGTAAAGTACCTAGATATGATTTCTGGATTCTATAGTTTTACTAAAATCTTGACAGTTTAGTATTTATTTCTGATTTTGGTTGGGTTTTTCTTTCTCAGATTATCAGAGAAACAAAAACATCTTGTTCTTAACCGTTTGAAAATTATTTGAGTAGTTAAGATATATGTCTTTGTTACAAGTTTTAGATTATTTGGCATTTACATCTTTGATTATTTAAAAGGGGATGAAAAACAATTTATAAGGTTTTTATACTTTCCTATTAACCACTCCAGTAAGTTTTTCACATGTCATGACCAGCATCAAAGGCTGTAGAGTGCATACACTAGGAGAGACCACGTACCAGGATTTACCCCATAGAATTGACGGTAGCCATGCTGCTACAACTTTATTAGTTGGTCAAGGTGGTGCTCACTTGGTCTAAAAGCGAATGCATGCAGAAAACAACACAACCTCAGCACATTGCCATGTGACAATGAGTATTGCAGGTGGGCGTGGCCACTGCTTCTAACCTCGGCGACTGAATGCATGCAGAAAACAACACAACCTCAGCACATTGCCATGTGAGAATGAGTATTGTAGGTGGGCGTGGCCACTGCTTCTAACCTCGGCACATTGCCATGTGACAATGAGTATTGCAGGTGGGCGTGGCCACTGCTTCTTTACCTCAGCGACTGAATGCATGACTCCGCTGCCTTTGTTTTCTGACCGCAGCTTTTTGTGTTTGCAGGCACGAACATTTGGTCTTTAAAATTTATCATTTGTGGCTTATGTTTAGTTGTTGTGTATCAATTGTTTTACCCACATCTACAACTAAGGTGATCTTGGGGGTTTTGGTAGGATTTTGTTAAAAATTTGCCTGGGCTTCCCTGTAAGCAGCCATGCCCACCTAATTATATAGAATAAAAATCTCCAAACTGTGTGACATTTAGATGTCGATTACCGTCAACGAACAGGAAAAAGACATTGAAACAAAAGGGAAGTCATTCATTATTGAATCCCGTAACTCTTTATTGTAGAGTTATTCGATACAACTTAATCAATGAAAAGATACACATAGTGGCTGTGGGTGTATGGTGGCCGCGGTATAGTGTTCGTTCTATGTTTTACAGGTAAATTAAAAGCAAGATGAAAATTTTTTTTAAATAAGAAAAGATGGCAAATAAAAGAAATATAAATGACGAAAAATCAGGAGGGGAAAGGAATCAAGCTGTCCTTTTATAAAAGTTGTTTTTATTTTAAAAAGTGCAAAAACTTCAGATGCCTTTTTTTTTTTCTTTAGTAAGGATAAAACAATGAAAAATCATTAACCCATGAAATACAATGCTCTTTATCACTGTACAGATCTCTTGAGAAAATAAGGACCGCATTCATTTTTTTAAAAATCAAGTTTCATTTACCCTGACTTTCATTTCATTTCTATCTCTCTCTCTCTTCCCTGTGTAACCACTTTGACCGTAGTGTGGATTCTGGATATGTGTCTCCACATCTCCAAATGAATGTTCAACTAGAGCCCGGCCCTGTGCCTAACCACAGTGGTGGGAACCCAAGTAACCCACAGTGTAGGACAGGCTTCGACGAAAGGACAATGTCAGGTCCGTCCAATAGGCAGCCCTTATCCCTTGCACCACAGAACACAGGACTCAGTTACAATTTTGATAGATCAGGTACGAAAAAAAGCCTTTTAGTTTATGGAGAGAAAAAAATTGAAGCCATTTCTCTTTAATTAACACTCAGTGGCTCACATTGTGAAACTGTAGTCCGACTTAGGCCAAAATGAAATTGATTCACTTTAACGTTCTTCATCCTATGAATTATCATCATAATAACTGAGGGGGAATTCTGTACTGAAGCATTCCTTAGTTATCATTGATGTTTGATTTTGGCCTATTTCACTGTCACTGGCCGAGTCAGACCAAAGAGGGTTTTGTTCACTTATCTCCAAACCACCGAAAATGACAGTCCAAAATATTAGCATTCTGACGGTGAACTGGGTATGACACTTGCTAGATTAGTGATGACTGGTTATGCAACAACGCGACATAAGCTTATCTAGAGATAGCACTACAGTCCTCCTAAATGTTACACAGGAATCATGGCTATTACTTGTCGTCTCATTGACCAAGAGGACGTGTGTCGGAGTCTGTGAAGTGAATGTGTATATATGTGCATACATGTGTCACAGTCTGTGAAGTGAATATATATTTATGAGCATACGTGTGTCACCACAGTCTGTGAAGTGAATGTATATATATGTGCATATGTGTGTGTGAAATTTTAACGGGGGGGAGGAGGGGGGTGCATATGACATTGTGTGTTTCCAGGGTTTATGAAGCAAATTCATCCATTTATTGTGACAAATTTACGATCAATTTACACCTGATGTCTTGAAAGGCTCTATCTTTGTCCTCAAGACTTGTCAATATAAAGTTGGCATGTCATTATTTATTACCATAAATTAGTCATGGATGCAATTTTATCCTATAGTTGGCATCAGATGTGAGAATACATTGGATACAGTAGCTTTACGCCTACAGGAGCTCTTAGATTCTTTCAATGTAATGACTGTGTTTTGATTGAACATATCCATACTGCATTTTGGGATAATTTGTTTGTTTCTTTGAAGTAACCCTGTCCACCATGGTGGTGATCTTAGGACAGCATTTTGAGAAGAAAAATATGTGCAATGTAAGTGTATGTATGAAAATCCATGTATGTGGTTTTTAAATTTTAGTTAACTTTTTTCCAGTTGTTTAATGTGAACTTGTGTTTGCTGTTATTGTCTCATTCGGTGTTAACAATTTCTTTAAGTATTTTTTATTCTTCATAATAGCTAACCAACTAAATTCTTGAGTATTACTGTCAACGCACAGTAAACTAGGGTCTTTAGATTTATTGTAAATATGTGCACTTATGTGTAATTTTGTGTACCTATTAAAGGAGACATCACAATGCAATTCTTACCTCCAGTGCCAAATATTCATCACCAAATAAGTCCTGTGGGGGAAAATCACCCAGCGGCTTTGCCGGAGATGTCTTTCCATTCATTACATCATCAGTACAGCAAACGACAGGGTGACAGACTTCCTACGGCGACATCGCCTCACATTCACAGGCTCTTGCGCAAAATCATCGTGAGTAGCGTAGCATTAAATGGATGTCATCATTGGTTTCCTTGTATTTTCTTAACAATGGTTTGCATTGGATACATGTCATGTTCTACACAAACGTTGAAATCTAGAACAGAAGTATTGTAGTGGTTATGAACAATTAGAAGAAGGATACATCATAATATTTTTACGTTTTTAGGGTTGTTTTGGTTTTTTTTTTATTTTCCTAACTTAAAGCTTTAAAAGATGATTGAGTAGGAGACGAAATTTACATTTTGATTTTCTATTATGTTCATCAAAGACTTGGTTAAACGGGCAAAACAACACGTGCATAAGATGTGATTGGGTATTTGGTAGAATATTGCAGGATTAGTAGGAAATGAGTGGGCATTGCTTTAGTGGCAGAATTTTGGGTAGAATATTTCAAGATTCAATGGAGTAAAGTTGGTAGGATTTTGATGGAGTAGGATTTTGATTGAGTACTTTAGAATTGACAGGATTTTGATTGAGTACTTTAGAATTGGCAGGATTTTGATGGAATACTTTAGGATTTTGATGGAATACTTTAGGATTTTGATTGAGTACTTTAGGATTGGCAGGATTTTGATTGAGTACTTTAGGATTGGCAGGATTTTTGATGGAATACTTTAGATTGGAGTGTTTCAGGATTGGTAAAATACAAAGGGATTGAGTATTTCATGAGTTATAGGATTTTTCATGGTGGGAAATTTCATGGATTGTCTGTGTTTGGGTTAAATCTTTTAAGACTGCTCACGTTTCCAGGTAGAGTGTATCGTTATTCATATCTAGATTTAAAAACTAAAACTGTAACAAACATGTTAATGCCAGGAGAAATTAAACTCTTTTTTTTTCTCCTCAGCCTCATACAGGTCGTTTAATAACAATTTGCACCTGCCGCCAATATAAGTCCTCAAGACGATAGCAATCTGGTGAGCAATAGCAGCAGTGGCGTAACAATGGCAATAACTCATGGCAACAAATCAACGTCAGCTTGAACCAGTCCCAGACCAGTATTGTGTCCAACAATGCATCGGCCGTTGCCATGCAACACGCCTGACTTCAACTACAGGACTCTGAACACACAGACTCTAAGGAGAGTTTGAAAAAGCTTGTGCAGATTTCACAGGTACCACAGGAGTACCAGCCCGACAGAAGAATACACCAGAGTTGTAGCAGAGCAAAAGGTTGGTGTGGTATGTGATTAACATGAACTTGATATACTGATTGCTTAAAAGCATAGCGTCTGTCATTATGCAGTAAAAGGGGATATGGTATGGTACGACATTAAAGTGTAAACTAATAGGTATAAAAAAACATATAGGGGGGTGTTGTAAATAATCAATTTAAAGACTTTATTATGGTAAAATCAAAATTAAATTGTACAACAAATCACAGTTAGCTGTATGGGTTTATCTTTCCTTCTTTTCCTTTTATCCCCCTCTTCCCCCCCTCCCCCCCATTTTGTGCAAAGGTAGCTATTATGCCCTGTTATACATGTCTGATACCTGGGCTTTGATATTAAAATTGAGTTGGGTTTTTTATTGGTTGTTTTTGACATCATAAACAAAATCAGTGTTGACTATTTGCAATTACTATTCTTCTATTCTGGTACATAAGGGTTTCACACGGTGTTGTACACAGATAAATGTACACAGCGTGAACACTATGGTGAATCCATTTAATCAAATGCTATGCGACATGAACATTAGATTACCAGAGCAATCTCAGCTGTGATTATTCAAAGATACGAAGTTAGGGAAAAGAGGTTACGTGAAATGCGTTCAGTTAAGAGATCAATCTTGTGACATACATACCACTTGATGTTGTGGTGTCTGTCAACTTTCTTTCTTTAGATAGAGGAAAAGAAAATCAACAAGTCTGGGAGAAATTGTGATGACAAACACACCGCCTGGTTAACGCCAGACTCATCGGCGGTTCTTCCAGGTCGAATGGCAGCAGATCAGAGCAGCTGTATCAGAGAGTTGTTACACATACCCGATGCGGGCAAAGGTAAGCAGAGAAAGCTGTGAAAGGCATTGATTCATCATAGACTTACACTCATGACAAAACATTTCTTTTAAGAGACTGTAGTAAATGTATAGTAAAAAACACAACTTGAATGATTGCCTAGGGGAAAAAAAGACCACAATTTATTTTGAAACATCTAAATATCTAAAAGACCTGATACTGTAAATGGTAAAAAATTATGGCTTCATTTGAAAGTGGTGATTTATGAAGGAATTCTTTGTTTTCGTAAGAGTGGTTGATTTCTGTATTTGTTATTACATCTGGTATTATGGAGAGCTTTTCCCGTTCCGTTATTTGCATATACATGTAATTTCATTATTATCTTTTTTTCCTTTTCTTTTTTTTTTCATCCCTTTCTTTTTGTTTGTTTTTTGTTTTTGTGGGCACCTTTGAGCATCATGGTGATTTGCAGAGTGTTTCTGATTGAGCCTTTTCTAAGTGTTCAACAGTCAGTGTCTGCCATAGATTTATGCTTTAAAAGACATTCTTTCAACTCGTTCTCTAAAAGATTGCTAAAGGCTAAATCGTGGTCCATGAACTTGAATAAAAGTCAATTTAAAAAATATATATTTGAACAGTCGATAATTTTGTTGGAATGGTAATAATATCAACTGAATTCTTTTGCTGACTGTTAAACTGTCAAACCATTTAAGAGCCTTTCACAAAGCTGCTGAGGACCATAGCTGTGTGTGTTGACAGTGAAAACCAGAATCTTAGGGATGCAGTGAGAGCTGTTGAAGAGCATTTGTGTGTATTGGGGGGGGGGGTTGTCATTTTTAGTTCATTTGTATTTTCATTGGTTTGGGGGGGGGGGGGGGGGTGAGAATAAAGCATTTTTTCTTCTGTGTTCCTAAATTGTATAATTTTTGTTCTTCAGTTCAATGCCCGGACACAGATTCAGCCAAATGACATGGCAAAAGATTTTGCCTCCATATCAATCAAAAAATCTCCATCGTTGCCACAGTCTTACAAACCCCAAGTCTACCAGCGAGGTTAGTACACAGCAACTGAAATCATTGCTAGTCTTTTCTTCCTCTACAATATCATACATCAAATGGGTCATAATGACTGAGAGTGAGAGTTTTTTATATAGAGATTGGTTTGAATGGTCATTGCATGGATGCGTTTATAGAGATTGGTGTGAATGATCATTGCATGAATCCATTTATAGAGATTGATTTGAATAGTCATTGCATGAATGCATTTATAGAAATTGGTTTGAAGGGTCATTGTATGAATGCACTTATAGAGATTGGTGTGAATGGTCATTGCATGAATGCATATATAGAGATTGGTATGAATGGTCATTGCATGAATGCATTTATAGAGATTGGTTTGAATGGTCATTGCATGAATCCATTTATAGAGATTGGTTTGAATGGTCATTGCATGAATCCATTTATAGAGATTGGTTTGAATGGTCATTGCATGAATGTATTTATAGAAATTGGTTTGAAGGGTCATTGCATGAATGCACTTATAGAGATTGGTGTGAATGGTCATTGCATGAATGCATATATAGAGATTGGTATGAATGGTCATTGCATGAATGCATTTATAGAGATTGGTGTGAATGGTCATTGCATGAATCCATTTATAGAGATTGGTTTGAATGGTCATTGCATGAATCCATTTATAGAGATTGGTTTGAATGATCATTGCATGAATGCACTTATAGAAATTGGTGTGAATGGTCATTGCATGAATGCGTTTATAGAGATTGGTGTGAATGGTCATTCCATGAATCCATTTATAGAGATTGGTTTGAATGGTCATTGCATTGAATGCACTTATAGAGAAATGGTCATTGCTTGAATGCAATAGAAATTGGTGCAATGGTCATTGCATGAATGCACTTATAGAGATTGGTTTGAATGGTCATTGCATGAATGCATTTATAGAGATTGGGTGTGAATGGTCATTGCATGAATGCATTTATAGAGATTGGTTTGAATGGTTATTTCATGAATGCATTTATAGAGATTGGTCTGAATGGTCATTGCATGAATTTATGTATAGCGATTGGTTTGAATGGTCATTGCATGAATGCACTTATAGAGATTGGTTTGAATGGTTATTTCATGAATGCATTTATAGAGATTGGTCTGAATGGTCATTGCATGAATGCACTTATAGTATAGAGATTGGTTTGAATGGTCATTGCATGAATGCACTTATAGAGATTGGTCTGAATGGTCATTGCATGAATGCACTTATAGAGATTGGTGTGACTGGCTGACTCTATACCTGAAATCGCTCATGTATCGTGATTTTTTCCCCAGGATCCTGATTTTTTTACATATATGTTCTGACTTTTTAAAATTTAGAGTGGTAGGTCGTCTTCTAAGAGTAAATAAATTTACCAAATGCCTCTTACAAGTTACAATCCTAATGTTTCTCATGTCTTCCATGAGCCAAAAGAATTGACAAACCTTTTTGCCCAAAACATTCAAATTCAAATGGTTGGGTACCTATATTATATTGTGTCATTTTATCTTTTAGTTTTTTATTTTCTTATCTGATTTATTTACCTAAATATTATTGTAAAAAAACAAATCACTAGCTCTTTGTAGTTAAAGTAACAAAATCCTGTAAAATTGCTTGTAATACCCACATGACGAAATCATGTTGGTGAATGTTCCTTTCCATCAATGAGGTCAAAAATCAGTTTTCCCTCTTTCTTGGGCAAATTTATGCTCAAAACTATTAATTATTTCATTATTTTATTCTGAAGATAACCCTCAACTGTTTCTTTCGTCTTCAATTTACAGTGCATGGGGCCAGACTTTTTCTCACTTACAGTTTGGACTGTCATACCACTGATATTTACTGCCTGTGTCTCTTTTTGAAAGAAAACAATTTCAAGTCCTATGTTGACATGAAGTATAAACCAGAGGAGAATGCAAATCAAAATGAATACCGTGCAAGATTTAAAGCGGTAAGATTAGGTTGACGTTAAGGTTTATCCTTTTGCGATGTAGTTTCGAATTGGGATTTCAATTAAGCATTCTTCTAACATTTTGTTTTGTATCATTGAAGAGAATTATTATGGAAAGAATCTTTCTAACATTTTGGTTTTTATTATGGCTTTTGTCCTTTCATTGACCTTTCATAGTGTTGAATTTTTTATACATATTCATCCTAGGACCTACTAATACTGTTTCCAAGGCAACATAATCTTTACATTGCTTGATTGTTATAAACTTTTGTTGCTCTTCGATAAAGACATGATTTTTATTTTTCTTTGGCCAATAATGTTCAGTTTTATTTTTGATTTAATTCAATCAATTCAATTCAATCATTTTTATTACTCCTTTAAAAAGGAAATTAGTTTTGTAGCACTAGCAAGTTTTTAAGTTACAGAGAATGCTGAATGTCTACACAGGCGTTACTAAAGTTTCTAAAGATTGTATCATGTTTTAAAAGTGACAGATTTTTTATTGATTTTCTTTCATTGTTTTTCCTCCCAAGGCTGACCATGTTCTCATGTGCATTTCACCTAAATATCTGAAAGACATCTCCAAAGCAAACTGCCCTCCGCCCAATGAATCGCAGTTGCACACACGGGACATCTATGAATATATGCGACTAGAACACATGGACAACCTCAAGAAGGATCCGTCCACACCCCGGGCAGTCATTGTGCTCTTAAAGTCTGTGACGACTGAAATGTTGCCAGAGTGGATGCGAAATTACCCTATCTATAAATGGCCCTCTGATTACGAGGATCTCTTCTGGCTTCTGATGAAACCACAAGACAAAATCAAAGCCAAGTACAGTAAAGTTGATAGTGAAATTAGCAACAAGAATAACCCAGATGTCTGATTGGTTTGTTTCTTTTCTCCTTTCTGGTCATATGAGCAATGTTCCTCCAAGCCGTGCGCATGTACGCACAAGACACCAGGGAGAAAAGGTGCGCACAGTCGAGAAATGTCTGCACGCAGCAATAACACAAATTTTCTTGTCCACTGTTCATTGTCATACACACAATGTGGAATTTTTTCATCAAATTCTGCACAACACTGAAAATGTATGCACGGAGGCTGGGAAAAATTAGAGTGAACACTGTATGTGAGAGTGAGGCGATGTAATTTACATGGAAATGAAATGAACTACATCTTCATGGTTCCTCCACAGTGATGACACCTTGAACTGTATAGGTTTAAAATGCATCAGAGTCATTTTAAAGGGGACGTATTCAGACGTAAATGAGGATGCCTTCACACGCAATACTTACTATAATGCTCAATCTGCCTGTTTCAATGTAAGAATGTGCTACATTTCAGGATTTCCTTTGGCTTTAAAGACCGACTTGCTTCTATGAGACTGTCTCAAAAGGTGATTGACAATGTGGGACAATGGACCCCAAAATTAATGTTTAGTGGAAAGATATGTTCCATTATTGTTTTTAAGATCTGACATATATGTATTTTAATCATGTACAAAGGGCAAGACAGTTTACCTGCAAACAAACTAGAAAAAATTAACAGTTTTTCCCCATTGCCCATAGAAAATGTCAATTGTTATGTGGACAAAGTGAGCTATGTCCAAAACCCCTTATGTACATGAATATATTCAGAACAAAATCCTTTTAAAATGTGACTAGATATCTTGCTGTTTACCACTGATAGAGAGAAGGCTAGACTGGAGAAGTTAAGATAATATATCCTTTATTGACCCGTAAACAGGAAATAATATTGTGTTTGTTGACATAACGCCGCAATAAATAATCACAACAATTCATACTACTCTCTCATTCACTCCTGGGCCTCTCACTTGAGTTGGTGAGAAGGAAAAAATAGCAAAACTGTTGTACATATTTTTTGGTCAGCACAACAGTTGACATGAAGCAAAAACAAAAATGTTTAAATCAATGCCCAGAAAATGTAGATTACTAGGTCAAAAACAAATTCAATCTATTAACCATGTGACTTATTTTTCATACAACCTTTTAGGTCTCAAATGATAAAATTCAGCAAGCTATGTTTCATCATGTGTCAATTGTTACTAGACAAAATATTGATCGATACATGACAAAGTAAAAACTCTATTAATCACCCAAATACAAGTGTTAAAAAATTATTTGGATCTTTTACTTGTCCCAGAGTATTACTACAACCAGACTACAATATTGATATTCTACTGCCACACATTAATCAATAAAAGTAGTTTCAGTTTAAAGATTTGTGTGGTTCGTTACTGGGCAAAGTGTTGATCATTACATAACAAGGGGGGAAAGTTCTTTTCATCCACAAAAAAGCCCCACAAACTGGTCCTAGAGTATTAATATTATGACAAACAAATTACTCATATTACTATATTTGACATTTCGCAGACAAGACACATGCCAATCAACAACAAAATGGCCTAATAATACAAAAACTCGTGTTGATCATTACTGACGAGGTGTTGATTGTTGCATGACAGAGAAAACATTCGTTTATAATCCAAAATACAAATACAAAGAAATAGATTACATTTACTAGTTCTATTGTTTTATGACAATTACCAGATTGAATATTTTGCTGACACATACCAAACATTACAAAAAAAAGATGCTTAATGCAAAAACCCACTTGTGTTGATCATTACTGGACAAAGTGTTGATTGTTACATGACAAATGATGTCGGTAAACATGATGCTTCACTGTTGATGCACTGGAGTTAACGGTTATAACAAAGCATCAATAGTTAGACATGATTCATTAGGCCTATTGTCATCCAAATAGTTAGACATGATTCATTAGGCCTATTAACATCCAAAGATTTAGACATGATTCATTAGGCCTATTGACATCCAAAGAGTTAGACATGATTTACTAGGCCTATTGACATCCAAAGAGTTAGACATGATTCACTAGGCCTATTAACATCCAACACTCATTCATTTTGTTATCTGATTACAAAGCAGCAGTTTATAATTCTATCTTAGGGTCAAGATCATTTTACGAAGGCCTATATCAATCAAATATCGATCAGATTCCTTGCCTTCTCAATGCTGAAGTTGGAAGCAATGGCTAGCCATTTCTGCCTATTCTGCACTGGTTGATTTTCATGTTCATGCTTGTTATTTCTGCAGTGTGTCATCCAGCTGTCCCTTTTTCTCCCCATTCCTCTTTGTCAACGGCTCTGTGCAGTGTGTCATCTAGCCCTCCCTTCTTCTCCCCATTCCTCATTTGTCAACGGCTCTGTGCAGTGTGTCATCCAGCTGTCCCTTTTTCTCCCCATTCCTCTTTGTCAACGGCTCTGTGCAGTGTGTCATCCAGCTGTCCCTTTTTCTCCCCATTCCTCTTTGTCAACGGCTCTGTGCAGTGTGTCATCCAGCTGTCCCTTTTTCTCCCCATTCCTCTTGTCAACGGCTCTGTGCAGTGTGTCATCCAGCTGTCCCTTCTCCCCATTCCTTTGTCAACGGCTCTGTGCAGTGTGTCATCCAGCTGTCCCTTTTTCCCCATTCCTCTTGTCAACGGCTCTGTGCAGTGTGTCATCCAGCTTCGCGCTCATTCCTTTGTCAACGGCTCTGTGCAGCCATTGTGGTATGAAGAAAAGGGGAAGTTGTCACTTTTATAGTAGTTCAATAAATACACCACTACACATATTTACTGAGAAAATCGACTGAATCTACGGAGTTTATTGTAAAACCATTTTCAGACACCTTATAGATCTCATAAAATTATTCCAAAAATTGCCAGAAATCCAAAATCCAAAAATTTCTACTTAGAGCGGTTTGTCATGTGCAAGGATTTATGCTATGTCCCAGTGTGCCACCTTGAGACAGGTTCTTATACAATTATATATTTATACATGTTTATACCGGTATATATGTAGATATTATTATATGGATGTGTTTGTGTTGGAAACTGTTTGTTACTTCTTTCTGGATTTTACAAAAGTACCAAATCAGTTTAGTTCCTCACCACACATTTTCATGAACAGAAACGAATGTTCTGATCATACATTACTATGCTACTGTATCAGTGTGTTATCATCACACTGTCAGACTTTGGGGCAAATTTTTTATCTCAGCTTTTATCATACACAGGACTTCAAGTGCCTGTTTATGAAGAAGTTGTGGAGTAAAATAAGTGTCCTTACATTTTTGTCAAATAACCCAAAAGGAAAGCCTTACAGGTAATTGCCTTTTTGATGAGTTTTTTTCACAAGATGCATATCCATAGAAGTGTATAATACTAATACTTATTTATGAAAGCTTTTTTTCTTCTTGATTGCATGAAAGTTTGGTTTTTTCCTCTCCCTTTTAAAGAAATGAAATAAAAATTCGCCTTCACACCTCAAATGTCAAGTTGCCTTGCCCTGTTTGACACCTCCTTTTTCGTATGTAAATTATTTCAGAATAGCCGAGAACGTTCTGTCATTGCTATTTCTTGATTTTACCAAATCTGTTGTCACAAATGATTTGATAAGATGACTCGCTGTACTTGAGTTTCAGACGGGTAAACTTTGGTAACAAACCAAAAAGTTGCTTCATGGAATTTAGTGATGCTTTGAGAATTCCAGCAGATTGAAATGATGTAAATAACCTCATTAGGTTTTAGAGATTACAATATTTAATTGTATCTTTATACCGGTGTGTCATATTGTCAATGAAACTGTCTAAATACGTAACTTATTTTTTGACGTAATTTTTCAGGGGAAGCAAATAATGTAACAATTCATTGAATAGGGCTGCAAACACTACTTTAGGCTTTTTGGATTACAGTTTGATAATTTCTTTAGACTAGAATGTTTTAAAGGAAATTAATAATCCGTTGTACAAAATGGATTTACACGGCTAGAGTCAAACTTTTGAAAGATCTAAACAAGTATGTCTGCTTCTGTGGACATACTAGATTAGAGTTTCAAGCTGGGAAGAAAATACGGAAATCATCGTTTAAATCATGTGTGTAAAATGAGCTCTTCTATTGTCCGAGGCCTCCAATAGTTATGAAGACACGAAGGAAGCATGCGGTTGATCATTTAAAGGATGAAATCTCACTGTCCAAGGCCTCCAATAGTTATGAAGACACGAAGGAAGCATGCGGTTGATCATTTAAAGGATGAAATCTCACTGTCCAAGGCCTCCAATAGTTATGAAGACACGAAGGAAGCATGCGGTTGATCATTTAAAGGATGAAATTCCATATCCAACATATTCACATGTTTAGACAGTTTCACAGACGATATACATGATGTGTTTTGGAAATGACACTTTTCAATTGTATCGTTATACCAGTATCTCATATACATGATGTGTATATTTTTTATGTAAATAAATAATGTAAATATATAACTATGACATATTTTGTACAAATTGAATGCAAATGGCGCATGTATATTTTTCTGTTAGGTATGTTGAAATTTTGAATATGAAATTCAGACACTCATTTGTATTTCGTGAAATTGAAATTCAGCTATTCCTGTACTCGTATTTAGAACTATGGCCTGAATTGATTTATTGATTTAGTGCAGGAATAGACTGTACCTTCTTTTCGCTTCATGAAATACTGTTGCCATAAGTTTTCTAATAGAGGTAAAAACTTTATTCCAGTGAGTTTTATCATAAACATCTTGCCATCATATCAAGTGACCACTAGCTATTGTCATTGTCACTATTATCAGCAGCAAGCATGTATATGTGTTACGTTGTTTTACACACGCTCACCCATGGCATTCGTGTAATTTTCTTTTTTCTTGTTTTATTTTTAACATAATAGTATCCTTTCACACACATATTGGGACTAGTCATATGAAGATATTTTTGTGTGAATGAATAAAATCTGTGCATTCAATGTTTACTGTCCATGACCAAAACTGCTGCTTGATTTGATAAATTAATGCAGTGTATCTTATTTTCAACATTTATTTACTGCTCTGATATTAAATACCACGGAAGTGGACTTCTATGTAACCCTAAACAGTTATTGCCTTTGTTATTTGTGCGCCTCACTTGTGCAATATATGTGTCCTATCATGTAGTAGTAGGCGATTGGTAGGCGCCACATGTAATTCCTACTTCTCTGCTTATCTTTCACCTGTATTTTGTTTTCCTGTTTTCTCTAATCCACCCATGGATGTGATGGATTGGATAAATTACAATATTGAAATAAGTTTGATACAATGAATAGAATCTTTTTTATTTTTCTGTCAATTTAATCTTCTAGAAAATAGTTTAAAGTAAAAACTTTATGGCCTGTAGAGTCAAAGCATTTACATTGTACCGATTTGTATGTACAGTGGAAACCTCTGAAACCAAAGTCCGATAATTTGAGTTTCTCATAAATGGAAGAAATTTTTTAAAAGGGGCTCTTTGTCTGTGTTACTGTTAGATTCAAACTCATAAATTGAGTTGACTATGAGTCAATTCTCATAATTCAAAGTCAATACAGTCATTTCATGCGAATAAAAATCTTCAGTTTGAGTCTTTCTCAACATACATCCTTAATTAGTGCCTAGTGCTGACTGCTGTACGGTAACACAGTGCCATCCTAGACTTATCGAGCAGTAATAACAGTATCGGCCATGAGAAAGGTCAAAGGTGGGCATGTCACTGCTGCTATACCAAAGGCACACTATGATAATAAGACAACTCCACTAATAAAGACAGCAAACATGTGACGTTCGGTATAAATCCTTCACAGACAACAAACGAGAAACATCTAGAATAGCAATTAAAAGGAAAAAGATAAATAACGTGAACAAGAGATGTGGCAATGTGAACTATCTAAAATATCTTTGACTTCACTCCACTGTGGCTCCTTCGTATTATTCACAGCTATTTAGATAGTTCACATTCCCACATCTCTTTGTTGTTTGCGTTATTTATCTTCTTTTTTTAAATTGCTATTCTAGATGTTTCTCATTTGTTGTCTGACGAAGGGTTGTACCCGAAATGTCACGTGTTTCTTCTGTCTTTATTAGTGGCGTTGTCACTCATTGTCATATTTCGCCTTGACTTCACTCCACTGTGGCTCCTTCATATTATGCTGTCATGCCAGTAACATAACGCCCGCTTTGTTTTCTCACACAGCGACTTTACCAGTCCCGAGGAGAGGCGGAACGTAAGGGTTTAGATCTACTTTACCAGTCCCGAGGAGAGGCGGAACGTAAGGGTTTAGATCTACTTACCAGTCCCGAGGAGAGGCGGAACGTAAGGGTTTAGATCTACTTTACCAGTCCCGAGAGAGGCGGAACGTAAGGGTTTAGATCTACTTTACCAGTCCCAAGGAGAGGCGGGGCGTACGGGTTTAGATCTACTTTACCAGTCCTAAGGAGACAGAACATAATGGTTTAGATCTACTTTACCAGTCCCAAGGAGAGGGGGGCGTACGGTTTAGATCTACTTACCAGTTCCAAGGAGAGGAGGTGCAGAATCACTTTACCAGTCCCAAGGAGAGGCGGTTAGGTTTAAATCTACTTACCATTACAAGTGCCAAGGAGAGGCGGGCATACGGGTTTAGATCTACTTTACCAGTCCCAAGGAGAGGAGGTGCGTACGGGTTTAGATCTACTTTACCAGTCCCAAGGAGAGGCGGCGTACAGGTTTAGATCTACTACCAGTCCCAAGGAGAGACGGGGTGTACTTTAAATCTACTTTACCAGTCCCAAGGAGAGGCGGGGCATACCGGTTTAGATCTACTTTACCAGTCCCAAGGAGAGGCGGGCGCACCGGTTTAGATCTACTTTACCAGTCCCAAGGAAAGGCGGGGCGTACGGGTTTAGATCTACTTTACCAGTCCAAAGGAGAGGCGGGCGTATGGGTTTAGATCTACTTTACCAGTCCCAAGGAGAGGCGGGGTGTACAGGTTTAGATTTACTTTACCAGTCCCAAGGAGAGGGGGCATAGTGTTTAGATCTACTTTACCAGTCCCAAGGAAAGGCAGGGCGTACGGGTTTAGATCTACTTTACCAGTCCCAAGGAAAGGCGGGGCGTACGGGTTTAGATCTACTTTACCAGTCCCAAGGAAAAGGGGCGTACGGGTTTAGATCTACTTTACCAGTCCCAAGGAAAGGCGGGGTGTACGGGTTTAGATCTACTTTACCAGTCCCAAGGAGAGGGGGGGCGTAGTGTTTAGATCTACTTTACCAGTCCCAAGGAAAGGCAGGGCGTACGGGTTTAGATCTACTTTACCAGTCCCAAGGAGAGACGGGGTGTACGGGTTTAAATCTACTTTACCAGCCCCAAGGAAAAAGGGGCGTACGTGTTTAGATCTACTTTACCAGTCCCAAGGAAAGGCGGGGCGTACGGGTTTAGATCTACTTTATCAGTCCCAAAGGAGAGGCGGGCGTACGGGTTTAGATCTACTTTACCAGTCCCAAGGAGAGGCGGGGCGTACTGGTTTAGATCTACTTTACCAGTCCCAAGGAGAGGCGGGTGTACGGGTTTAGATCTACTTTACCAGTCCCAATGAGAGGCGGAGCGTACCGGGTTTAGATCTACTTTACCAGTCCCAAGGATAGGCGGGGTGTACCGGTTTAGATCTACTTTACCAGTCCCAAGGAGAGGCGGGTACTTTAGATCTACTTTATACCAGTCCCAAAGGAGAGGGGCGTATGGGTTTAGATCTACTTTACCAGTCCCAAAGAGAGAGGTATGGGTTTAGATCTACTTTACCAGTCCCAAGGAAAGGCATGTGGTTTAGATCTACTTTATACAGTCCCAAGGAGAGGTATGTGTTTAGATCTACTTTTATACCAGTCCCAAGGAAAGGTATGTGTTTTTAGATCTACTTTATACCAGTCCCAAGGAGAGGTATGTGTTTAGATCTACTTTATACCAGTCCCAAGGAGAGGTATGTGTTTAGATCTACTTTATACCAGTCCCAAGGAGAGGTATGTGTTTAGATCTACTTTATACCAGTCCCAAAGAAAAGCATGTGTTTAGATCTACTTTATACCAGTCCCAAGGAGAGGTATGTGTTTAGATCTACTTTACACCAGTCCCAAGGAGAGGTATGTGTTTAGATCTACTTTATACCAGTCCTAAGGAGAGGTATGTGTTTAGATCTACTTTACCAGTCCCAAGGAGAGGTATGTGTTTAGATCTACTTTATACCAGTCCCAAGGAGAAGTATGTGTTTAGATCTACTTTATAAGTCCCAAGGAGAGGTATGTGTTTAGATCTACTTTATACCAGTCCCAAGGAGAGGTATGTGTTTAGATCTACTTTACACCAGTCCCAAGGAGAGGTATGTGTTTAGATCTACTTTATACCAGTCTCAAGGAGAGGTATGTATTTAGATCTACTTTATACCAGTCCCAAAGAGAGTGTATGTGTTTAGATCTACTTTATACCAGTCCCAAGGAGAGGTATGTGTTTAGATCTACTTTTTATACCAGTCCCAAGGAGAGGTATGTGTTTAGATCTACTTTATACCAGTCCCAAGGAGAGGTATGTGTTTAGATCTACTTTATACCAGTCCCAAGGAGGTATGTGTTTGTACAGTCCCAAGGAGAGGTTTAGATCTACTTTACAAGTCCCAAAGAGAGGTATGTGTTTAGATTTACTTTATACCAATCCCAAGGAGAGGTATGTGTTTAGATCTTAGATCTACTTTAACCAGTCCCAAGGAGAGGTATGTGTTTAGATCTACTTTACCAGTCCAAGGAGAGGTATGTGTTTAGATCTACTTTATACCAGTCCCAAGGAGGTGAGGGATGTACAGGTTTAGATCTACTTTACCAGCCCCAAGGAGAGGTATGTGTTTAGATCTACTTTATACCAATCCTAAGGAGGGGTATGTGTTTAGATCTACTTTATACCAGTCCCAATGAGAGGTATGTGTTTAGATCTACTTTATACCAGTTCCAAGGAGAGGTATGTGTTTAGATCTACTTTATACCAGTCCCAAGGAGAGGTATGTGTTTAGATCTACTTTACCAGTCCCAAGGAGAGGTATGTGTTTAGATCTACTTTATACCAGTCCCAAGGAGAGGTATGTGTTTAGATCTACTTTATACCAGTCCCAAGGAGGTGCAGGATGTACATGGTTAGATCTACTTTATACCAGCCCCAAGGAGAGGTATGTGTTTAGATCTACTTTATACCAGTCCCAAGGAGAGGTATGTGTTTAGATCTACTTTACCAGTCCCAAGGAAAGGTATTTGTTTAGATCTACTTTATACCAGTCCCAAGGAGAGGTATGTGTTTAGATCTACTTTATAAGTCCCAAGGAGAGGTATGTGTTTAGATCTACTTTATACCAGTCCCAAGGAGAGGTATGTGTTTAGATCTACTTTACAAGTCCCAAAGAGAGGTATGTGTTTAGATCTACTTTATACCAGTCCCAAGGAAAGGTATTTTGTTTAGATCTACTTTATACCAGTCCCGAGGAGAGGTATGTGTTTAGATCTACTTTATACCAGTCCCAAGGAGAGGTATGTGTTTAGATCTACTTTATACCAGTCCCAACGAGAGGTATGTGTTTAGATCTACTTTACAAGTCCCAAAGAGAGGTATGTGTTTAGATCTACTTTATACCAGGCCCAAAGAGAGGTATGTGTTTAGATCTACTTTACAAGTCCCAAGGAGAGGTATGTGTTTAGATCTATTTTATACCAGTCCCAAGGAGAGGTATGTGTTTAGATCTACTTTACCAGTCCCAAGGAGAGGTATGTGTTTAGATCTACTTTACCAGTCCCAAGGAGAGGTATGTGTTTAGATCTACTTTACCAGTCCCAAAGAAATTTATGTGTTTAGATCTACTTTATACCAGTCCCAAGGAGAGGTATGTGTTTAGATCTACTTCACCAGTCCCAAGGAGAGGTATGTGTTTAGATCTACTTTACCAGTCCCAAGGAAAGGTATTTTGTTTAGATCTACTTTATACCAGTTCCAAGGAGAGGTATGTGTTTAGATCTACTTTATACCAGTCCTAAGGAGAGGTATGTGTTTAGATCTACTTTACCAATCCCAAGGAGAGGTATGTGTTTAGATCTAATTGATACCAGTCCCAAGGAGAGGTATGTGTTTAGATCTATTTTATACCAGTCTCAAGGAGAGGTATGTGTTTAGATCTACTTTATACCAGTCCCAAGGAGGTGCGGGGTGTACAGGTTTAGATCTACTTTATACCAGTCCCAAGGAGAGGTATGTGTTTAGATCTACTTTATACCAGTCTAGATTTACTTTACCAGTCCCAAGGAGAGCGTAGAGGTTTAGATCTACTTTATAGTCCCAAAGAGAGGAGGTACGTACGGGTTTAGATCTACTTTACCAGTCCCAAGAGAGGTGGGCGTAGAGGTTTAGATCTACTTTACCAGTCCCAAAGAGAGGAGGTGCGTACGGGTTTAGATCTACTTTACCAGTTCCAAAGAGAGGCGGGGCGTACAGGTTTAGATCTACTTTATCAGTCCCAAAGAGAGGCGGGGCGTACAGGTTTAGATCTACTTTACCAGTCCCAAGGAGAGGCGGGCATGCAGGTTTGGATCTACTTTACCAGTCCCAAGGAGAGGAGGTGCGTACGGGTTTAGATCTACTTTACCAGTCCCAAGGAGAGGAGGTGCGTACAGGTTTAGATCTACTTTACCAGTCCCAAGGAGGCGGGCGTACGTGTTTAGATCTAATTATTAATTGATGACAGACATAAGTATAAGTGGGACCATTGGAAAAAAGGGTTTTGAGCCATCACAGATCATTTCAAGAGAACACCTGGACAAAAAAAGGGTTGAGCAATCACAGATCATTTCAAGAGAACACCTTGACAAAAAATGGGTTTGAGCCATCACAGATCATTTCAAGAGAACACCTGGACAAAAATGGGTTGAGCAACCACAGGTCATTTCAAGAGAACACCTTGACAAAAAAATGGGTTTGAACCATCACAGATCATTTCAAGAGAACACCTTGACAAAAAATGGGTTTGAGCCATCACAGATCATTTCAAGAGAACACCTGGACAAAAAAAGGGTTGAGCAATCACAGGTCATTTCAAGAGAACACCTTGACAAAAATGGGTTTGAACCATCACATATCATTTCAAGAGAACACCTTGACAAAAATGGGTTTGAGCCATCACAGATCATTTCAAGAGAACACCTTGACAAAAAATGGGTTTGAGCCATCACAGATCATTTCAAGAGAACACCTTGACAAAAAAATGGGTTTGAGCCATCACAGATCATTTCAAAAGAACACCTTGCAAAAAAAAGGGGTTGAGCATCACAGATCATTTCGAGAGAACACCTAGACAACAACAAAAGGGGTTGAGCCATCATAGATCATTTCAAGAGAACACCTAGACAAAAAAAAAGGGTTGCGACATCACAGATCATTTCAAGAGAACATCTAGACCTAGACCTATTGCAATTCACTTTAGGACTAGATGCAAGAATCCTTTTTAGGACTCGATCATGAAATTCTATTTTATGATTTAACGACTATTTAGAGTTTATACAAAAACATTTAGCTTCCAATGAAATAAGCCCAAACAGATCTTGTGGAATAATAAATATCTCAGAATTTTATTTCACATGATTGCAGAGTCAAACACGAGATGATAATGTAAAAGAAAGAATCTCATAGTTATAGTCATTGAAAATCACATATACATATATAATATGTGAGCAAACACTTGCATTTTAGTCATTAGTTTTTCACAATACAGTGTATTGAGTTTCTCTATTTTCTATTATGAAACAGGAAAAACAAAACCCAAAACCCTAAAAGCCTAAAGCCATGTCATAAGAACTGGTTTGTGCCAGGCATCATGTTGTACCAGGCATCATGTTGTACCAGGCATCATGTTGTACCAGGCATCATGTTGTAATGTTGACATCATGTTGTACCAGGCATAATGTTGTGCCAGACATCATGTTGTACCAGGCATCATGTTGTACCAGGCATCATGCATTATAACTGTAATCATGCATTCACGCATTGTCTCATCACGTTGAGATGAGCACTACTTAACACTAGACTAATAAAAAAAACATGTCAAAGATAATAGTAATTTGATTTTACCCTCAACAACTAAGGTGATCACGGGGTTTGGGTAGGATTTTTAAATTATGCCCAGACTGCCCTATAAACAACAAGGGATCTTTAACTTGCAGAGAGTGTTGTGATATGCACATGGGACCTCCTTTTTATTGTCCGTCTCTGATGGGACTAGGTGTCGATTAACCAAAATGGACCAGGGACTGGGTTTACCCAAAAACTCTAGAAATTTGTTTAACCTGTCGTGACACGAACCCATGACCTTTTGGTTGAGAGGTGGAATATCTTAGGTCTGAAACACTGGCCCTGAAAACTAGCAACTGAAACTGGAAAAGCAACAACGATTAAACTATTACTATTCAGTACATAGGAATTAAAATAATAGGAATAATCAATGATTTTGGACGTGATTTTGAAGTATTATTATCTTTCAAAAGAGCAGTTTTTTAATTTACCGATATTTATTTTCTTTAGAGAGAAGGAGAGGGAGAACAATTATAATATGAATAACTGGAATGTTAATTTATTTATTCATTCATTTATTTTTAATTTTTTTTTTTTTTTACTAAAGAGCACTATGACATCTTGTTTTTTTATTATCCGTGTAAATCCCTTACTTTTTTCACTTTCCTTTCTTTTCTTCTTTCTCTCTTCTTTTTGCTCTTGCTTCCTTCCTTCCTCTTCTTTAAAAAAAAAGTATTCTAAGAATAATAATTTGGTAGCATGCAGTAGCATATACAGTAGCATACATACAGTAGCATACATACAGTAGCATACATACAGTAGCATACAGTAGCATACATACAGTAGTATACAGTAGCATACAGTAGCATACATACAGTAGCATACATACAGTAGCATACAGTAGCATACAGTAGTATACATACAGTAGCATACATACAGTAGCATACAGTAGCATACATACAGTAGCATACAGTAGCATACATACAGTAGCATACATACAGTAGCATACATACAGTAGCATACAGTAGCATACATACAGTAGCATACAGTAGCATACATACAGTAGCATACAGTAGCATACAGTAGCATACATACAGTAGCATACATACAGTAGCATACATACAGTAGCATACATACAGTAGCATACAGTAGCATACATACAGTAGCATACATACAGTAGCATACATACAGTAGCATACATACAGTAGCATACAGTAGCATACAGTAGCATACATACAGTAGTATACATACAGTAGCATACATACAGTAGTATACATACAGTAGCATACATACAGTAGCATACATACAGTAGCATACAGTAGCATACATACAGTAGCATACATACAGTAGCATACAGTAGCATACATACAGTAGCATACAGTAGCATACAGTAGCATACAGTAACATACACCTAATTGTATCCTCCCCGTGTGATATCCTGACTTGTCCAAGTTCTTTCCTTCCTTTCTCCCTTCCTCTTTTTAAAAAATAATAACTAATAATATTTAATAAATAAGAAACTAAGTAGTCGCATACAACTAGTATGCCCTTCCGGCTATCGATACTTAGATACTATTACAATCCTTGTACTTTTTGGCTTGTCAAAAGCACTAGTGGTTCTCAACCTTTTTTGGGTCCATGCACCTTTTCACTTTCACTTTCATTTTTGTCATATTATGTCAGAATGTCATCCCCCCCCCCCCCCCCCACTCTCCAAAATCGTCTGCCTCGAATGGTGCATTCAAAATAATAGTCGAGTCTGCCAATCTGTTGGCGTGATCTCCCCCACCCCCACCCCCCCACCCTTGGTTGAGAAGCAGTAGTCTAAGCTGCTCTAATCCTAATCTTAAGACTGGAGGCGAGGCTACAGGTGCAAGGTAGGTAAGTAGTGCAAGCCAAGCCATCATCATCATCATCATCATCATCATCATCATCATCATCATCATCATCATCATCATCCTCATCGGTTTGCCACGGAGGCCAGCTGGTCTCGGATCTTGCCCAGCCCGTCCAGCATTGTCTCCAGCGTCTCTTTGCTCAGCTCCACGTTCACGTTGGAGGCACTCGGTGTCTGGCTCACGTGATCCGGCCGTTCCTCAATCTTCAGGAGGGGAGGGGGTGGAATAGAAAGGGGGTGGGTGGCAGGGAGGAGGAGGAGGAGGAGGAGGAGAACGGATAAAAGATAAACAAATGAAATCTAAAATGAAATAAGAATTCAACTGTCTACCCAGGTGAGGATGACAAGAAATAGAACAAAAAAGTAATTCAACGGTGTACCCAGGTGAGGATGACAAGAAATAGATCAAAAAAGTATATCCAACTGTCTACCCAGGTGAGGATGACAAGAAATAGAACAAAAGTAATTCAACTGTCTACCCAGGTGAGGATGACAAGAAATTGACGCCTTATACCAGTACTGTTATGTTAATCGTAAATTTAAAAATACAATACGTTTTATTTTATTGGATTTGATTTACCCACGTTCACAACTAAGGTGATCTCGGGGTTTTGGTGGGATTTTTAACTTTGCCTTGACTGCCCTGTACACAGTCAAGGGATCTTTAAGGTGCACACAGTGTTGTGATATGCACACGGGACCTCCTTTTTTCGTCCGTCTCCGATGGGACAAAGTGTCAATTCACCCACCTTGACTAGACGGGCCAGCGGGGGGGGGGGGTAGATTTTGCTCTGGACAAACCATCGGGGGGGGGGGCTCAAACCCACAACCTTTTGGTTGAGAGGCCGACACCTTGCCTCTGGATTACTGAGTCCCCCTTACAACACATAATGACATATTAAAATACTTACAATACTTAACTGTAAAGTGTAAAAACAATCGAACAAATACGAACGTTGGAAATTTTATCAATTTAAATAAATTGGAAGGTGACACGTAAGGGGCCGTGGTAACCCCTTTCAAATAGGACAACATGGGGACAAGATAGAGTAGGAATTAGGGAGGGGCCGTGGTAGCCCCTTCAAATAGGACAACATGGGGACAAGATAGAGTAGGAATTAGGAGGGGACAAGATAGCCCCCTTTCAAATAGGACAACATGGGGACAAGATAGAGTAGGAATTAGGGAGGGGCCGTGGTAACCCCTTTCAAATCAAGATAGGAGGAAATAGGACAACATGGGGACAAGATAGGGTAGGAAATAGGAAGGACCGTGGTAACCCCTTTCAAATAGGACAACATGGGGACAAGATAGGGTAGGAAATAGGACAGGGGCCGATAGGTAAGGGTACCCCTTTCAAATAGGACAACATGGGGACAAGATAGGGTAGGAAATAGGACAACATGGGGACAAGATAGGGTAGGAAATAAGGAAGGGTAGGTAAGCCCCAAATTTCAAATAGGGTAGAAATAGGACAACATGGGGACAAGATAGGTAGGAAATAGGGAAGGACCGTGGTAACCCCTTTCAAATAGGACAAATTGGGGACAAGATAGGGTAGGAAATAGGACAACATGGGATAGACAAGATAGGGTAGGAAATAGGACAACATGGGGACAAGATAGGGTAGGAAATAGGACAACATGGGGACAAGATAGGGTAGGAAATAGGAGGGGCCGTGGTAATCCCCTTTCAACTAGGACAACATGGGGACAAGATAGGGTAGGAAATAGGGAGGGGCAACAAATGAAGACAAGATAGGGTAGGGAAATAGGACAACATGGAGACAAGATAGGATAGGAAATAGGAGTGGCCGTGGTAACCCCCTTTCAAATTAGGACAACATGGGGACAAGATAGGGTAGGAAATAGGACAACATGGGGACAAGATAGGGTAGGAAATAGGTTTAACCGTGGTAACTCCCTTCAAATAGGACAAATTGGGGACAAGATAGGGTAGGAAATAGGACAACATGGGAGACAAGATAGGGTAGGAAATAGGGAGTGGCCGTGGTAACCCCCTTTCAAATAGGACAACATGGGGACAAGATAGGGTAGGAAATAGGACAACATGGGGATAAGATAGAGTAGGAAATAGGGAGGGTCGTGGTAATCCCCCTTTCAAATAGGACAACATGGGGACAAGATAGGGGTAGGAAATAG
>JAXRKP010002592.1:0-5000 GCA_037039925.1 Doris montereyensis | reverse complement strand
ATTAACATAGAAAAAGTTGGTCCTAAATATTAACATAGAAAGAGTTGGTCCTAAATATTAACATAGAAAAGTTGGTCCTAAATATTAACATAGAAAAGTTGGTCCTAAATATTAACATAGAAAAATATTACCTCTCTTGGTCCTAAATATTAACATAGAAAGAGTTGGTCCTAAATATTAACATAGAAAAAGTTGGTCCTAAATATTAACATAGAAAAAGTTGGTCCTAAATATTAACATAGAAAGAGTTGGTCCTAAATATTAACATAGAAAAAATTGGTCCTAAATATTAACATAGAAAGAGTTGGTCCTAAATATTAACATAGAAAAAGTTGGTCCTAAATATTAACATAGAAAAAAAGTTGGTCCTAAATATTAACATAGAAAGAGTTGGTCCTAAATATTAACATAGAAAGTTGGTCCTAGTTGGTCCTAAATATTAACATAGAAAGAGTTGGTCCTAAATATTAACATAGAAAAAGTTGGTCCTAAATATTAACATAGAAAAAGTTGGTCCTAAATATTAACATAGAAAAAAGTTGGTCCTAAATATTAACATAGAAAGAGTTGGTCCTAAATATTAACATAGAAAAAGTTGGTCCTAAATATTAACATAGAAAGAGTTGGTCCTAAATATTAATGATTTAAGTTGTAGACGATTAGACGGCACGTGTGTGTATTGTAGTTGTTGTTTTATTATTATTATTATTATTATTATTATTATTATTATTATTATTATTATTATTATTATTATTATTATTATTATTATTATTATTATTACTTTTATTATTATTATTATTATTATTATTATTATTATTATTATTATTATTATTATTATTATTATTATTATTATTATTATTATTGCTATTATAATCATTGTTATTATTATTATGTAGCAGTAGCAGTAGTATAATCAACAGTAGCAGTAGTAGTAGTAGTAAAGTAGTAGTAGTTGTAGTAGTAGTAGTAGTAGTAGCAGCAGCAGCAGTAACAGCAGTAGCAGCAGGCAGCAGCAGTAGTAGTAGTAGTAGCAGCAGCAGCAGCAGCAGCAGCAGCAACAGTAGCAGCAGTTAATAGCATCACTAGTAGTATTAGTAGCGTAGCAGCAGCAGTGATAATAAAAGTAGGTAGTAGTGGTGGTGGTGGTGGTGGTAGCAGGATCTATTAGTGATATTAACAGCAGCAGTAGTAGTAGTAGCAGTAGTAGTAGTAGTAGTAGTAGTAGTAGTAGCAGTGGCGGCAGGTGTAGCAGCAGCAGCAGCAGCAGCAGCAGCAGCAGCAGCAGCAGTCGTAGTAGTAAGCAGCAGCAGCAGCAGCAGCAGCAGCAGCAGCAGCAGCAGCAGCAGTAGCAGCAGCAGCAACAATAGTAGCGGCAGTAGTAGCAGTAGCAGCAGCAGCAGCAGCAGCAGCAGCAGCAGCAGCAGCAGCAGCAGTAGTATTGTAGCAGTAGCAGCAACAGCAGCACTAGCAGCCAGCAGCACCAGCAAACCAGGAGCAGTAGCAGCAGCAGCAGCAGTAGTATTAGTAGCAGCATTAGCATTAGTAGCAGTTGAAGTAGTAGTAGTAGCAGTAGTAGTAGTAGTAGTAGTAGTAGCAGCAGCAGCAGCAGTAGTAGTAGCAGTAGTAGTAGTAGTAGTAGTAGTAGTAGTAGTAGTAGTAATAGTAGGGCAGTAGTAGTAGATCTATTTACATTTACATAATGGTGTCACAAACGACTGTGTTTGCGAGCTGTAATTCCATGAACGTTGCCATGAGACCATCGAAAACATGGTCAGCTCATTTCCATAAGCCAACTTTGAACTGTGAGACTAAAACTAAGAGCATTCATTCATCTACGACAGAGGTGACAGCTGTGCTGACTAATTACACAAGCCTTTAACAATCCCACCGTTACCATGCCCTATAGCCTCAATGTATCTCACAGGATCCATCATTTACATTTCTCTCCTTGCATTCTTCCTCCCTTTCCTATAACAGCTACTCTATAAACGCTATAGATTGCGTCAGCTGGGAAACATTATTTCATTATGGTTGAGTAATATTAGCAATCATATCATTTTTTAGTCTTTCTTTGGTAACCGTTTGTTCCAACAAAATTGGGTCTATTGTTTTTGGTTAGTCGAATAGTAGTAGATGTGTGTACATGTATATCAATACACTAGAATGGACCACAGCCACGGCGTAACATCCATCTTGATAATTATAAACTTTATTCAATTTGCTAAGAGTAAGACATTTTTTCTGGTCAACAGAAGCATGAAGCCTTCTCCCACCCCACACCCCTCCCTTTTTTTATTTGTTAAAGTTTTCCCAAGTACGATTTAATTTTTTCTAAAATCTTTCGGAAATATTGCAATCGTCGGTTTGTCTGTAAGTATTTATGTATGTATGTATTTATGTATGTGTGAAAGTATTTATGTATGTAGGAATGTCTGTATGTATGTATGTATGTATGTATGTCTATCTGGCTGTATATCTGTATGTCTGTCTGTCTGTTTGTATGTATGCATGTTTGTATGTATGTCTGTCTGTATGCTTGTATGTTTCTTTGTCTGTAATTATGTCTGTCTGCCTGTAAGCATGTACGTATGCCTGTCTATAAGTATGTCTGCCTGTATGTATGCCTGTCTGTCTGTCTGTATGTATGTGTGCGTGCATGCACGTCAGTTTGTCTTTCTGTATGTATATCTGTCTGTATGTTTGTATGTTTGTTTGTATGTATGTATTTATGTCTGTCTGTCTATCTGTATGTCAGTTTGTCTGTCTGTGTGTATGTATGTATGTCTGCATGTCTGTCTGTATGTATGTATGTATGCATGTACGTCTGTCTGTCTATATGTATGTACATTTGTATGTCTGTCTGTCTGTCTGATTGTATGTATGTATGTATGTATGCATGTATTTTTGTATGTACGTACGTATGCATAACATTATCATTTATCCGTTTGTCTCAGTCGCTATGTGATGTGAGTGGGTAGGGAAGAAGAAAGACAAATAGAATATCCGAAGCAATTAGCCAGTTTTCATCAATACATATGTATCACCATTATTTTTACCTTCATCGGTTTCATTACTATTTGAGAAGAATCACTCCTATTTAAAAATGATCTCCTCATCCTTCATATCTATTCAAACCCCTTCCATTAGAGGCCGTGATAAAAAAGGAGGTAATTGAACTATTAAATGTACCCTGTCTATGTCTCTGTCTTTCTCTCTCTAAATATCTTGTAACATTAATCAGGGGCGTTCACTCGTCTTCGCAAATATCTTTAGTGGGATGGATTGTCCTCCCTTATCTCATTTACTGCAATTCCGATCAACCCAACGAAATTAGTGTAAAGCAACAGTAACAGAATGAACTGGCTATTCATAGAATGACTCGCATAATTGGTTTTGGATTTGATTTAATTAATTTTGATTTGATTAGATTAGATTAGATTAGATTAGATTAGATTAGATTGATTTGATTTGATTTTATGTGATTTGATTTGATTTGATTTGATTTGATTTCACCCACATCCTCAACTTAGGTAATCTCGAGGGTTTTGGTAGGGTTTATAATTTTACCCAGACTGCCCTGTAAACAGCCAAATAATCTATAACGTGCACAGTGTTATCACCATCTGGGGGAGTGGGCTGGGGATTAGGTTTTACTCGAGAAAATGTTAAAATGTTTCAACCTGCCATTGTTTGAAGCCACTACAAAAACTGACCATTACTGCATTAGTTTGTGTTTTGACCTGAAAGACAGGAAGGCATGTGAACACAAATATTTGATACCAAACATTTTCCCCCACAGGGGTAAAAAAAACAAATTATTCTCAATCTGTCTGTTGTCTGTCTGTCTGTCCATTTATCTCTCTCTCTCTCTCTCTCTCTCTCTCTCTCTCTCTCTCTCTCTCTCTCTCTCTCTCTCTCTCTCTCTCTCTCTCTCTCTCTCTCTCTCTCTCTCTCTCTCTCTCTCTCTCTCTCTCTCTCTCTCTATCTCTCTGTGTTTCGGGCAAATGCAAACATGGTCGGTTATTTCATAAGGTGTGACGGTTTTGAGGGAAGGAAAATAAATCAGGAAGACATGAAAAGATGGGAAGCACACAACCGTCGCCTTGTTGTACTTGGACCACATCTCAAACTTTGACCTCTAGTCTCAGGAACGACTACCCACAACCGCCTTATTTCATAGGTAGATTTCAATAGCCGCGTTAGGTTCTAGCGAATAAACCTTAATGTCAAATAAGTATCTAATTGATTGGAAACAGATTGTTTTGCCTTACGATCCACGAAAATTGTTATTGTTATTGTTATTGTTACTCATTCCTTCGCTTCCGGTCATTAGATATGTAATGAACAGCCCACTTAACCTAAGTATCGAATACTGTCTCGGTACTTGATGTCACCCTGCATCCGGTAACCTATTGTATAGTTCATCGTTGGAAAAAATATTGTGGTAAAAGAGTAATCATAACCATCATTGTCTACGGGCATGCCGGTTTATATATATATATATACATATATATATATATATATATATATATATATATATATATATATATATATATTTATATATATATACATACATACACACAGCTAAAGTCAGACAGCAGGTTGGCTACTTGTGAACGTTCTTCGATGCATGTACCTGTAACCATTCAACCACCACTCCATTTATCCATGATCCATCTGTCTATTCATCCTTCCTTCCTTTCGTGGACTGGTTCCCTCTTCACTCACTTCACTGAATCCAACTTGTGCCTGCACGTCACCAAGGATAGCGACCTGCCAGTGGTGTCAGTCGTCATGAGCGTGTCACGTGGCTACCACTACCAGAAAAAAAACGCCTTGCCCCGACGACCTGTCATCATAGCCTTTGCATCAAAGGGGTCAACTAAGGTCGAAGGTTAAGAAACTGGTAAACTAATAAGAACAAAATAATGTGCAGGCGGTGGTAAGAAACCTGGTGATGCATTCTCTAGAGCTTACGGTTGGACTCGAAGCAAACACAC
>JAXRKP010002591.1:20000-30000 GCA_037039925.1 Doris montereyensis | reverse complement strand
TTTTTTTGTTTAGTGATTTTTGTGTGTCGACTAATTGCTATCTATTATCACAATAGAGTTTCATCAAGAAATTGAGATTGAAAAACCCCAAAACTTATCGATTATTGAGAACCTTTCTTAGGTCTGACGATTCATTCGTGCTAATAAGAGAGAGGCTCAGATTGGATCGTATTTGCGCTCTTGCTCTTTTTCAAACTACTGTATCGGCTTCTCGTTGTGGTCCATTTGCGTCATCTGACTATACTGCCTCGTCCTTTTGTTTCTCTTCTTGGACAATTTTGTCTTTCCGTTCTTTAACTTCTTGCCCTACGTCGTTTTCATCTTGTGCTGGTTTTAGTCTTTTTGCTAGTTTTTCGATAGTTAATGACCCTTAAACTGTTATTGCATTCCCATTGTTATTGCTCTCCCATTATTAATGGCCTATAATTGTTATTGCTCTCCCATTGTCATTATTTTCCTATTGTTATTGCTCTCTCATTGTTATTGTTGTCTAATTGTTATTTCTCTCATTGTTTTTCCTCTCCCATCAGACCAATTGTTATTGCCCTCTCATTGTTATTGTTGTCCAATTGTTATTTCTCTCCGATTTTTTTGCTCTCCCATCAGTCCAATTGTTATTGTTCTCTCATTGTTATTGCATTCGCATTGTTATTGCTCTGGCATTGTTATTACTCTCTCATTGTCATTGTTCATTAATATTATTATTGCTCTCTCATTGTTCCTTATTATTGCTCTCTCATTGTTATTGCTCTCTCATTGTTATTGCATTCCCATTGTTATTTCTCTTTATTGCTATTGCTCTCTCATCGTAATTGTTCTCACTGTTATTACTCTCTATTTGTTATTGCTCTCTCATTGTTATTGCTCTCTCTTGTCATTGCTATCTCGTCGTTTTTGTTCTCTCATTGTTATTGTTCTCTCATTGTCATAGCTCTAGTGTTTAGTGCTTTTTCCTTGTTACTGCTCTCTCATTGTCATTGTTTTTTTCATTATTATTGTTCTTTCATTGTTAATGCTCTATCATTGTTATTGCTATTTCATTGTTATTCCTCTCTCGTTGTTACCGTTATCTCATTGTTATTGGTCTATCATTGTTATTGCTCTATAATTGCTATTGTTGCCCCATTGTTATTGCCCTCCTATTGTTATTGTTTTCGCATTGTCATTGTTGTTTCATTGTTATTGCTCTCTCATTGTCATTGCTTTTCTCATTGTTACCGTTCTCTCATTGTTATTGCTCTATAATTGTTATTACACTCCATCGTTATTACCCTGCTATTCTCAATTTTCTCATGTTGGCATTGTTTTCCTATTGTCAATGTTCTCTCATTGGTATTGCTTTCCTATTGGTATTGCTCCCTCATTGTTATTGCTTTTTCATTGCTATTGTTCTCCCATTATTATTGTTCTCCCATTGTTATTGTTCTCTCATTGTTATTGCTCTCGTTTTGGCATTCCTCTCCCGTTATCATGGCCCTCTAATTGTCATTGTTCACTCATTGTCATTGTTTTCCCATTGTTATTGCCTTGTCATTGTTATTTATTCTCTCTTTGTTATTAATATCTCTCGTCGTTATTGTTCTCTCATTGATATTGTTCTCTCATTATTATTGCTCTCTTTGTATTATTACTCTCTAATTGTAGTTGTTGTCAAATTGTTACTGCTCTCTCCTTATTATTACGTTTTCGTCGTTATTGTTCTCTCATTGTTATTGTTCTCTCATTGTCATAGCTCTCTCATGTTTAGGTGTTTTTTTTTAAATTGTTAATGCTCTCTCGTTGTCACTGTTTTCTCATTGTTAGTGTTCCCTCATTGATATTGCTCTCGTTGTCGTTCCTTTCTCGTTGTCACCGTTCCCTCATTGCTATTGCTCTATAATTGTTATTACTCTTGCCTTGTTATAACTCTCCTATTTTTATTGTTCTCACGGTGACATTGCTTTCCTATTGTCATTTTTCTCTTATTGATATTGCTCTCTCATAGTTATTGCTCTCTTAACTGTTTTTGCTCTCTTGATGTTATTTCACTCTCATGACTATTGCTTTCCTATTGTTATTGCTCCCTCATTGTTATTGTTCTCTTATTGTTCTTGCTCCCTCATTGTTATTGTTCTCCCATTGTTATTGCTTTCTCATTGTCATTGTTCTCTCATTGTTATTGCTCTCTCATTGTCATTGTTCTCTCATTGTTATTGCTCTCTCATTGTCATTGTTCTCTCATTGTCATTGTTCTCTCATTGTTATTGTTCTCTCATTGTTAGTTATATCTCATTGTTATTGCTCTCCCATTGTTATTGTTCTCTTATTGTTATTGCTCCTCATTGTTATTGTTCTCCCATTGTTATTGCTACTGTCATTGTCTCATTGTCATTGTTCTCTCATTGTTAGTGATCTCTCATTGTTAGTTGCTTGCTCTCCATTGTTATTGTTCTCTTATTGTTCTTGCTCCCTCATTGTTATTGTTCTCCCATTCTTATTGCTCTCTCATTGTTATTGCTATCCCATTGTCATTGTTCTCTCATTGCCCTCTCTCATTGTCATTGTTCTCTCGCTGTTAGTTATCTTTCATTGTTATTGATGTCCCATTGTCATTGTTTCTCCACTATCATTGCCCCCCCCCCCACCATTGTTATTGATCTCCCATTGTTATTAACATTCCGTTGTTATCGGTATTCCATTGTCATTGCACCCCTCTATTGTTATTGCTCTCCCATTGTTATTGCTCTCCCACTGTTATAGGGCTCGCATTGTTCTTGATCTCTCATTTCTATTGCTCCCCATTGCCCTTGCCCACCCCCGGTGTTATTGCTCTCCCATTGTTTTTACTTTCTCATTGTTATTGATCTGCCAGTGGTATTGATGTCTCTTTGTTATGACTCTCCCAACGTTATTGCTCTCCCAGTGTTATTGCTCTCACTTTGTTATTGATCTCCCATTGTTATTGCCTTCGCTTTGTTATTGATCTGCCATTGCTATTGCACTCGTTTTGTTATTGATCTGCCATTGTTATTGCCATCGCTGTGTTATTGATCTGCCATTATTATTGCCCTCGCTTTGTTATTGATCTGCCATTATTATTGCCCTCGCTTTGTAATTGATTTCCCATTGTTGTTGCCTTGACTTTGTTATTGCTCTTCCATTGTTATAGCTCTCCCATTGTTATTGCTCTCCCATTGCTATTGTATTTTCCACGTTATTGATCTCTCATTGTTATTACCTTCACTTTGTTATTGATATACCATTGTTATTACCCTCGCTTTGTTATTGTTCTCCCATTCTTATTGCTATCCCATTGTTATTGTTCTCTCATTGTTATTGATCTCCCATTGTTTTTGCTCTCTCATCGATTGTTATTGATTTCCTTTTGTTAATGTTCTCTCATTATTATTGATCTCCAATTGTTATTGTTCTCGCTTCGTTATTGATCTCCCATTCGTATTGCTCTCTCATCCATTGTTAATGTTCTCCCATTTTTATTGCTCTCCCATCCATTGTTAATGTTCTCCAAATTTTGTTGCTCTCCCATTATTATTGTTCTCTGATTGTAATTTCCATTCCAATTGTTATTGACCTCTTATTGTTATTATCATCTTTATTGTTATTGACCTCTCATTGTTATTATCACCTTTATTGTTATTATTATTTTTATTGTTATTGACCTCTCATTGTTATTGTCCTCGTAATTTTCATTGGCCTCTCATTGTTATTGTCCTCGTACTTGTCATTGGTCTCTCATTGTTATTGTCCTCGTACTTGTCATTGGCCTCTCATTGTTATTGTCCTCCCAATTGTCATTGGCATCTCATTGTTATTGTCCTCGTAATTTTTATTGACATCTCATTGTTATTATTATCCTTATTGTTATTGACCTCTCACTGTTACTTGTCCTCCCTTTTTATTGACCTCTAATCGTTATTATCAACCGATGCATTGTTGTGGCTTTAATGTTTTATTGTCCTCCCATTGTTATTGGCTTCTAATTGGTATTCTCTTTCCTTTGTTATTGACCTCTAAGTGTTATTGGCCTATAGTATTATTATCCACCGATCGTTGTTGACCTCTAAGTATTATTGGCCTATAATTGTTATAATTGTCCTCCCATTGGTATTGGCCACTAATTATTATTGACCTCTAATCGGTACTAGCTTATAACTGTTATTGCTTTCTGTTTGCGGCCAGGTCCTGTTTCACGGCTAATTAATATTTCCGTGTGATTTATCTCTTGCCGTGTGAAATCTGTTTGAGAAAATCCTTGAAATTACACAATCACACACTAATTTTTTGTTTGAGTTGTTGTTGTTAAAACACCTTGACTGGTTCTTGATAACAACTTTCTCTTTTCTTTAAAACCAATCATTCCTCTAAAACTTTTTGAAAGCGGTGGGGGGCGGGGGAGCGGGGGGGGGAGCGGGGGGGGGGGCGTAGACGTAGAAGTCATTTTTTTTCCTTTCTTATTCTTCATAGGGGGTTTTGGGTTGAGTTTGTTTTCTTCAGTTATGTGTTAAAATGCTCGTCATTGACGTTGTGAAATCATAATTTAATGCATTCTATAATTCATCTTATTTGTGATAATCGTTTTCTTCAGACTATGTAATGGTGTATGACGAAGATTTCATAAGCATGGAGAGAGACTTTAAAAAGGACAGTGGTGAAAACAGGCGATTGAAAAAACAAAAAGAGAAGTGTAAGTGGCCTAGACATTAACGAATTGTGTTGTTTACGTACAGAGGTAAAGTTTGATCAAATTGGTCTCGACGAACACTCACCGATAAATGACCGGACAATGAACATCAGAAAATCTGCGCCTTGGTTGAATTCTGATGTCAAGGTAGCTAAACAACAGAAGAGAAAAGCTGAGAAAAAATGGATCAGGACCAAGCAAGAAACTGACAGAGAAATTTATATTGAATACAAAAATGAGCTTAAAAGCTTACTTTCAAAGCAAAATTTGAATTTTACATGTTTAAATTGAACAAAGTCAGCAATTCCAAACAAATTGTTGCTCTATGTTCTGAGTTCCTTGTGGGATAATGCAAAGACATATCATTACCAATATAAAATGAACCAAAAGAACTCCCTGAAATATTCTCATCTTTTTCAACGATAAAATCAAATGCATCAGGGATGATTTAAACCAATCTCCCAAATCGCCCAGTTTTGAACATTAGTCAGGAGATGATTGTCTTTGCAGCTCCCAGGAAGCCACGGAAAATGAGATTTAGAACTCGATATTGTCAAGTCCCCCAAAACATGTGACCTCGATCCCCTTCCAACAAACTTATTGAAGAAATGTATTGATGTTCTCTTACCATCTATCACTCAACTCATAAATGATTCTTTGCTGTCTGGCAGGGTTCCCAACATATATACTCAATCTCACATAAAACCTTTATTTAAAAAACAAACGTTGGATACAGACGTTTTGAACAATTATCGCCCTGTCTTCAATCTCTCATTTATTTCCAAAACTCTTGAACAAGTTGTTACAAAACATCTCTTCTCTCATCTCCAATAAAATGAGCGATGGGAACCTTTCCAGTCCGCAAACCGTGAAAGTCACAGCACTGAATCCGCCCTCTTGCGTGTATTAAATGATCTTTTACGAGTCATTGATAATGGTGTAGTCTTTCTTCTTTCCTTTCTTGATCTTTCAGCAGCCTTTGACACCATTGACCATGTTATTCTTATACAAAGTCTTGAAACGTTTTTTGATATAAAGAGCATCACTCTAGATTGGTTTAAATCTAACTTAAGAAATACAACACAATGCGTTGTCATCGATGGTGAAAGATCAAAGGAAATTCAACAATATGATTCCTTCAGGGATCTACTTTTCCTTATGTACACGTCTTCTCTGTCATCTGTTATAAAAAAAAACCCCACAATCAATCATATCATTTTATGCTGATGATACTCAACGTTATGACACTACAAACAGTGTAAATTTGGAGTTCATTGTGACCCAGATGGAAGGATGTGTCGATAGTGTGAAGGCATGGATGGACGCAAACAAACTAAACATGAACACAGCAAAAAGTGAAGTCATGATAGTTGGCAATAAAAAAAAACAAATTGTAATTCAACAGCATCGACTTAGATGACAACATGACAACATTATTCAAACTGTCAAGTCTTGTAAAGACGTCGGTGTTTGGTTTGATTGTGACATGTCATTGGAATGTCAAATAGGCGCTCTTTGCAAATCATTAAATTTGGAACTCGAAAGAATTGCATCCACCCGTCTCTTCATTCCATTCCATCCACGTCTGTACAAATAAAGTTTCATCTTTGCTCTTCTCAAAACTTGATTACTGCAAATCTATCCTATGTGGCCTACCAGAAAATAAAATCAACCGTTTGCATGTTGTTCAAAACAACGTTGTACGGCTTACAATGAAAACAAAAACGCTAATCGGAAGGAGTAAGTCCCATTTTAAAATATTTCTATTGGCTTCTAGTTTCCAACATAATTTGTTTCCAAAATTAATACTTCACTCCATAGCTCCTCCCCTTTCTACATAATCCATCTTTTGGAAATCTATAGACACGCTCGCAACTGCAGGAGCTCTCAGGACAAAACAAAATTGAGTGTTCCTAGAACTGAAAAGCGAGTAGGCTCCAGATCCTTCTCCCAATTTGCAGCCGTTGCTTGGAACGACTTGCCTCTGGTCATCAGAGAAGCGCCCTCTCTTGAGATTTTCAAAAACAATTAAAGACTTCTTTTCATCAATTGAAAAGACTTGCCCAGTTCCATTGACGGCGATACTTTATTGCCCTATTTGTCCGCTCTTGGAATGTTTCATCTTATTATTTTTGAGCGTTTGTACATTCTACCCATTTGTAAAATCATGTTCATGTATATTGCCTATATCATTATGTCCATTTAACATTTTGCGTCAATATTATGTAATATATTGTGTACTGCCTAGATCTTGTTCTCTCGAACGAGATATGTGCGCTCTATAAATGTGCATTTTACTTTATTATTATTATTATCTCATATTTTGAATTGCTGAAATATTCTTAGGGCATTGATAAAACATAATGGACTTCTAGGTCCGTGAGAAATGGAGTGACATTGTGAACATGATGATTTGCATATTTTGGAAGTAACAGTTGAGGCTTTAGAAACAACAGGCCATCATTTGACAGAAAACCCTACAAATTTAATCCCTCAAACGATATTTCTGTCCGTCTGTTTGTTTACCTGCCACTGCCCCTATCTGTGTGTTTCTTTGTCTATCTGTTTGTCTATATCTCATCTTCTCTCTCTCCTCTCTCTCTCTCTCTCTCTCTCTCTCTCTCTCTCTCTCTCTCTCTCTCTCTCTCTCTCTCTCTCTCTCTCTCTCTCTCTCTCTCTCTCTCTCTCTCTCTCTCTCTCTCTCTCTCTCTCTCTCTCTCTCTCTCTCTCTCTCTCTCTCTCTCTCTCTCTCTCTCTCTCTCTCTCTCTCTCTCTCTCTCTCTTTCTCAATATTATCTCTGTCAATATGTGTTATTTTAAGTATGCTTGTCATTCACATTTTATTATATCCAACATAAAAAAAACTATCATGTTTTCATGACCACCTACATCTATTTAAACAAGATACCGCCTAGTTGATTAATTGCAATATGTCTTCATGTCCGTTTCAGATCAATCCTGTGTAGTTCGCCGTGCAACCTCCAAACATGTCTCTCGTGAAGATCGTAGGAGCGTGAGAGTAAATATGGCTTTTTTTATTATCAATTAAACATAATTCATGTATACACTTTTATTCGTCGGTTAAATACATATAATACATAACATAAACATACAAAAGTGACACGTTCCGTCAAAGGCTTTTCTTTCCCTCAAGAGATTATCCCGGTTTTTATAGCATGAAGCAGATCTGGGGATCATAGTCACCTCCTGGACAGGACGCTAGCCTGTCACAGGTTTCCACTTCCAAACATTTGCTGGTACGCATTTTCCCCTGGGTTAAGAGGGAAAAATGCATGCTAAGTGTCTTTCCCAAGGAACACAACGTCGGGCCTAGCATAGCATTGCTAGGATTCGAATCAGGACTTCATACCGTGGACATATGTGAATATATGACTAAATATATACAAGTATATAATGTGTACTTAACATATGATATCCATACACTACTCGTACACACTTAGTTACGTGATTCATATGGTTGCACAGTACACGTGTGTGTATACGTGTGTGTGTGTGTGTCTGTGTGTGTGTGTGTGTGTACGCATCTTACATGATATGCATAGTAATTGCATACAGTTCTGTATTTCTTACAATGTACAATTTCTTCGTGAAAATAATAATATGTATGCTATATTCATACTTAGATTTATATTCAATGCATAATAGTTTAGGTATTTAATCCATTAAGGTTTCCTGTTAGAAATTATCTTTCTTCCATAGCAGCTGATTCTGTCAGTTGTTTTTTTCTTTCACATTCAAGATTATATCAACGTCGGGTCATGTTTAAACTTTCTTTTTTTTCTTCTTTTTTTTTGCCATTCAAGTTTGTTTTGATTTATCCTGACTATTTGATATATGTTATTCCTTGAAACATGATGCAAATAATCGGATTAGAATTAAAGCCTACACCGGCACCGACATCAGTATACTTCTATGATAAGTAGGCATTTGTAATGACTTCAATACATACGTCGTGACAGTTGTAGTGAAGTGAATATTCTTCTCCTCCTCTACAGTCTATACAATGTACTAAACGGTCATCGCATGTATTGGTTTTTACCATGATAAAATGTTCACATGATGTTTTGTTGAAGACAACACGCCAAATAAGTCTAAAGGATATATCTTAATAATGTTCAAGAAGAGTTGCCTCCAAGTACTAGTGCTAGACATGTTCTTGCTTATCATTATTTCATTCGACACTATGCAAGCGTCTATTACCCCACGTGATGTATTGCGTTTGCCATTATAGTTACTGTACATAGCGCAGGTAATGACACAAGATAACGTGAAAGCCCCATAGAAACAAAAGACGAGACAAATACAAAAAATGGACAGAAAAAAATTCTGGCCACCATGGGATCGAACCCGCGGCCTCTGCGTCGGCATCCATTGCCTCGCCATGAAAAGAAAGCGTGCTGCCAACCGAGCTAACTACGCTCCTATCACCTGAATGTCTAACCAACCGGTTGTATTTAACTACGGATGTAGTGATTTTTTTTTTCTGCTCCCCCAAGGACATCACTTTAAGAGTAGTCCATTTTTATTAAGATTTCATTTTAGCCATCAAGGTATATCTATTATTTTGTTCGTCTTTGCCATAAGATGTGTTATTATGTTTATGGTTTTGGTTATTGCCATAAGATGTGTTTATTATGTTTATGGTTTTGGTTATTGCCATAAGATGTGTTATTATGTTTATGGTTTTGGTTATTGCCATAAGATGTGTTATTATGTTTATGGTTTTGGTTATTATTTCAGTCCAACTCCAACACTAATAGCATGGGCACCGTGCAGGAAGAGGCGGAGGATATTGAAGTCTTTCCTGAAGAGAAGAACAACCACGTAACCATGGCAACAGAGACAAAACTGTTGAAATGAACCTGGGTGATGAGGATATTGGTATATGGAACAGTTCAGCTTCTGACCCAATACCGTTGTCAGAGCTACCGGGCAAACAAGTTCCCCTCATCAGCAATGAAGATTTGCTTCTCACGTACTTTCAGATGATGGTCAGAATTTCTACTTACTTTTAGTATGTTCATAGATAGAAGGAATTCATTTTGTAATCTGTTTCTGAATTTCGGTCATCTAAAGGCAGTTTGAATATTTATTTGATGAAAATGATAATTAAGCTCTTCATCATTGATGTCGTATTCTTGTAAATAGAGAATTTATCCATTCCTTCACATGGATCTATTAGCATATAAGGCATATTTTAATTAGGGATTCATCCCAGTCACGTAGGAAACGATAAACATATCTGATAAGAGCAACATCTGATATTGCAAACCAGTACTCCATAGCTAATGTCATTAC
>JAXRKP010002591.1:12500-15000 GCA_037039925.1 Doris montereyensis | reverse complement strand
AGATGCGTGTGTTGCAATGATGTTCAAAACTGTGCTTGCTAGATGCGTGTGTTGCAATGATGTTCAAAACTGTGCTTGCTAGATGCCTGTGTTGCAATGATGTTCAAAACTGTGCTTGCTAGATGCTTGTGTGGCAATAATGTTCAAAATTATATTATCCTAGATGCCTGTGTTGCAATGATGTTCAAAACTGTGTTTGCTAGATGCCTGTGTTGCAATGATGTTCAAAACTGTGCTTGCTAGATGCCTGTGTTGCAATGATGTTCAAAACTGTGCTTGCTAGATGCCTGTGTTGCAATGATGTTCAAAACTGTGCTTGCTAGATGCCTGTGTGGCAATAATGTTCAAAACTGTGCTTGCTAGATGCTTGTGTTGCAAAAATGTTCAAAACTGTGCTTGCTAGATGCTTCCTACGTTGAATGTCTTCCTTGTCTCCCCCATCATAGACACGATCATACTTTCCGTATTATTTGTACACATGTATTTTTAATTTCAGATATACAGTTTGCCGATGACGTACAATGTGATAGTCACGGCTATAGCGGGGATTTCTCTGACACTTTTAACACGACATAGCTTTCGAAAATGTGTTGTGAATTTTTACAAATTACTCGCAGAATATAGCTGTTGCAAAAATGGTAAGTAACCAAAGCATTAAAATTTGAACTCTTCATCTCTCGTCTCATTTATCTGCTTCATGCCTTCTTTGTTTTGATTGCTGGGTCTTTTCTTCATTCCAGATTTTCCATTCTGCACTTGGTCTTTCCTTCTCGACTGTTCTTCTCCACGTTGTTTTTATTCATCCGGTTCTCCGTCTTCCTTTGTGTGTTCAAGTTAACATTATATTGCTGTCGTTTTCTTGGTCTTGTCGTAAAACATGTTCTATAAATATTCGCTTTTTATGTTTCACTTCTTCATAACGTCGTCCTTCCTGACATGGAACTCATTGACATATATTTTTCTTTATTCTTAATAGCAAGCGCACCGTTGTTATATTTCGTCAACCTTCTACAGAACATAAAATTCAAAATCAAATAACTCATTTCACACAACAAACCCGCTACGATAGAGCATTAATTTCTAGTTAAGTGTAGCGAGACGATGCTGTTATATTTAATATCTTTATTACGTGTATGTTTAACGTCTAATCCTCTTCGTGTTTGGACGTACAGAGCTCGATGTCTGTCATCAGCAATTAATTCTTTGCAGTCAAGTTGTCCCCAACTGTACTGAGACTCAGTTACTTACAATACCTACAAATACTGAAATAGAGAAATCCTTGTTAAACAGGTGATAAGAACACAGCTTGGGGACAAAATCGAATTGTCCATTTGAGATTTTCGTCACTGCCAGATCTAAGTCATAGGCAAAATAACCGTCACCCGCAGTGAGATGATGTCATGGTTTTGCCTGGCCTGGAAGGGTTGAAAACTGAAGTCGTCGAGGCGGGAAGCGTTGTGGCAAAATTGATGCGTGGTGTGGACAGGTAGTTATGAGTTTGTGAATAAGTCGAGATTGATTCAAACCCTGGCAGCCCAACCGTTCTTTAAGAGTATATTGACCTTAGGTAAGGTTCATCACCTGTTTTCCTCACTTGACTCAGGTGTGAATGAGTACCAAGCTACAAGCAGAGAAGGCTCTCGTCAGGAGTGTTAGTATGAAGCGTCTAACAGACAGCAATACTATGTGCTCCCATGGAGTTGAGAAAAAAATGTGAATGAAAATATGGTCTGCTGGGGACTAAGTTATGATGTAAAGTAGGTAAAGCTGCAGTCGTGCGGGGGTACGAACTATAAGTCTACCTCTATTTCTAATTGCAATAATAATACCAAAAAGGATGTGTTTGTATCATGTGTACATCTATCTAGCATCTGTTTATGTTTTCATCTTTTTTCAGATATCATCTATCTATCAAATAGATATATTTTACAAGACTAGCGATTTGCCAACATTCTGCATATTATATTACGCACGCACGAATCAATACTACATTAAATTCTATAGATATAGAGATAGAGATATAGATAGATATATTGATAGATAGATATACAGATAGAGAGATAGATAAATATAGAAATAGAGAGATAAGAGACATATTGATAGATAGATAGATAGATAGATAGATAGATAGATAGATAGATAGATAGATAGAGAGAGATAGATAGATAGATAGATAGATAGATAGATAGATAGATAGATGGATGGATGGATAGATAGATAGATAGATAAATAGATAAATAGATAAAGATAGATGGCTGGTTGGATAGATGGCTGGCTGGTTGGATAGATGGCTGGCTAGTTGGATGGATAGATGGACGGATGGACGGATGGGATATAGATGGTTGGATGGATGGATGAATGGATAGTTGGATATAGATAGATAGATAGATAAATAGACAGATAGAACGAATAGATAGATGGATATATATATACGAGACAAAACATATTTACAAGTTGTAATATAGACAATTGGGTGGGGTTATTTTTACTGACTATATAT
>JAXRKP010002590.1:40000-44163 GCA_037039925.1 Doris montereyensis | reverse complement strand
AAGATTCGAACCCAGGACCTAATAACCCGACCCCCTGTCCGACAACCTAGCCACTAGGCCACCAACGCCACCCATTATTAGCAGTACAAGACTAGAGTCGAAACTAACGGAAAGGGTCTTGTAAAACAAATGTGTTTGTTCTTTTATTGGTGATTTCCTTCTCCTTTGTTCTGCCGACTACTGATCAAACGCGAATGTATTCCTGACCTACCCACGTGACTATGAAATACGTTCCGACGTTGGACACACCAGGCACCCATCTGTACCACTCGTCCTCAACGTCATCATTAATCCGATGCCCCGGCAGATGTGAGAATTAAGCAGAACCAGAAAATGAACACACATACCAAACATCGTTTTAAATGTCTCTTTTACTGTCAGTCTTGGTCTGTGCTCGTAAAGCGGATGAGGTTGAAACCACTTCAAAGGCGGCGGCATCTTGCTCCCCGACTCCCGTTCTTTCGAGTGTTTTTAGCGACGACGACTCATCTTATTGCTTCAAACGCCACGCCAATCACCCCCCCCCCCCCCCCACTCTCACACTCCTTTTTTCCTTTCCTCCTGTCTCTCTTAAACTCCCATTCCAGCCATCCCGTCCTCAACAATCGACCTATATTATTATGTGCCGGGGCCTTTGCAAACAACATATTACCTTGTACAGAATGTGAAGCCCCCACACCACCCCCCCCTCCCCCTCCTCCCGCCCTTCTTCCCTTGCTCCGCAATTCGTGCCATTAGAAACCCGAGAAGTATTTTTGCTTAAGAAGTAGGCTCTTCAAACTCTTACAAGTGAGAAAGGTACACACCATTTCTACAAGAAACATTTCGTGTTGCCATGTAAACGTGGCTCCGTTCCTAGCACCAAGCCTAAATCTTGAGGTACCCAGTGTCAAAATGTCGTCCCTACTTTAGCATTTTCGACATAAAAAAAAGAAGAAAAAAAAGATATTGATCTTTCAATCTGTACCATTTTTTAAAATCATTTTGTTTTGTTGTATTGTAGTTTTATGACATTAACAATAAAACAAATATATACCCCCCAACTAAAAAAAACCCAACAAAAACCCAACAAGAACAAAAAAACACACCCTAGATTATCACTCTGCATTATCCTTAAACAATATTGAGATAACTCTCAAACTCAAAGTAATAAGAGTGAGAATCTCTCTAGATCGTCACTGTGAGAGAAATCAAGCCAAGAGACATGATACTCAATTGCCCAGAATCAGGTGGCTGGTTGACCTCCAGCTTAACATGACCGGCAATGTTAAAAAGTTTAGGACAGACTTGAATTTTGCTACAGGATAAATCTAACACGCACCAATCTAAATAAAAAACAACTACAAAAATTCAAAAGTCCAACAAACAAAACAATGACAATGTACCACATGTGCCAGATGTACCACATGTACCACATGTACCAGAATGCCTTGTGTCTTCATGCCAATGTCGTTGAACATTGACAAAATGGTGAAATTGTTTGTTTCATTGAAATTTACCTGTCCACCATATGCGTTGATCTCAGTGTGAATTAGCAGGAAACAGCCAAACGAAAGGTGCGAATAAGCAAACGAGTGAAAGGAGAGAAGTGGAACCATCGACGAAATGGCGAAAGAACAGCAACTGGGATGGACAAGAGATGAGTACCTCAAAACTTCCATATCATCGGTTTGGGAGTGGTGGTAAGAGTGAGTCTTGGGAGAGTGGATAGAGGGATAGAGGAGAGAGGGAGAGAGGGAGAGGAGGGAGAGAGGAGAAAGAGGGTGAAAGGAGGGGTGTATTTACGGACACACAGGCAGATAGATAAAGGATAGACAGACAGATCATAAGAGAGCGAATAGATACAAAACGAACAAGCAATCAAATCTACTCTAGCTTCAACGTTGTCAATCACAGTATGAATAAATGCACAAAACGAGATAAAATTACTCAGACAACGACAACCTGTGACACAGACAGCTAGATTTGCTATCCAAATGGCTTTGAAATGGAAAACAAGCGAATTATACTAAACCAGATAGCTACGACAACGAATAGCCAACGATATACTGGGAATGTACTTTGGTAACAGTCCCACAGACAACACACACACACACACACATACACACACATATGCACACACAATAGTCAAAATAACTGGAAGTGATTACAGCATTAAGTTAACAGCAGACTCGTCACTTTAGCATTCCGACAATGAGCCTCTGGAATTCGCCATCTTTCCGCTCATTTAAAACAATTGGAGGTCATTACATGCTTGAAGGCAACATGGTTATGCAAGGCGGTTAGAAAGAGTCATCCATGCATTGGAATGCCAAGCGCTTGAAATGGGCGGTAGAACCAGCTCCCCTGGCCGTATACCTATGTGGCCTGTCTACTGTACTGCCACTTGTCGGAAGGCAATGTAGCGTATGGACCGTGTGGTAAGAAGACCCAAGTCAAAAGAAGGGAACATCCATCCAATTTGGGCCCTCGCTACTAGTTCTCGTTTGGAATCATTTCACAGACTTATTACCACAGCAGGTTTTGTGTGTCATTAGTTAATAATATATTTACTTTTCTTTAAAATGATATATATATATATATATATATATATATATATATATATATAAATATATATATATATATATATATATATATATATATATATATATATATATATATATATATATATATATATATATATATATATATATATATATGACAAGTTCAAGCACACAAGGTAATAACTGGATTTAAAACACGCACGAAAAGCTTTCGCACCATTTGGAGAATTATTGTTTGTAATTTCACTTGGCTCCAAGCTCGTTTTACTATCTGTTGAACATTTTTTCACATTTGGATATTTGTTCATTAACTTGCTCTATTCGTCTCTGAAGAATTTTCACATTTTTCTGGCAAATTTGATGGCGATATAGAGTTTCCGTGGCTGTTGAAATAAAGCTTCGAAGTTCCAGTCCCACGGAACCGGAAACAGCCAGACGCTTGATCGCACTGGCCGTGCTAGAGCGGAATATACACAGAGAATCTAGCAGAGCTCTGTGCAAGCTTTCGTATTTGTCAATAAGTCTAAAGCCATGGAATAAAACCAGACTCATTGTCTAAAAAATACTAATTTACCATTCTTGAATTTTTCTAGATTGTGAGCAGGACTCTCCATAATCTGGTCGTTCCACTGTCGGTTGAACATATTGTTGATGACTCTATCCAGATTGGCCGTCAGATAATCGAAGACGATCAGATCTTGACCACTGCACTAGTTCGCACAACTCTGCATGACCTTTGCTGCCAAGGTGTGAAAGGATGGGGTGCAGCTTTCGTGGTCCTCCCCTGAAGTCTTGTGGAATGTGGGCCGCCTCCAACCCATCGATGTATTGCGTTAGCACGACCAGCTTAGAGTCTGCCCACTGGGCTAGAGACAAGTCCAGATGGACAGTACGCCACTTTTGGTCAACGGAATTGACCAAAGCTAGAGATGTGGGCGGTAAAAATTGATATGCTAAGCAACTTGGCTAAATAGTACGAAAATATTTCTCCTTGAATCTGATCTGTGTTGAGACGATACCGAGCACACGCTTTAGACGCGTCTCTAAATGTCAGTAATCTATTCTGCATCCGACCACAACCCTCCTCCATTTTGACGACGTCTAGAGAATCGGTTTTTTTCCGCCACGATTCGGCTTCTGTCGATGTGAAAGCTTGGGGGCATGATTGCTCGAGTTTGTCGGTCCAAAAAATACCTCGAACGAGCGAGTTTAAATATGTCATCTTCTGGTGACTTAGCTTGATGACCAGGCGCATCTCGGCGCTCCCCGCCCCTGAATGCGCCGCTATTTAGGGTGTGAGAAATCCAAGAGCCTTCAAACGAGCCTTTGTCAGCCTCGTTCAAACTGTTAATCCCCTGGAGCTTGTTTCAAGACTAATTTCCCCATCAAAGACGAGCTGTTGGCCCCTGTGGCTTTGGTTTTTCACATCCTCCGACAAACGGCCTTCCTGTTTTGTTTCACTCGTGTTTGACTACTTGCGGCTGTCTTTGAACTTCACTCCTGACAATTCCGCGTCCTTTTTGTTTGCTTTCCCGGCAGTGGCGTTCATTACAGGATTAGCCCCCACTTTGTCTTTCCCTCCCTCTCGTCGGATGAAAGACGGACGGGGTGCATGACATC
>JAXRKP010002590.1:27500-35000 GCA_037039925.1 Doris montereyensis | reverse complement strand
CCAAACCAAAATTTAACTTTTTCAAGACTTTTAAAACAACATTTAAGAATTTTCAAAACTTATAACAAAGGCTTTTTCGATTTTTAAAACAAAATTTAGGACCTTTTCAAAACTTTTAGAACAAAAGGCTTTTTCAGTTAAAACAAATTTAAGACTTTTTTCAAAACTTCTATAACAAAAACTTTTCCAAGATTTTTATTCAAGACTTCCAAAACAAAATTCAAGATTTTTCAAGGCTCTTTCAAGAACTCCATAAAAAATGTAAGACTTTCTAAGATTTCCAAAACAAAGTACAAGATTTTTTCAAAACTTTTTCAAGCTTTCAAAACAAAATTAAAAACATTTTCAAGATTTTCAAAGCAAATTTCATTTTTTCCCAGATTATTCAAAAACTTTCAAAACAAAATTCCCAGACCACAAGAAGTCGTACGGTAAAACACCTCAAAATGAGGAGGAAGAAAAGCTGCATTTGTGTTAATAAAATACTTGAATGTCACTCAGATTTTAATAGATCAGCTCAAATCAGAAGTGATGAGTCGATGGACCCATGGTTTGAATTCTAACAAAACTAGTTCCGACATTGTGCTCCTTGGCAAAGACACCTAACACGTGTAATTTCCCCCACTTGACCAAAGTTCACATCGTTTAATTATTAACAACTGTACAACACGTGTTGTGCTTGAAGTGTTCAACTGCAATGTGTGTGTTGTTATATTGTGCTTGAAGTGTTCAACTGCGGTGTGTTGTAATATGCGCTAACCTACAGTTTTGTTTTATTTTTATTTGCTTTTTTGAGCAGGAATTTACCAGTTGAGACAGTCCGATTTGCAGGACAGAAGACGAGTTTGCAGACGGGCGATGGTAATGAGGACTGTCCAACATTTTGCTAGACGTTTGGGAACAGTGCTTGAGACAATAATCGGGTATAGGTAATTTCAGAACGTCCAGCCTGATCGAAAGCTTAAATTTGAGAAATGACCGATGACGATCGCGAAACTCAATACTTTTCAAGACTTCACACAATGCTATAGTAGTAGTAATAATAATAATAATAATAATAATAATAATAATAATAAAAATAATAATAATAATAATAATAATAATAATGATAATAATAATGATAATAATAATGATAATAATGATGATAATAATGATGATGATGATGATAATGACAATGATAATGATAATGATAATAATAATAATGATAATAATAATAATAATGATAATGCCAATAATAATAATAATAACAATGATAATAGTAACAATATTAATAATAATAATAATGACAATAACAATATTAATAATAATAATAATAATAATAATAATAATAATAACAACAATAATAATAATAACAATAATAATAACAATAATAATAATAACAATAATAATAATGATAAGAACAATAATAACAACAACAATAATAATAACAATAATAATAATAACAATAATAAAAATAATATATGTAATAATAATAAAGAGCATAGTATGTCTATAACCTACAGTCTCCCAGGGAATGGGCTCTAGACGCGTCATAAAGATGACAATGAATGTTCTTTGAAAAAGAATTGTTCAGTCTTCATATGTTGTCCATTTTCAAAACTTGTTTTCAAGAAATTAAATTATTTTACACGACCATCATAATATTGAACAGCGATCTCAAGGTGAAATAAAAACAAATACGACCCTACGAAACATCAAGATAAAAGAATGAAAGAAAAACAAATACGACCCTACGTGACAAACAAACCTATGTCTCTGTCTGTCCCTTTCTCTCTTCCCCTCTGTCCCTCTTTTTCTCTCCCTCTCTCTCTCTCTCTCTCTCTCTCTCTCTCTCTCTCTCTCTCTCTCTCTCTCTCTCTCTCTCATCTCTCTCTCTCTCTGCTTGTCTGTCTGTCTGTCTGCTCTGTCTCTCTTTCTCTCTCTCTCTCTCTCTCTCTCTCTCTCTCTCTCTGTCTCCTCCCCCCTCTCTCCCCTCTCTCTCTCTCTCTCTCTCTCTCTCTCTCTCTCTCTCTCTCTCTCTCTCTCTCTCTCTCTCTCTCTCTCTCTCTCTCTCTGTCTCTCTTTCGTTATCGTAATGTGTGTTTATAAAATCGACTCTTGGCATAAATAACTCCACAAAGAGCTAAATCGATGGTCATCCAACGAAGCCACTATTTTGCCTTCACTTTAATCATCTACCCTTCCCTTTCCTACATCCAAAACACGTCACTTCTACAGGGGGTCTGCCCTTCTGGCCTGGTCATTCAGATTTAAGACCGGGCTCACTGCTGGCTGACCAGTGGCCAGCTCCAAAGGATTGCAGACAAAAGTTGGGCTTATCCGGATTATGACGCATGCGAAATAAGCAGAGTGCCCCTGCCTTGGGGCGCAGGTCGTCCGTAAAACGTCATTGAATGAAACATTCGCGGACCATGAACCGCCGGCGCTTCTCGATCACGATGGGGCGTAACATCTTTTAAAAGGAAGAATGGGAAGACGTTAAGGCTCGTTTTCATCAATAGCCTCTCCGTGCTACCCTACCCCCATAGGCGATATGACACGTCTCGGGAGAGAAACCACTGACAGTTCTAACTGTAGTCTTCTTTTGACTTACTAGTGGTACTAGTGGTAGTAATAGTAGCAGTAGCAGTAGTAGTAGTAGTAGTAGTAGTAGTAGTAGTAGTAGTAGTAGTAGTAGTAGTAGTAGTAGTAGTAGTAGTATTAGTAGTAGTAGTAGTAGTAGTAGTAGTAGTAGTAGTAGCAGTAGTAGTATTAGTAGTAGTAGTAGTAGTAGTATTAGTAGTAGTAGTAGTAGTAGTAGTAGTAGTAGTAGTAGTAGTAGTAGTAGTAGTAGTAGTAGTAGTAGTAGTAGTAGTAGTAGTAGTAGTAGTAGCAGTAGTACATGTAGTAGCAGACACCCTTACTGATTATCATGAAAAACATCCGAGATAAAAGATTTACATCAGGCTACTACAAGATTTCTCGTTTGGAACCGGGTTTTAGGGAACTTGATGTTTTGTTTGTTTGTTTTCTTGTTTGCCAAAGAATTTGATTTGCATATCATACAAATTGATAATGGGAGTAAACTGATTGTGTAAACGGCGATAGGCGTTTCAACCAGACCAGTGTATACGTTCTACAAACATTTTAGTGGACATGGTTGGCGGAGCTCTGCTATTAGTTCCTGATCCTTTCTCTCATCTTTGAGTTCATATTTTGTCTTGCTGATTTCCTCCTAATTCACCCTGAGATCACCGCCTCAAAATCATAATCAAACCAAAACAAAACAAGCAATTAGAACATGTACAGACTATTCTATTATTCAGGGTGGACGCAGACATTGGTCGTTTCAGTGTTTGGAGGAAATGATGAAAGGTTGAAGGTTCGTGTCATTGATATTGTGAGTGCATGCCTTTAAAATGTGAAGAATAAACAGCCCGGTTTCTTGCCTACGGCTGTGCCTTCGTGTTCTCTTTCACGGTTTTTAACGTACATATGTTTTATCTGTCTTTTATTGTTGTTGCTGTTGTTGTTGTGGTTGATGTTGGTAGTATATCGCAACTGGTATGACAATTTGGGTGGTAAAAAAAGACAACCACATATTATGCTTATATTGTATCTATTGGTTATTGGTTATGTGTGTGTGTGTGTGTGTATGGTGTGAGAAGGCGTAGATGTGTGCAACGCGGACTAATCGCACACTGTTCTCTCTCCCAACCATTCTACCCATTATTTTGTTTTATTGTTTTGTTGATAAGAGGTTTTTCTCTCTCATATCCACCCCACCCTTTTGTGTTCTTCTGAAACTTTGAAAAGCTAAAACCATTGAAACAACGTATAGCAGGTAGACCTCTTGCCCTGTCCATCGCATTGCAGTTCTCTCGGGGTGAAATAAGAGGAAAACCACTTTGGTTGGTTTGTTTGTTTGTTTCATTGCAATTGCCCCTATCCACCATATGCGATGATCTCAGGGTGATTTTAAGAGGAAAGAGCAAAATGAAAGAGAAGTAAGAGAATGAAAGGAAAGAAGTGGGACCGACACGAATCATCCGCCCACCAGCCACGAGGAAACCACAGAATGAGTAACGTGGAAATGAGTGAAAGTAAAAGGAAAGAAAGTGGGTTCTACCAGCATCCCCGCCACTCACACAGAGAAGAGGCAGACAGAACGGAATGCAATACATGTAACGAAATACATCGTTTTAGCTTTTCAACTATTAAAAAGCCAATTTCTCTAAATAACGGTTGGCTCAGTTAATTCAAAATATTTTTTCTATGTCTGGGATTTCTTTTAATGAATTGTCCGAGGATAACATTTTTGCAATCCCCTTTATTTTGATCATAACAGATAAAATCCTTGCTTTCCCTTTATTTTGGTCATAATAGATAAATCCTTGCTTTTCCTTTATTTTGGTTATAACAGATAAAATCCTTGCTTTCCCTTTATTTTGGTCATAATAGATAAAATCCTTGCTTTCCCTTTATTTTGGTCATAATAGATAAAATCCTTGCTTTCCCTTTATTTTGGTCATAACAGACAAAATCTTTGCTTTCCCTTTATTTTGGTCATAACATCACCAGTGGTTATAACTTCAGTAGGCTTTCAACGGCAGTATTTTTTGTAAAGAGCTTTGGAGGTGGGAGGAGGGAGGGATCAACAGTATGACGTCAGCACTAGACTTCAAAGTTCTTATCAACATTATGACACCAGATAGTAACACCCTATTAAATCTACCCTTTGCTTCCTGCCACATCTGTCAAGCTATATGTCCAACATCAATACAAAAACAAACAAAAACGAAAATGAGAAGAACCCCCCCCCCCCCTCCCCCACCAAAGAACCATACAAAAAAAAACCCAACAAGAAGAAAAAGCATTCCACAAGTTAATTCATCCATCCCCTCCCACACATGCACTGGAACACAAAACAAAAACGCGCACAAAAACACACGCATACACACAACCAAACGAAACAAAAAGATAAACACACTCACACACATACAAACAGACAACAAGGCCAAAACGACAAAGCAGACAGGCAAGACAACCGTTTGTTCTATTCCAAACACACACACACACACACACAGTGACTGTCCATTCATGTTGATCCCTTCGTTGTTCAAAAGGCCTCAGTGTCATCATTCTCTCTATGCGTGTCACACACAAAACCCACCCACCAACTCAATGTGCTATGCCTGCCACATCCATGTGTTCACAGATGAAAACACTCATTTGCTTACAAAACGAGAGAGATAAAAAAAAAAAAAGAAAAAGAAAAAAAGAATTAAAACACAAAATAAAAATAATAGAATTCATGATATTATGATGGAAGCGAAGCAATCATTTTAAAAGAATCTGGAATGCCTTTGAAACAGGAGCAGTGTTAGCAATGTTAACCAGCAAAACCGTGGGGTAACTCCTCCCTATACCATTTCCTTTACAAATATGCCTGGTCCATTCAAGACAATTTCTTCTTTTTCCCCTTCTTCTTCCTATTCTACATATTCTTCTTCTCCTTCTCCTTCTTCTTCTTCTTCTTCTTCTTGTTCCTCTTCCTCTTCTTCTTCTTCTTCTTCTTCTCTCCTCCTCCTCCTCCTCCTCCTCCTCCTCCTCGTCGTCGTCGTCGTCGTCGTCGTCCGCCTCTTCATTATTAATTATCATAATAATAATAATAATAATAATGATAATAATAATAATTATAATGATACTATTACTTCTACTACTACTACTACTACTACTACTACTACTACTACTACTACTACTACTACTACTACTACTACTACTACTACTACTACTACTACTACTACTACTACTACTACTACTACTACTACTACTACTACTACTACTACTACTACTACTACTTCTACTACTACTACTACTACTAATAATAATAATAATAATGACACCAACTGACTCACTCAAGTCTTGAACATTACAGCCAGCGGAAATGTCCTTGGTATTGTCATGTCGTGTAAGGTAGAGCTAGGTATTTCCCACTTCCTCTTTAAATCTCTCCTCTTGTGCTTTGAGTATGACAGCCAATAATGACCTTTTGTAACTACTTCGATTAATGATAGCAAAGCAAACACGCAACAAAGTTAAACAAAACCAAAATGAGGTACATGATAACGAATCAGAGGAAAGATTCCCGGATAATGAGAATAACAGCCATCTAACACCACCCTTATTGCCACCCTTTTGGCATGCTAGAAATGGCAAAAATACGAAACTAGAGAAGATGATGGCTTCAGCTTCCCGTCCTCGCCACCCACAGAAACTGACAACAACAACAACAACAACAACAACAACGAGTGTTGTAACGGCGTCCTTTTGCCTAACAAATAAATACCCGAGCACTTATAAACGTCCATTAGATTTATATTCAAATGTAAAAACGAAAATAGCAATGTTTCTGCTAAACGGTGGTAAAAACAAACAAATAGATGAATTAATTAATTAATCAATACATACATACATACATACATACATACATACATACATACATACATACATACATAAATAACATAACTAAATACATACATACATACATACATACATACATAAATAACATAACTAAATACATACATACATACATACATACATACATACATACATACATACATACATACATACATACACACATACATACATACATACATACATACATAAATAACATAACTAAATAAAATGAACAAAAACTCAAAAAGAAAGACACCAAACAAACAGAGTTAAAACATTGGATATTAAATCTAGACTACAGCGACCAGACTGCACCAATTGTCGCCAGTCGTACTGTATGTTTCAATACTGGAAACTTTTACACCTGTAAGGGCTATGACACTCTCGAGCCGATTGATTGATTATAAAGTTTATAACGTCCATCATAACGGTATGCGGTGATCTCGGGGTGAATTTTGTTAAGAAGAAAGAGCAAGATGAAAGGATAAATGAAAGAGTGAAAGGAAAGGAGTAGGACCTACCAACAGAGCCCACAAACCGCCCACACCACTATGAGAAAAGGCGACGTGAGACAAAATAATAACATTATTATCTACTGTAAGGAAATGATTTCTTTTACATTTGATATCTACGCGAAAGCAGTAGCGTCCCCCCCCCCCCCCCATTTCTAATTAGAACCGCAGAGATTTCCTTCTCTATCACTGAAAATGAATTAATTTTACACAAAGCTGTTGAAGAAAAATATGAATAATAAGTAAATAGATAAAAAGTTTATAAATAAATAAAGATAATTAAATAGACAAGATATTTAATGAATACATTCCTTACTTAATAAGTTTGTTAATCAAACGCATATGAATTAACCAGTATGAGAAAAAGAGGAAATTAAAAAGACAAACATAATGCTGGCAGCGATGTCAAGATGGGTGCAATGATGACGATGACGACATTGATGAAAACTATGACAACGATTACGGTGATGATCATGATGATGATGGTGATGACGATGACGATATTGATGAAAACTATGACAACGATTACGGTGATGATCATGATGATGAT
>JAXRKP010002590.1:10000-22500 GCA_037039925.1 Doris montereyensis | reverse complement strand
CAAGAAGATTCCATATGTTTTCATTATAGAAAATTATGTGCATAATATGTCAGAAATCCTTTGAATCTGTACGCGGTGTGCCTCTTTTAACTTCTTTGAAAATTTTCTTAAAGGTATCTTTTCCTGTCGCTTCTTAGACCAATGTTTTTAGGTCCACCTACTGCAGATATGATAAAACTTCTACACTTGTCTGTGTATGCAAATTTTAATCACTCCATTTATCTATCTATCTGTATATCCATCTATCTATCTATCTATATATATATATATATATATCTATGTATCTATGTATCTATGTGTATGTATCTATCTATCTATCTATATAATGTTGTCTGCATTTTAGTATGTTGTTTACCTTTCCAACCATGTGTAGCACTTTGCATCCCTTTGCGTGGCATGTACCCCCCTCTCTCTCTCTCCCTCTCTCTCTCTCTCTCTCTCTCTCTCTCTCTCTCTCTCTCTCTCTCTCTCTCTCTCTCTCTCTCTCTCTCTCTCTCTCTCCCTCCTCTCCCCCTCCCTCCCTCCCTCCCCCTCCCCCTCCTCCTCTCTCTATCTCTCTCTCACTCTCTCTCTATATATATATATATATATACATATATATATAAATACATATATATATGTATATATATATAGAGACGTCTCTGCTCTCCCCCCACTCTCTCTCTCTCTCTCTCTCTCTCTCTCTCTCTCTCTCTCTCTCTCTCTCTCTCTCTCTCTCTCAGTCGATTATCGTTGTGACTTGGATCAACCAGCCGCCATTATTGTTTTCCCGCATTTAATTCGTTAACCGAGGGTCTTCATAAACAAACCAAATCAATGACTTATTTGTCTGCCAACACAAAGCAAATCAATTACGTATTTGTCTGCGAACACAAAGCTAAGAGCCTGTCAACCGGCTGGCACTCGGCTCGCCATGACAATGATATAATGAACGCAACCCAAACGCCCTCTCGTGACACGATCGGCAACAAATTAAGGGAGCGCTGGGCTATAACATGTCGTGAGGAAGACCCCCGCCTGCCTCCCCTTACTGCACTCTGTTTGACATTCTTGTCGTCACTTCCGCTGTAGATCAGGGAGGCTAATCTCCGAGACAGCGTTTGCTCGTCACTGCCAGCGTAAGTCAAAACCAAACTTGCCCGCAAGGTCACTCTGTCCGTGACGTGCTTGCCCACGTCCCGCCCGGTATGTCTCTCTCTAAAAAAAACGGACATCGATGATCCTCAGGGTCGGGACTGGGCCTTATCTTCCCAGAATGGCTACAACTACAAGACTGGATTTTATTGTTGTTGTCTATGCTATTTATTTGTTGGGGGACACTAACGTCTCATAATACACCGTCGTTTAATCCCAGGATGTAAGCGAGATCTGTATCCGTCGTTATTAAGAAGCGGAAACTGTGGGACTGTACTGTGTCCACGCTCTTCCGCTTTTAGAGTTGGTTGCCTATGCCAAGTGGTATGTTTGAGATCCTATCCTTTACACGTTGTTTGGTCTGGTTGTTTGCATACGTTATGACATAAACCATCCTTTTTGGGGGACCTGGATGTGTGCTTGTGTGCCTGTATTTATTGGCAGGACGGAAGGTGGGGGTGGGGAAGGGGGGTAAGGGTAGGGGTTGGGCGGATGATCACGCAGTCTTTACTGGTTTTGTTTTATAATGTTACGAATTACATGTATATGTCCTACCTGTAAGTAAGTCTACCGGAAACCGGAAACGGAAATATTATAGAGATTACGATGAAAGGAGGAACAAACAGACGAAATGTCGACAATGTTTCTTTGGGGATGATGGTGTAGATTAGGATTCTGATGCTGCTGATGATCGCGATGATAGTTATAGTAGTAGTATTAGTAGAAATAGTAGAAGTAGTAGTAGCAGTAATAGTAGTAGAAGTAGAAGTAATAGTAAGTAGTAGTACATTAGTAGTAGTAGTAGTAGTAGTAGTAGTAAAAGTAGTAGTAACAGTAGTAGTAGCAGTGGTGGTGGCAGTAGTGGCATTAACATTGGTAACCAGCAGCAGCAGCAGCCAGTAGTAGCAGCAGCAGCAGCAGCAGCAGCAGCAGCAGCCATAGCAGCAGCAGCAGCAGCAGCCACAGCAGCAGCAGCAGCCACAGCAGCAGCAGCAGCAGCCACAGCAGCAGCAGCAGCCATGCAGCAGCAGCCACAGCAGCAGCAGCAGCAGCCAGCAGCAGCAGCAGCAGCAGCAGCAGCAAGGCTAGCAGCAGCAGCAGCTGGCAGCAGCAGCAGCCATGGCAGCAGCAGCAGCAGCCACAGCAGCAGCAGCACATGGTAGTACAGCAGTGGCAGCAGCCAGCAGCCATAACAGCAGCAGCAGCCACGCAGCAGCAGCAGCAGCCACAGCAGCAGCAGCAGCAGCAGGGCCACAGCAGCAGCAGCAGCAGCAGCCGTTGCCAGCAGCAGCAGCCATAGCAGCAGCAGCAGCCATTATTATAATTAGTAGTAGCAGTAGTAGTAGTAGTAGTAGTAGCAGCAGCAGCAGCTAGCAGCAGCAGCAGCAGCTACAGCAGCAGCAGCCCAGCCATAGCAGCAGCAGCAGCGTAGCAGCTAGCAGTAGTAGTAGTTATAGTAGTAGTAGTAGTTATAGTAGTAGTAGTAGTTATAGTAGTAGCAGTAGTAGTTATAGTAGTAGTAGTAGTAGTAGCAGCAGTAGTAGTAGTAGTAGTTATAGTAGTAGTAGTAGTAGTTATAGTAGTAGTAGTAGTAGTAGTAGTAGTAGTAGTAGTTATAGTAGTAGTAGTAGTAGTTATAGTAGTAGTAGTAGCAGCAGCAGTAGTAGTAGTAGTGTAAACTCATTGGAAATGGGTAAAATACCATACAAATTATATCTCATTGCATGCAACTATAACACAAAGTTATATCTCATTGCAAGCAGCTATAACACTAATTGGGGTGTGTTTCTCCAAACACCAAATTGTGTTTGGTAAGTGTCTCGAAATAATTAACGCACCGTATCCATAACCCTGGTGTTGAAACGGGACACACACAAAAGTGGAGAGACCAAGAGACACCCAGGGGTCTTGGTGACAGCAGCGAGAGGCGAGACCACGGACGGGATGGCGGGCGGTGTGACGAGCGAGAGAGGCGAGGAGTTTGCTGGACAGCGGCAGCCGTCTGCTTAGTCTTCTCCTTCTGCTACCCCGCCTGATGGTCGATGGGATAGGCGAGAAAGAAAGAAAGAGAGAGAGAGAGAGAGAGAGAGAGAGAGACGAGGAGGGAGGGAGCGCTTAGATCTATATTTTCAACCAACCCCATCGGAGTGTGGCGACGGTTAAACCCCGCTCTACCAGGTAAATCGTCATCCATGCATTCGAAGCAGACGACACGCATCGCTTGAAACGAGAACAGTGATTGGACAAACTTATTCTGTGGTGTATCGATCAATCGTTTTCGATGTGAGAGCGTCTCTAATTGGACGCCGCCTTTGCAAAAGAAATGCAAACCAGATAGAGGAAATCCATGTGTATGATAAGACAACCACGAAAAAGAAGTTAAAAAAAAGAATTCGTTGTGGAGGAATAAACAAAACAAAAAAGCGTGACATAGACAAGACAGCAGAGGAATCTTTCTATTGAAAAAGGGAACGAACGAGGCGGTATAATCGGTTTCGACGCGTTGCGAGAAGGCGACGAGAGGGGAAAGATAAGAAAGGGGGAGAAGAGATCTGCTTCACACAATGCAGACGATCTTTGAAACGTTTCGGGTTTGAGAGTAAATAGATTCCTTGTTTGCAATCGACAGGTTTATCTCTGTCAGAATTTCCGTTCTGGTGTGTGGATTATTAACTCAACCGCATGACTTGTGGGTGGGTTTTTTTAAAAAAACTTCCTTTCATTTTTTTCTTCCTTTTTTAATCTTTCATTTCAAGGAGTGATTTATGGGTGTACCCGCATATAAATGCCTGCCGTTCCATAGATGTGGGGTAGCCACGTGACGAGGCCGTCTTGTACGGAATTTATTCACAGGAAGGATTTACTATACGATGATGACGGTGTTAGTGGTGTGTTTCTTAATTAAAGGTACGGAGCTTTGATCAGTGATTTCAATTTGACAAGTGGATACTACAGTGTTTTCGGTAAATGTTTGTAGTGTGGTTGTCTCTAATAGAAACACGCTTGTACCTTTATCATTTTACATCATCTTTATCATAATCTTCATCGTCATCACCATCATCATCATGATCATCACCATAATCGTTGTCATAGTTTTCATCAATGTCGTCATCGTCATCATTGCACCCATCTTGACATCGCTGCCAGCATTATGTTTGTCTTTTAATTTCCTTTTTCTCATACTGGTTAATTCATATGCTTTGATTAACAAACTTATTAAGTAAGGGGAATGTATTCATTAAATATCTTTGTCTATTTAATTATCTTATTTATTTATTTACTTTTTATCTATTTACTTATTCATATTTTTCTTCAACAGCTTTGTGTAAAATTAATTCATTTTCAGTGATAGAGAAGGAAATCTCTAGGTTCTCTTTAGGAATGGGGGGACGCTACTGCTTTCGCGTAGATATCAAATGTAAAAGAAACCATTTCCTTAAAGTAGATAATAATGTTATTATTTTGTCTCACGTCGCCTTCTCATAGTGGTGTGGGCGGTTTGGGGCTCTGTTGGTAGGTCCTACTCCTCCTTTCACTCTTTCATTTATCCTTTCATCTTGCCTCTTCTCTTCTTAACAAAATTCACCCTGAGATCACCGCATACCGTTATGATGGACGTTATAAACTTTATAATCAATCAATCGGCTCGAGAGTGTCATAGCCCTTACAGGTGTAAAAGTTTCAGTATTGAAACATACAGTACGACTGGCGACAATTGGTGCAGTCTGGTCGCTGTAGTCTAGATTTAATATCCAATGTTTTAACTCTGTTTGTTTGGTGTCTTTCTTTTGAGTTTTTGTTCATTTTATTTAGTTATGTTATTTATGTATGTATGTATGTATGTATGTATGTATGTATGTATGTATGTATTTAGTTATGTATGTATGTATGTATGTATGTATGTATGTATTTATGTTATGTTATTTATGTATTTATGTATGTATGTATGTATGTATTTAGTTATGTTATTTATGTATGTATGTATGTATGTATGTATGTATGTATGTATGTATGTATGTATGTATGTATGTATGTATTGATTAATTAATTAATTCATCTATTTGTTTGTTTTTACCACCGTTTAGCAGAAACATTGCTATTTTCGTTTTTACATTTGAATATAAATCTAATGGACGTTTATAAGTGCTCGGGTATTTATTTGTTAGGCAAAGGACGCCGTTACAACACTCGTTGTTGTTGTTGTTGTTGTTGTTGTTGTCAGTTTCTATGGGTGGCGAGGACGGGAAGCTGAAGCCATCATCTTCTCTAGTTTCGTATTTTGCCATTTCTAGCATGCCAAAAGGGTGGCAATAAGGGTGGTGTTGGATGGCTGTTATTCTCATTATCCGGGAATCTTTCCTTGATTCGTTATCATGTACCTCATTTTGGTTTTGTTTAACTTTGTTGCGTGTTTGCTTTGCTATCATTAATCGAAGTAGTTACAAAAGGTCATTATTGGCTGTCATACTCAAAAGCACAAGAGAGGAGAGATTTAAAGAGAAGTGGGAAATACCTAGCTCTACCTTACACGACATGACAATACCAAGGACATTTCCGCTGGCTGTAATGTTCAAGACTTGAGTGAGTCAGTTGGTGTCATTATTATTATTATTATTATTAGTAGTAGTAGTAGTAGTAGTAGTAGTAGTAGTAGTAGTAGTAGTAGTAGTAGTAGTAGTAGTAATAGTAGTAGTAGTAGTAGTAGTAGTAGAGTAGTAGTATAGTAGTAGTAGTAGTAGTAGAAGTAATAGTATCATTATAATTATTATTATTATTATTATTATTATTATTATTATTATTATTATGATAATTAATAATGAAGAGGCGGACGACGACGACGACGACGAGGAGGAGGAGGAGGAGGAAGAGGAGAGGAGGAGGAGGAGGAGGAGGAGAAGAAGAAGAAGAAGAAGAAGAAGAGGGAAGAGGAACAAGAAGAAGAAGAAGGAGAAGGAGAAGAAGAATATGTAGAATAGGAAGAAGAAGGGGAAAAAGAAGAAATTGTCTTGAATGGACCAGGCATATTTGTAAAGGAAATGGTATAGGGAGGAGTTACCCCACGGTTTTGCTGGTTAACATTGCTAACACTGCTCCTGTTTCAAAGGCATTCCAGATTCTTTAAATGATTGTTTCGCTTCCATCATAATATCATGAATTCTATTATTTTTATTTTGTGTTTTAATTCTTTTTTTCTTTTTCTTTTTTTTTTTTTATCTCTCGTTTTGTAAGCAAATGGAATGTTTTCATCTGTGAACACATGGATGTGGCAGGTATAGCACATTGAGTTGGTGGGTGGGTTTTGTGTGTGACACGCATAGAGAGAATGATGACACTGGAGGCCTTTTGAACAACGAAGGGATCAACATGTTCTTGGACAGTCACTGTGTGTGTGTGTGAATAGAACAACGGTTGTCTTGCCTGTCTGCTTTGTCGTTTTGGCCTTGTTGTCTGTTTGTATGTGTGTGAGTGTGTTTATCTTTTTGTTTCGTTTGGTTGTGTGTATGCGTGTGTTTTGTGCGCGTTTTTGTTTTGTGTTCCAGTGCATGTGCGGAGGGGATGGATGAATTAACTTGTGGAATGCTTTTTCTTCTTGTTGGGGTTTTTTTGTATGGTTCTTTGGTGGGGGTGGTTTTTGCATGGTTCTTTGGTGGGGAGGGGGGGGTTCTTCTCATTTTCGTTTTTGTTTGTTTTTGTATTGATGTTGGACATATAGCTTGGAGATGTGGCAGGAAGCAAAGGGTAGATTTAATAGGGTGTTACTATCTGGTGTCATAATGTTGATAAGAACTTTGAAGTCTAGTGCTGACGTCATACTGTTGATCCCTCCCTCCTCCCACCTCCAAAGCTCTTTACAAAAAATACTGCCGTTGAAAGCCTACTGAAGTTATAACCACTGGTGATGTTATGACCAAAATAAAGGGAAAGCAAAGATTTTGTCTGTTATGACCAAAATAAAGGGAAAGCAAGGATTTTATCTATTATGACCAAAATAAAGGGAAAGCAAGGATTTTATCTGTTATGACCAAAATAAAGGGAAAAGCAAGGATTTTATCTGTTATAACCAAAATAAAGGAAAAGCAAGGATTTTATCTGTTATAACCAAAATAAAGGGAAAGCAAGGATTTTATCTGTTATGATCAAAAATAAAGGGGATTGCAAAAATGTTATCCTCGGACAATTCATTAAAAGAAATCCCAGACATAGAAAATATTTTGAATTAACTGAGCCAACCGTTATTTAGAGAAATTGGCTTTTTAATAGTTGAAAAGCTAAAACGATGTATTTCGTTACATGTATTGCATTCCGTTCTGTCTGCCTCTTCTTCTTGTGTGAGTGGCGGATGGTGGTAGAACCCACTTCTTTCCTTTTACTTTCACTCATTTCCACGTTATTCATTCTGTGGTTTCCTCGTGACTGGTGGGCGGATGATTCGTGTAAAAGTCCCACTTCTTTTCCTTTCATTCTCTTACTTCTCTTTCATCTTGCTGTTTCCTCTTAAAATCACCCTGAGACCATCGCCTATGGTGGATAGGGGCAATTGCAATGAAACAAACAAACAAACCAACCAAATTAGTTTCCTCTTATTTCACCCCGGAGAGAACTGCAATGCGATGGACAGGCAAGAGGTCTACCTGCTATACGTTGTTCCAATGGTTTAGCTTTTTCAAAGTTTCAGAAGAACACAAAAGGGGGGGGGGTGGATATGGAGAGAAACCTCTTATCAACAAACAATAAAGCAAAATAATGGGTAGAATGGTTGGGAGAGAGAACCAGTGTGCGATTAGTCCGCGTTGCACACATCTACACGCCTTCTCACACCATACACACACACACACACACACACACACACACACACACATAACCAATAGACACAATATAAGCATAATATGTGGTTGTCTTTTTTACCACCCAAATTGTCATACCAGTTGCAATATACCACCAACATCAACCACAGCAACAACAGCAACAACAATAAAAGACAGATAAAACATATGTACGTTAAAGCCGTGAAAGAGAACACGAAGGCACAGCCGTAGGCAAGAAACCGGGCTGTTTATTCTTCACATTTTAAAGGCATGCACTCACAATATCAATGACACGAACCTTCAACCTTTCATCATTTCCTCCAAACACTGAAACGACCAATGTCTGCGTCCACCCTGAATAATAGAATAGTCTGTACATGTTCTAATTGCTTGTTTTGTTTTGGTTTGATTATGATTTTGAGGCGGTGATCTCAGGGTGAATTAGGAGGAAATCAGCAAGACAAAATATGAACTCAAAGATGAAGAGAAAGGAGCAGGAACTACCAGCAGAGCCCATAACCGCGTCCACTAAAATATTTGTGAACGTATACACAGGTCTGGTTGAAACGCCTATCGCCGTTTACACAATCAGTTTACTCCCATTATCAATTTGTATGATATGCAAATCAAATTCTTTGGCAAACAAGAAAACAAACAAACAAAACATCAAGTTCCCTAAAACCCGGTTCCAAACGAGAAATCTTGTAGTAGCCTGATGTAAATCTTTTATCTCGGATGTTTTTCATGATAATCAGTAAGGGTGTCTGCTACTACATGTACTACTGCTACTACTACTACTACTACTACTACTACTGCTACTACTACTACTACTACTACTACTGCTACTACTACTACTACTACTACTACTAATACTGCTACTACTACTGCTACTGCTATGCTACTACTACTGCTACTACTACTACTACTACTACTACTACTACTACTGCTGCTACTGCTGCTGCTGCTGCTACTGCTACTACTACTACTACTACTACTACTACTACTACTACTACTACTGCTACTATTACTACCACTAGTACCACTACGACTCAAAGTGTCAAAAGAAGACTACAGTTAGAACTGTCGGTGGTTTCTCTCCCGAGACGTGTCATATCGCCTATGGGGGTAGGGGTAGCACGGAGGAGGCTATTGATGAAAACGAGCCTTAACGTCTTCCCATTCTTCCCTTTTAAAAGATGTTACGCCCCATCGTGATCGAGAGAAGCGCCGGCGGTTCATGGTCCATGAATGTTTCATTCAATGACGTTTTTACGGATGACCTGCGCTCCAAGGCAGGGGGGGCTAACTCTGCTTTATTTCCGCATGCGTCATAATCCGGATAAGCCCAACTTTGTCTGCAATCCCTTGAGCTGGCCACTGGTCAGCCAGCAGTGGAGCCCGGTCTTAAATCTGAATGACCAGGCCAGAAGGGCAGACCCCCTGTAGAAGTGACGTGTTTTGGATGTAGGAAAGGAAGGGTAGATGATTAAAGTGAAGGCAAAATAGTGGCTTGGATGACCATCGATTTAGCTCTTTGTGGAGTTATTTATGCCAAGAGTCGATTTTATAAACACACATTACGATAACGAGAGAGAGAGAGAGAGAGAGAGAGAGAGAGAGAGAGAGAGAGAGAGAGAGAGAGAGAGAGAGAGAGAGAGAGAGGAGAGCTAGGGAGGGAGAGAGAGAGAGAGAGAGAGAGAGAGAGAGAGAGAGAGAGAGAGAGAGAGAGAGAGAGAGAAAGACAGACAGACAGACAGACAGACAGACAGACAGACAGACAAGACAGACAGACAGACAGACAGAGAGAGACAGACAGACAGAGAGAGAGAGAGAGAGAGAGAGAGAGAGAGAGAGAGCGAGAGAGGGAGAGAAAGAGAGAGGGAGAGAGAGAGAGAAGGGAGAAAAAGAGGGAGAGAGGGAAGAGAGAGAGGGGACAGACAGACACATAGGTGTGTAAAATAATTTAATTTCTTGAAAACAAGTTTTGAAAATGGACAACATATGAAGACTGAACAATTCTTTTTCAAAGAACATTCATTGTTATCTTTATGATGCGTCTAGAGCCCATTCCCTGGGAGACTGTAGGTTATAGACATACTATGCTCTTTATTATTATTACATATATTATTTTTATTATTGTTATTATTATTATTATTATTATTGTTATTATTATTGTTGTTATTATTGTTCTTATCATTATTATTATTGTTATTATTATTATTGTTATTATTATTATTATTATTGTTATTATTATTATTATTGTTGTTATTATTATTATTATTATTATTATTATTAATATTGTTATTGTCATTATTATTATTATTAATATTGTTACTATTATCATTGTTATTATTATTATTATTGGCATTATCATTATTATTATTATTATCATTATTATTATTATCATTATCATTATCATTATCATTGTCATTATCATCATCATCATCATCATCATTATTATCATCATTATTATCATTATTATTATCATTATTATTATCATTATTATTATTATTATTATTATTATTATTATTATTATTATTATTATTATTATTATTATTACTACTACTACTACATTGTGTGAAGTCTTGAAAAGTATTGAGTTTCGCGATCGTCATCGGTCATTTCTCAAATTTAAGCTTTCGATCAGGCTGACGTTCTGAAATTACCTATACCCGATTATTGTCTCAAGCACTGTTCCCAAACGTCTAGCAAAATGTTGGACAGTCCTCATTACCATCGCCCGTCTGCAAACTCGTCTTCTGTCCTGCAAATCGGACTGTCTCAACTGAAATTCCTGCTCAAAAAGCAAATAAAAAAATAAAACAAAACTGTAGGTTAGCGCATATTACAACACACCGCAGTTGAACACTTCAAGCACAATATAACAACAACACACATTGCAGTTGAACACTTCAAGCACAATATGACAACAACACACATTGAAGTTGAACACTTCAAGCACAACACGTGTTGTACAGTTGTTAATTATTAAACGATGTGAACTTTGGTCAAGTGGGGGAAATTACACGTGTTAGGTGTCTTTGCCAAGGAGCACAATGTCGGAACTAGTTTTGTTAGAATTCACTTCTGATTTGAGCTGATCTATTAAAATCTGAGTGACATTCAAGTATTTTATTAACACAAATGCAGCTTTTCTTCCTCCTCATTTTGGAAGTGTTTTACCGTACGACTTCTTGTGGTCTAGAATTTTGTTTTTTGAAAGTTTTTGAATAGTCTTGGAAAAAAATGAAATTTGCTTTGAAAATCTTGAAAATGTTTTTAATTTTATTTTGGAAAACTTGAAAAAATTTTGAAAAATCTTATACTTTGTTTTGGAAATCTTAGAAAGTCTTACATTTTTTATGGAGTTCTTGAAAAAGAAAAAATCTTGAATTTTGTTTTTTGGAAGTCTTGAATAAAATCTTGGAAAAGTTTTTGTTATAGAAGTTTTGAAAAAGGCTTAAATTTGTTTTAACTGAAAAAGCCTTTGTTCTAAAAGTTTTGAAAAGGTCCTAAATTTTGTTTTAAAAATCGAAAAAGCCTTTGTTATAGAAGTTTTTGAAAAATTCTTAAATGTTGTTTTAAAAGTCTTGAAAAAGTTAAATTTTGGTTTGGAAGTTTTGGAAAGACTTGAATCTTGTTTTGGAAATCTTGCAAAAAATCGTGAATTTTGGTTTGGAAGTGGTGAACAAGTTTTGCCTGAGTTTTTGAAGTCTTGAATTTTGTTATGGTGGTTTAAAAAATCAGGAATTTTGTTTTAAAAAGTTTTGAAAAAGTCGTGAATTTTGTTTTTGAAATCTTGAGAAAATTCTGTAACTTATCATAATGTCTTTGTATGTTATTTGATGTCCCATGATTGCCATTCTTTTGACGTCACAGTTTTGTAAGAAGAAAGGAACGGAAACTTCTTCATTGGTGTTTTTCTATTTACAAATCCACCAAATCAATATTTCATTGGTGTTTTCGTTTTACAAATCCACCAAATCAATATTTCATTGGTGTTTTTCTATTTACAAATCCACCAAATCAATATTTGATTGGTGTTTTTCTATTTACAAATCCACCGAAGCAATATTTCATTCACCATCTTAAAAGACAAAAAATAAATGTTGTTAATTATTTCTTATGACAATACAGTTTGTTATTAGTTGGATTGAGTCTTTTTTCTTCTTTTTTATAATAAAAAAACCCCGAATCTTTTGGTATTTAAAAAAAAAATTATTTCTTCTTTTTAAGTACTCATTTTGTTATTTGTATTATTATTTACATACTTATAAAGTGTTTTAATGCGCTTACTTGTCACCTTTATTTATCTATATTATTTCGTGTTTGTTTCATTTCTTTTTCATTAATGAATCTATGTTTTTAAGTTTATTTGTATGTTTTTATTCTTATTTAATCTTTTCTTACATTATGATTTTTTTAAGTGTTATTTCCTTATTCTTTCATTTTTATTTCAATTTTGCTATTTATCTACGTACTAACGCATCGCCATTTTATTAATGGTTGGCAGGACTGATGGTCGGTGCTCCTCCCCTCCCCCAACACCCGGAGATGACT
>JAXRKP010002590.1:0-7500 GCA_037039925.1 Doris montereyensis | reverse complement strand
CACATAGACACACACACACACACACACACACACAGACCATTCATCTTTAAATTTGTCACCATCTTGACTACCTGAAATAATTAGTGTGATATCATCACGGCCTTCATCTGGTGGATGTGAAATGACGGGGATTAGCCCTGGTGATGATAGCCTGGGCACACCAGACAACCGGTTTGTGTCCAACAGCATCAGCTCGTCTTGTCCATGATGGAGACTTTTGAATGTGCTTACTTCCTCGGGGCAAGATAGAGATCTGGGGGTGTTTAAAAATGTGAAAAGAAGACAGAGACAGACTGAACGAAGGCAGACACAGTATGACGGGTTAGGCAAAAGGCGAGGAGGGAAGGGGAGGTGGCACGCGGTGTCAAGGTTTACATTGTATTATATTCCGAAGCTACAAAATGAAGCTTGCTATATAATTATTTTACATAATCTACCAGGAAAGATAAAACTCAAATTTCAAAATGTAAAGTGTCGAATGTATAATTATGTTAAAACCTTGTGCCTGGTCCATTTTCTGCCTCACTGACACTTAGTTGTAGAATTCACTTGAATTATGAAAACCCAATGTCTAAGATATAGGATACAAAACTCAATATTCATATAAGCAGAGACAGTATTAAAACAGTATTATAAATATATTGTAAATAGAGCTTAGTAGCCATGACTTTAAAAACAATAATTTCATGGTGAATGATTGAAACAATAATTGTTTTATGTTTTTGATTTTCAGTTTTATTTCGTTTTAAAATTATTGCAATTAGAATGACATCGAAACCTTACTGTAGATGTGAAATGATTGAGAATTACGCAATCGAGCTTGTCGATAAAAATCGACATAAAACAATGAAAACTCATTGTGGCTTGTTTTTTTAATTGATTGATTTTCTGCTTGTACTGGTACTTTTGTAGTTTTGTTTGGTTTTACTTTATTTCGTGGGCGGAGGGGGGGTGGGGTGGGGAGGGGTTGTAGGACGGTTGATTTAGTCTTGTTTTATTTTTGTTTGCTTTAAAAGAAAATACAACAAATATTTGATGTTTAACCATTTCTGGTCTCATTTTAGTATCTTTTAATTTTACGTTTTCTCTTTCCAGATTTCAGATGACATTCTTGACCGAGTGAGATGCGTTTCCGAGAACCTGGACATCATCTTATAATAGTACTACGGGCCTGAGGCAACTCTCTAAGTACGTGTTAATCTATACAACCTAAGCTGCACCTGGGTGAGGAGTTGTCCTTTCCTTGTGTCGGTTAGGAGTTGTCCTTTCCTTGTGTCCATTCCATTCCATTCCATTCCATCCCTGTTCTGGCATTCCGGCATCCATCTACGCAGGAATCCCGATGTAAGTAGATCTCTTCTTCATGTCATCGGACAAAGTAAGAATCATCGCTGTCATCATTACCCATTGTCGGAGACGTTGGGGCTTCCCAAGTCTTCCTCGTCGTAATCGTTCTCGTTCTCCCCTCCCCGTCCTTCACCAGCTCATCTGCCGAGCATCAGGGAGTAGCCATAATTTATTCGAGCCGCTCAGCCACTCAAAACAGCAACGGCCATCACAAGTCGTGCCATAATAATATTCCTTGTCCTAAACAGCAACCGGCAAATTCCGCACGTCATCAGCTGCAGACTCGAATACGACGACGGATACCTGAGCGACCGAAGGAACACTCGAGAAGGTTCAACAAGTACATTCCAGCCAACACTGCGCGCTGAATTCCATCAAAGCCATTACTACCACCAACAGTTGTCGCAACGGGAGAGGTCAGGTGTGCGTTGTTGTAATGTTTGTTCTCGTAGTATGAAGGTACTGCTGGTCATCATGACAGGAATTGGTTTTACACTCCGGAGTTGTGTTGGGCCTCCTTCTTCATCTGCCCACCGACTCACTTCCGGCCGAGCAAAGTCTTCTTTCGTCCAACACTCGGCACAGGCGAAGCGTGAACGCGCTGGACGTCAATTTCCAAACCACCCAGCGTCCGGCCTCGACGATTCCAACCATGTTTATGATGTCATGCACCCGTCCGTCTTTCATCCGACGAGAGGGAGGGGAAAGACCGCAAAGCGGGGGCTAATCCTGTAATGAACGCCACTGCCGGGAAAGCAAACAAAAAGGACGCGGAATTGTCAGGAGTGAAGTTCAAAGACAGCCGCAAGTAGTCAAACACGAGGAGTGAAACAAAACAGGAAGGCCGTTTGTCGGAGGATGTGAAAAACCAAAGCCACAGGGGGGCCAACAGCTCGTCTTTGATGGGGAATTAGTCTTGAAACAAGCTCAGGGGATTAACAGTTTGAACGAGGCTGACAAAGGCTCGTTTGAAGGCTCTTGGATTTCTCACACCCTAAATAGCGGCGCATTCCGGGGGCGGGGAGCGCCGAGATGCGCCTGGTCATCAAACTAAGTCACCAGAAGATGACATGTATTTAAACTCGCTCGTTCGAGGTATTTTTTGGACCGACAAACTCGAGCAATCATGCCCCCAAACTTTCACATCGACAGAAGCCGAATCGTGGCGGAAAAAACCGATTCTCTAGACGTCGTCAAAATGGAGGAGGGTTGTGGTCGGATGCAGAATAGATTACTGACATTTAGAGACGCGTCTAAAGCGTGTGCTCGGTATCGTCTCAACACAGATCAGATTCAAGGAGAAATATTTTCGTACTATTTAGCCAAGTTGCTTAGCATATCCAATTTACCGCCCACATCTCTAGCTTTGGTCAATTCCGTTGACCAAAAGTGGCGTACTGTGCATCTGGACTTGTCTCTAGCGCAGTGGGCAGACTCTAAGCTGGTCGTGCTAACGCAATACATCGATGGGTTGGAGGCGGCCCACATTCCACAAGACTTCAGGGAGGACCACAGAAAGCTGCACCCCATCCTTTCACACCTTGGCAGCAAAGGTCATGCAGAGTTGTGCGAACTAGTGCAGTGGTCAGATCTGATCGTCTTCGATTATCTGACGGCCAATCTGGATAGAGTCATCAACAATATGTTCAACCGACAGTGGAACACCCAGATTATGGAAAGTCCTGCTCACAATCTAGAAAAATTCAAGAATGGTAAATTAGTATTTTTAGACAATGAGTCTGGTTTATTCCATGGCTTTAGACTTATTGACAAATACGAAAGCTTGCACAGAGCTCTGCTAGATTCTCTGTGTATATTCCGCTCTAGCACGGCCAGTGCGATCAAGCGTCTGGCTGTTTCCGGTTCCGTGGGACTGGAACTTCGAGCTTTATTTCAGCAGCACGAAACTCTATATCGCCATGTGGCAAATTTGCCGCAGAAAAATGTGAAAATTCTTCAGAGACGAATAGAGCAAGTTAATGAACAAATATCCAAATGTGAAAAAATGTTCAACAGATAGTAAAACGAGCTTGGAGCCAGTGAAATTACAAACAATAATTCTCCAAATGGTGCGAAAGCTTTTCGTGCGTGTTTTAAATCCAGTTATTACCTTGTGTGCTTGAACTTGTCATATATATATATATATATATATATATATATATATATATATATATATATATATATATATATATATATATATATATATATATATATATATATATATATATATATATATATATATATATATATATATATATATATATATATATATATATATATATCATTTTAAGAAAAAGTAAATATATTATTAACTAATGACACACAAAACCTGCTGTGGTAATAAGTCTGTGAAATGATTCCAAACGAGAACTAGTAGCGAGGGCCCAAATTGGATGGATGTTCCCTTCTTTTGACTTGGGTCTTCTTACCACCACGGTCCGCACGCTACATTGCCTTCCGACAAAGTGGCAGTACAGTAGACAGGCCACATAGGTATACGGCCAGGAGCTGGTTCTACCGCCCATTTCAAGCGCTTGGCATTCCAATGCATGGATGACTCTTTCTAACCGCCTTGCATAACCATGTTGCCTTCAAGCATGTAATGACCTCCAATTGTTTTAAATGAGCGGAAAGATGGCGAATTCCAGAGGCTCATTGTCGGAATGCTAAAGTGACGAGTCTACTGTTAACTTAATGCTGTAATCACTTCCAGTTATTTTGACTATTGTGTGTGCATATGTGTGTGTATGTGTGTGTGTGTGTGTGTTGTTGTCTGTGGGACTGTTACCAAAGTACATTCCCAGTATATCGTTGGCTATTCGTTAGTCGTAGCTATCTGGTTTAGTATAATTCGCTTTGTTTTCCATTTCAAAGCCATTTGGATAGCAAATCTAGCTGTCTGTGTCACAGGTTGTCGTTGTCTGAGTAATTTTATCTCGTTTTTTGTGCATTTAATTCATACTGTGATTGACAACGTTGAAGCTAGAGTAGATTTTGATTGCTTGTTCGTTTTTGTATCCTATTCGCTCTCTTATGATCTGTCTGTCTATCCTTTATCTATCTGCCTGTGTGTCCGTAAATACACCCCTCCTTTCACCCTCTTTTCTTCTCTCCCTCTCTCCCTCTCTCCCTCTCTCCCTCTCTCCCTCTATCCCTCTATCCCTCTCTCTCCCAAGACTCACTCTTACCACCACTCCCAAACCGATGATATGGAAGTTTTGAGGTACTCATCTCTTGTCCATCCCAGTTGCTGTTCTTTCGCCATTTCGTCGATGGTTCCACTTCTCTCCTTTCACTCGTTTGCTTATTCGCACCTTTCGTTTGGCTGTTTCCTGCTAATTCACACCGAGATCAACGCATATGGTGGACAGGTAAATTTCAATGAAACAAACAATTTCACCATTTTGTCAAATGTTCAACGACATTGGCATGAAGACACAAGGCATTCTGGTACATGTGGTACATGTGGTATCTGGCACATGTGGTACATTGTCATTGTTTTGTTTGTTGGACTTTTGAATTTTTGTAGTTGTTTTTTATTTAGATTGTTGCGTGTTAGATTTATCCTGTAGCAAAATTCAAGTCTGTCCTAAACTTTTTAACATTGCCGGTCATGTTAAGCTGGAGGTCAACCAGCCACCTGATTCTGGGCAATTGAGTATCATGTCTCTTGGCTTGATTTCTCTCACAGTGACGATCTAGAGAGATTCTCACTCTTATTACTTTGAGTTTGAGAGTTATCTCAATATTGTTTAAGGATAATGCAGAGTGATAATCTAGGGTGTGTTTTTTGTTCTTGTTGGGTTTTTGTTGGGGTTTTTTAGTTGGGGGTATATATTTGTTTTATTGTTAATGTCATAAAACTACAATACAACAAAACAAAATGATTTTTTTAAAAAATGGTACAGATTGAAAGATCAATATCTTTTTTCTTCTTTTTTATGTCGAAAATGCTAAAGTAGGGACGACATTTTGACACTGGGTACCTCAAGATTTAGGCTTGGTGCTAGGAACGGAGCCACGTTTACATGGCAACACGAAATGTTTCTTGTAGAAATGGTGTGTACCTTTCTCACTTGTAAGAGTTTGAAGAGCCTACTTCTTAAGCAAAAAATACTTCTCGGGTTTCTAATGGCACGAATTGCGGAGCAAGGGAAGAAGGGCGGGGAGGGGGGAGGGGGGTGGGGGGCTTCGCATTCTGTACAAGGTAATATGTTGTTTGCAAAGGCCCCGGCACATAATAATATAGGTCGATTGTTGAGGACGGGATGGCTGGAATGGGAGTTTAAGAGAGACAGGAGGAAAGGAAAAAAGGAGTGTGAGAGTGGGGGGGGGTGGGGTGATTGGCGTGGCGTTTGAAGCAATAAGATGAGTCGTCGTCGCTAAAAACACTCAGAACGGGAGTCGGGGAGCAAGATGCCGCCGCCTTTGAAGTGGTTTCAACCTCATCCGCTTTACGAGCACAGACCAAGACTGACAGTAAAAGACATTTAAAACGATGTTTGGTATGTGTGTTCATTTTCTGGTTCTGCTTAATTCTCACATCTGCCGGGGCATCGGATTAATGATGACGTTGAGGACGAGTGGTACAGATGGGTGCCTGGTGTGTCCAACGTCGGAACGTATTTCATAGTCACGTGGGTAGGTCAGGAATACATTCGCGTTTGATCAGTAGTCGGCAGAACAAAGGAGAAAAATCACCAATAAAAGAACAAACACATTTGTTTTACAAGACCCCTTTCCGTTAGTTTCGACTCTAGTCTTGTACTGCTAATAATGGGTGGCGTTGGTGGCCTAGTGGCTAGGTTGTCGGACAGGGTCGGGTTGTTAGGTCCTGGGTTCGAATCTTGCTAGCAATGCTAGGTCCGACGTAGGGAAAAAACACTTTACATGTATTATCCCCACTCGACCCGTGTGCAAATGGGTACAAGCAACACTTAAGAAGTAAAGTCCTGCGACAGATTAGCGTCCTGTCAAGGAGGACATTACTATCACTTGTTTCACTTCGCGCTATAGAAACTGGGATAAGCTCTGACTCTATGTACTTTAATGCACTAATAAATATAGTAAAACAAAACACTGACACTCATGGAGTGTAGGGTAATCCTGGAGTAGGTCCACATTTTCATGTCCACGCAGAAGGGCGTAACGTCGAGGGGGTTTGTTGTCGACACCAACTTTTATTGTCACCAAATCTGACTAGACCCACACGCCCTATTCCGTTGCTAGGGTAACAGGAGGTCCGAAAATAAATTTGTCTGGACTGGGAATTGAACTAAGGTTTCCGGAGTGGTATTCAGATCCTCTACCGACTGAGCTACCCCGGCATCTGTTTGTATAAAATAAAATATTACTCTTACTATTACATATGCGCATAAAACCTGATGCAATAAGGTCTCGATGTGACATTAGGATGACATCGTGTTCTAGAAGAATGACATCGTGTTCTAGAATCGTTAGAATGACATCGACGTTATCGTGTTCTAGAATCGTTAGAATGACATCGTGTTCTAGAATCGTTAGAATGACATCGTGTTCTAGAATCGTTAGAATGACATCGTGTTCCAGAATCGTTAGAATGACATCGTGTTCTAGAATCGTTAGAATGACATCGTGTTCTAGAATCGTTAGAATGACATCGTGTTCTAGAATCGTTAGAATGACATCGTGTTCTAGAATCGTTAGAATGACATCGTGTTCTAGAATCGTTAGAATGACATCGTGTTTTAGAATCGTTAGAATGACATCGTGTTCTAGAATCGAGAATGACATCGTGTTCCAGAATCGTTAGAATGACATCGTGTTCTAGAATCGTTAGAATGACATCGTGTTCTAGAATCGTTAGAATGACACCGTGTTCTAGAATCGTTAGAATGACATCGTGTTCTAGAATCGTTAGAATCACATCGTGTTCCAGAATCGTTAGAATGACATCGTGTTCTAGAATCGTTAGAATGACATCGTGTTCTAGAATCGTTAGAATGACATCGTGTTCTAGAATCGTTAGAATGACATCGTGTTCTAGAATCGTTAGAATGACATCGTGTTCTAAAATCGTTAGAATGACATCGTGTTCTAGAATCGTTAGAATCACATCGTGTTCTAGAATCGTTAGAATGACATCGTGTTCTAGAATCGTTAGAATGACATCGT
>JAXRKP010000259.1:345000-394923 GCA_037039925.1 Doris montereyensis | reverse complement strand
AGACTAGCGTCCTATCCGGAAAATGATTATTATCACCTGTTCCGCTTACGCTATAGAAACAGAGATAATCTCCGGCTCTATATGGGCCATAACAGCCTTGGAGGAGCCTGTCTTTTTTTTTCTTTTCTTTTTTTACATTGAAAGGATGAAAATATCACGAAAATAATTTTGAAGCCCCGTAGAAACAGAGGCAAGACAAAAATACAAAGGATTAGACAGAAACAACCTTTGGTCTCCGATGGAACTGAACCCACGACCTTCGCGTCGGCACCTCCTTGCTCAAGTAGCGTACTTAACTTGGTTCGTAGTGGGCTCTCATTTCACGGCGAGGCGATGGGTTCCGACGCCGAGGTGTCGGATTAGACCCCATTGGTGCCCAAATAATTGTGTTTATGTTTGTCCCTTTGTATTCGTCTCGTATTTGTTCATTTGGGGCTGCAATATCATTTCATGTCATTAGTCGTAGCTTTCGACAACGCATTGCCTCTCTTTTTGTCTTAACATATATGCAGTAGCGGGGATGAGTGCACGGTCGTCAGAGACAAGAAAACCGTGCACTCGGGTGTACCGTGCTCTTAGGCGGATTCACTTATAGTGATGTAATTTAGTGGCATCAGTTGGGGGGTAATGAAATCAAATCTTTCTCTTCTGAGTTCCCGAGTCGCTGCACTTGTTTGCAGGCTTGGAACTAGCGTTCCATAAACTCTATGTCTATGTGTGTCCGCGTGTCTGAAGGTGTGTGTGTGTGTGGGTCTGTGTGTGTGTGTGTATGTGTGTGTATGTGTGTGTGTGTGTATGTGTGTGTGTGTGGGTGGGTGTGTACGCATTTTATTGTTGGTTTTTATTTTTACTTTCTAGCGTTTTGAGCTGATATTTGGAATGGAAAATGTTCAAAACTGTGCACTTGGCCGGAGTCCTTTCCCAGCAACCGTGCACTTAAATGGGTAAATGCATAATCTATCTTTTTTTTAATAATTAGGGGAGCCGTAGTGTGTATATATCCAATTGTTGTTTTAGGTTTTTTTGCCGAAGATTATAGATCTAGGTAGGGGTTCAAAATTGCATTTATATATCCCATAGTTGCAAAATGTTATAGCGCAGTGTACACAACCTATCCTGTTTAAAATTTCAATCCCATTTGTGATCAATTTAACTTTTTAAAAGTTCCAAAATTACCAATTACGTGAAATGGCCGAGGGGTAGGAGCACGGCCGGGTCGATGCATTATGAATCGGACTGGGTTCGAATCCAGTCGAAGACTTGTTGTTTGTTTCCTTTTCTTTTTAAAAAAATCATTATTAATATTATTTTTATCCTTTTTTTTTATTTCTCATAAGCGCGCAGGGCTTAGAATTCGCTCTAAATTTGTGTAGTAGTGGAAGCCAATAGTGTATCATGTATGTGTTGTTCAACCCGAGGTGCGGACAAAAGATTACACAAAAATTTGATTAACAAATTTAATCAGTTAATCTACAATTAGTATAGAAATTAATACAGTTTCGCATGGTGACCATGGTCTTAGGCAGACTGTGAAATAATATGTGTTTTCGTGTGGTGACCATGGTCTTAGGCGACTGTGAAATAATATGGTTTCGCGTGGTGACCATGCTTAGGCGGACTGTGAAATAATATGGTTTCGCGTGGTGACCATGCTCTTAGGCGGACTGTGAAATAATATGGTTTCGCGTGGTGACCATGGTCTTTGGCGGACTGTGAAATAATACGGTTTCGCGTAGTGACCGTGCTCTTAGGCGGACTGTGAAATAATACGGTTTCGTATGGTGACCGTGCTCTTATGCGGACTGTACTCTTTGGCATGTAACCGAAGACTACTGTACATAGAAACGACAACTCGAGCTCCTTTTGGCGGTGGCTACACGTGCGTCGAAGTGATACTGAACATACGGAAGTCGCCTCCTTGGCGCTTTGTTTGTTTGTTTCTTTCTTTCTTTTGAAGAGAACACTGTCCATCATTGCCGTGATCTCAAAGTTCGGAACTGACTAATGCTATTCATAACTGTCTGAATGCGATATCAAATAGGTTTAACTTTTTTTCTGAATCAAACACTTCTATACATATTTGTAAATACATATATATTACATATATAAAATTATTTACCGGTAATATTATATTCGGTACCAAAACAGCACAGTGGTGATTGGTAGTGGTGTACCAAAAAACAGCACAGTGGTGATTGGTAGTGGTGTACCAAAAAAACAGCACAGTGGTGATTGGTAGTGGTGTACCAAAACAGCACAGTGGTGATTGGTAGTGGTGTACCAAAACAACAGCACAGTGGTGATTGGTAGTGGTGTACCAAAAAACAGCACAGTGGTGATTGGTAGTGGTGTACCAAAAAACAGCACAGTGGTGATTGGTAGTGGTGTACCAAAACAACAGCACAGTGGTGATTGGTAGTGGTGTACCAAAAAAACAGCACAGTGGTGATTGGTAGTGGTGTACCAAAAACAGCACAGTGGTGATTGGTAGTGGTGTACCAAAAAAACAGCACAGTGGTGATTGGTAGTGGTGTACCAAAAAAAACAGCACAGTGGTGATTGATAGTGGTGTACCAAAACAACAACACAGTGGTAGTGGTGTACCAAAAAAACAGCACAGTGGTGATTGGTAGTGGTGTACCAAAAAAACAGCACAGTGGTATTGTGTGGTGTACCAAAAAACAGCACAGTGGTGATTGTGTGGTGTACCAAAAAAACAGCACAGTGGTGGTGGTGTCCAAAAAAACAGCACAGTGGTGATTGGTAGTGGTGTACCAAAAAAAGCACAGTGGTGATTGGTGGTGTACCAAAAAACAGCACAGTGGTGACTGGTGGTGGTGTACCAAAAAAACAGCACAGTGGTGGTGGTGGTGTACCAAAAAAACAGCACAGTGGTGGTGGTGTGGTGTACCAAAAAAAGCACAGTGGTTATTGGTAGTGGTGTACCAAAAAAACAGCACAGTGGTAGTGGTGTACCAAAAAACAGCACAATGGTAGTGGTGTACCAAAAAAACAGCACAGTGGTGATTGGTAGTGGTGTACCAAAAACAGCACAGTGGTAGTGGTGTGGTGGTGTACCAAAAACAGCACAGTGGTAGTGGTGTGTACCAAAAACAGCACAGTGGTAGTGGTGTACCAAAAAAACAGCACAGTGGTAGTGGTGTACCAAAAAGAGCACAGTGGTGACTGGTGGTGGTGTACCAAAAAAACAGCACAGTGGTAGTGGTGTACCAAAAAAAACCAGCACAGTGGTATTGGTGGTGTACCAAAAAAACAGCACAGTGGTAGTGGTGTACCAAAAAAAACAGCACAGTGGTGATTGTGGTGGTGTACCAAAAAAACAGCACAGTGGTGATTGGTGTGGTGTACCAAAAAAACAGCACAGTGGTGGTGGTGTACCAAAAAACAGCACAATGGTAGTGGTGTACCAAAACAGCACAATGGTAGTGGTGTGGTGTACCAAAAAAAAACAGCACAGTGGTAGTGGTGTACCAAAAAAACAGCACAATGGTAGTGGTGTACCAAAAAACAAAACAGCACAATGGTAGTGGTGTACCAAAAAACAGCACAGTGGTATTGGTAGTGTGTACCAAAAAAACAGCACAGTGGTGGCGGTGTACACAAAAACAGCACAATGATAGTGGTGTACCAAAAAAAACAGCACAGTGGTAGTGGTGTACCAAAAACAATGGTAGTGGTGTACAAAAAAACAGCACAGTGGTAGTGGTGTACCAAAAAAAAACAGCACAATGGTAGTGGTGTACCAAAAAACAGCACAGTGGTAGTGGTGTACCAAAAAAACAGCACAGTGGTAGTGGTGGTGCACAATGGTAGTGGTGTACCAAAAAACAGCACAATGGTAGTGGTGTACCAAAAAGCACAGTGATACTGATGCAGGTATTCCAAACCAAAATTTCCTTTGGAAGATATGCCATAGATTAGGAATTAGAACGTGACAAATTCAAATAGAACTTTTCTTCCATGAGTAAATCAAAACAAACTTTTTAGTCTCAAATATTATTATTATAATATTAAGCGAGTTATGAATTTTTGAAATTTGTGCGACAGTTTTCGACCGACGCCAATCGTGAAATGATAAAATCACATTTTCGCAGAAAAAAGTCATGTAAAAAGTATACAAATACTAGACACAACAATGAACCTTATTAAATCAAGAAACTGGTGACCCATAGATTACGCTCAATTTTTTTAATGATATTGACATGTAATTGTGAAGAATAGAAAAAAATTGCGACTGAATTATGTCCTATGGAATCGGAATTGCATTGCCACACTACACTAAACATTCTCATTCACTCAGCCACAGTGTCTGCTTCCTGCTGGGGCATAAAATGATGACATTCAAGTTCAAGTGACTGCAGACTGAAAAACAGCGTTCGGAGAACTTTTGACGCTTTTCCCCGTGGTATGTCAAAACAGCACAGTGGTATACCAAAACAGCACAGTGGTATGTCAAAAACAGCACAGTGGTATGTGGTGGTATACCAAAAACAGCACAGCTTTATGCCAAAACAGCACAGTGGCATACCAAAACAGCACAGTGGTATAAAAACAGCACAGTGGTATACCAAAACAGCACAGTGGTATACCAAAAATAGCACAGTGGTATACCAAAATAGCACAGTGGTATGCCAAAATAGCACAGTGGTATACCAAAATAGCACAGTGGTGGTATACCAAAATAGCACAGTGGTATACCAAAACAGCACAGTGGTATATTAAAACAGCAAGTGGTATACCAAAACAGTACAAAATAGCACAGTGGGTGGTATACCAAAATAGCACAGAAGAAACAGCACAGTGGTATTAGACCATGGTATACCAAAATAGACAGTGGTATGTTAAAATAGCACAGTGGGGGTATGCCAAAAACAGCACAGTGGTATGACAGTGGTATACCAAAAAAACAAACAGTGGTTTATCTAGCACAGTGGGCAAATACCAAAATAGCACAGTGGTATACCAAACAGCACAGTGGTATGCCAAAAACAGCACAGTGGTATACCAAAACAGCACAGTGGTATACCAAAATAGGTGGTATACCAAAATAGCACAGTGGTATACCAAAATAGCACAGTGGTATGCCAAAATAGCACAGTGGTATACCAAAAAACAGTGGGGTATACAAAATAGCACAGTGGTATACAAAAAAGCACAGTGTGGTATACCAAAATAGCACAGTGGTATGCAAAATAGCACAGTGGTATACAAAACAGCACAGTGGGGGTATACTAAAATAGCACAGTGGTATACCAAAATAGCACAGTGGTATACCAAAATAGCACAGTGGTATACCAAAACAGCACAGTGGTATGCCAGTAGCAGTGGTATATACCAAAACAGCACAGTGGTATGCCAAAATAGCACAGTGGTATACCAAAAAGCACAGTGGTATGAATGGTATACCAAAACAGCACAGTGGTATACCAAAATAGCAAGTGGCACAGTGGTATACAAAATAGCACAGTGGTATACCAAAATAGCACAGTGGTATACCAAAATAGCACAGTGGTATACCAAAACAGCACAGTGGTATACCAATACCAATAGCACAGTGGTATACCAAAATAGCACAGTTATACCAAAATAGCACAGTGGTATACCAAAATAGCACAGTGGTATACCAAAATAGCACAGTGATATACCAAAAAGCACAGTGGTATGACAAAATAGCACAGTGGTATACCAAAATAGCCCAGTGGTATACCAAAATAGCACAGTGGTATACCAAAATAGCAAGTGGTATACCAAAACAGGTGTACCAAAATAGCACAGTGATATACACAATGGTATGCCAAAATAGCACAGTGGTATACCAAAAATAGCACAGCTGGGGGTATACCAAAATAGCACAGTGGTGGGTAGTAGACAGCGTATGCAAAAAACAGCACAGTGGTATACCAAAATAGCATAGTGGTATACCAAAATAGCACAGTGGTATACCAAAGAGCACAGTGGCACCAAAAATAGCACAGTGGTATACCAAAAAAACAGCACAGTGGGTAGTACCAAAACAGCACAGTGGGGGTATGCCAAAACAGCACAGTGGTATACCAAAAAGCACAGTGGTGATTAGCACAGTGGTATACCAAAACAGCACAGTGGTATACCAAAATAGCACAGTGGTATACCAAAACAGCACAGTGGTGGTTGCCAAACAGCACGGGGGTGTACCAAAATAGCACAGCGGGGGCATGTCAAAATAACAGCAAAGTGGTATACCAAAATAGCACAGTAGACCAAAACAGCACAGTGGTATGGTGATTGGTAGGACAGTGGTATGCCAAAACAGCACAAAACAGTGGTAGTGGTGTACCAAAACAGGACAATGGTATGATTGGTAGTGGTGTAAACAAAAAAAGTGGTATACCAAAATAGCACAGTGTATACTAAACAGGTGTACTGTCAGTGGTGTTAGCACAGTGGTGTACCAAAAAAACAGCACAGTGGTAGTGGTGTATACAAAAAAAACAGCACAGTGGTAAATGTACCAAATAGTACAGCACAATGGTAGTGGTGTACCAAAATAGCACAGTGGTATGCCAAAACAGCACAATGGTAGTGGTGTACCAAAAAGCACAGTGATACTGAATAGCACAGTGTATTCCAAACCAAAATTTCCTTTGGAAGATATGTCATAGATTAGGAATTAGAACGTGACAAATTCAAATAGAACTTTTCTTCCATGAGTAAATCAATAACAAAATTTTTACTCTGGTATAAAAATACAGTAGCACAGTAGGGTATACCAAAATATTAAGCGAGTATGTTAAAATAGCAATTTGTGCAGACAGTTTTCGACCGAAACAGCACAGTGGTATGCCAAAATAACACAGTGGGGGTATGCCAAAATAGCACATTTTAGCACAGTGGTATAAAAAGTCATGTAAAAAATAAAGTATACAAAATAGCACAGTGGTATACAAAACAGGTATTATGGTAACCTTATTAAATCGAAATAGCCCAGTGGTATACCAAAAACAGGACAGTTTTTTTAATGACATTGACATGTAATTGTGAAGAATAGAAAAAAAATTGCGACTGAATTATGTCCATGGGGGTATATACTAAAATAACACAGTGGTGTGTAATGCACAGTGGTATACTAGCACAGTGGTATACCAAAATAGCACTCCAGCACAGTGGGGGTCAAAATAGCACAGCGTTATGCCTGCTGGAGCGCCAAATGATGGTACATTCAAGTTCCAAAATAGACTGGTATACAAGATACTGAAAAACAGCGTTCGGAGAACTTTTACCGCTTTCCCCCGTGGTATGTCAAAACAGCACAGTGGGGTATACCAAAACAGCACAGTGGTATGTCAAAAACAGCACAGTGGTATGTCAAAACAGCAAAGTGGTATACCAAAACAGCACAACTTTATGCCAATAGCACAGCGTTATGCTTGGCATACCAAAACAGCACAGTGGTATACAAACAGCACAGTGGTATACCAAAAACAGGACAAAATAGCACAGTGGTACATGCCAAAAACAGTGACAAAATAGCACAGTGGTATACAAAACACAGTGGTATACAAAACTAGCACAGTGGTATGCCAAAACAGGACAGTGGGGGAGTATGCAAAATAGCACAGTGGTATGCCAAAATAGCACAGTAGTGGTATACTGTGGTATGCAAAATAGGCAGTGGTATACCAAAATGGCACAGTGGTATACCAAAATAGCACAGTGGTATACCAAAATAGCACAGTGGTATACCAAAATAGCACAGTGGTATACCAAAATAGCACAGTGGTATACCAAAATAGCACAGTGGTATGCAAAATAGCACAGTGGTATACCAAAACAGCACAGTGGTATGCCAAAATAGCACAGTGCTTAAAAACAGCACAGTGGTATACCAAAATAGCACAGTGGTATACCAAAATAGCACAGAGTGGTATACCAAAAAATACACAGTGGTATACCAAAATAGCACAGTGGTATACCAAAATAGCACAGTGGTAAAAATAGCACAGTGGTATGCCAAAACAGCACAGTGGTATACCAAAATAGCACAGTGGTATACCAAAATAGCCCAGTGGTATACCAAAACAGGACAGTGGTATACCAAAATAGCACAGTGGTATAAAATAGCACAGTGGTAACCAAAATAGCACAGTGGTATACCAAAATAGCACAGTGGTATACCAAAATAGCACAGTGGTATACCAAAATAGCACAGTGGGGGTATACTAAAATAACACAGTGGTATGCAAACAGCACAGTGGTATGCCAAAATAGCACAGTGGTATACCAAAATAGCACAGTGGTATACCAAAATAGCACAGTGGGGGTATACCAAATAGCACAGTGGGGGTATGCCAAAATAGCACAGCGTTATGCAAAATAGCACAGTGGTATACCAAAATAGCACAGTGGTATACCAAAATAGCACAGTGGTATACCAAAATAGCACAGTGATATAAAAATAGCACAGTAGTATACCAAAAATAGGGTACCAAAATAGCACAGTATACCAAAATAGCACAGTGGTATACCAAAATAGCACAGTGGTATACCAAAATAGCACAGTGGTATACCAAAATAGCACAGTGGTATACCAAAAATAGCACAGTGGGTATGCCAAATAGCACAGCGTTATGCAAAAAGCAAAGTGGTATACAAAATAGCACAGTGGTATACCAAAATAGCACAGTGGTATACCAAAATAGCACAGTGGTATGCAAAATAGCACAGTGGTATACCAAAACAGCACAGTGGTATGCCAAAACAGCACAGTGGTATGCCAAAACAGGACAGTGGGGGTATACCAAAATAGCACAGTGGTATACCAAAATAGCACAGTGGTATACCAAAATAGCACAGTGGTATACCAAAAATAGCACACAGTGGGGGTATGCCAAAACTAGCACAGGGGTATGCCAAATAGCACAGTGTTATACCAAAACAGCAAAGTGGTATACCAAAATAGCACAGCGTTATGCCAAAATAGCACAGTGGTATGCCAAAATAGGACAGTGGGGGTATGCCAAAATAGGACAGTGGTATACCAAAACAGGACAGTGGTATACCAAAAATAGGACAATGGGGGTATGCAAAACAGGACAGTGGGGGTATACCAAAATAGCACAGTGGGGGTATGCCAAAATAGCACAGTGGTATACCAAAATAGCACAGTGGGGGTATGCCAAAATAGCACAGTGGTATACCAAAACAGGACAGTGGTATACCAAAATAGCACAGTGGTATACCAAAATAGCACAGTTAACACAGTGAGTATACAAATGGGGGTATGCCAACCAAAATAGCACAGTGGGGGTATGCAAAAACAGCACGGTGGTAAAAATAGCACAGTGGGGTATACTAAAATAGCACAGTGGCACAGTGGTATACCAAAATAACAGTGGTATACCAAAATAGGGGTATATGGTAACCAAAAGCAATAAAACAGCACAGTGGGGTATGCCAAAATAGCACAGAGGGTATACCAAAATAGCACAGTGGGGTATGCCAAAATAGCACAGTGGTATAAAAATAGGGGTGATACCAAAATAACACAGTGGGGTATGGACAATGGTAAAAAACAGGACAGTGGGGGTATACCAAAAAATGCTATAAAATAGCACAGTGGGGGTATGCCAAAATAGCACAGTGGGTATACCAAAAAGGCACAGTGGGGGGGTATAAAAATAGCACAGTGGTATATATTAAAAATAGCACAGTGGGGGTATACCAAAATAGCACAGTGGGGGTATACCAAAACAGCACAGTGGGGGTATATTAAAATAGCACAGTGGGGGTATGCCAAAATAGCACAGTGGTATACCAAAATAGCACAGTGGGGGTATACCAAAATAGCACAGTGGGGGTATACCAAAATAGCACAGTGGGGGTATACCAAAATAGCACAGTGGGGTATGCCAAAATAGCACAGTGGGGGTATATTAAAATAGCACAGTGGGGGTATACCAAAATAGCACAGTGGGGGTATACAAAATAGCACAGTGGGGGTATACAAAATAGCACAGTGGGGGTATACTAAAATAGCACAGTGGGGTTATACCAAAATAGCACAGTGGGGGTTATACAAAAATAGCACAGTGGGGGCATGCCAAAATAGCACAGTGGGGGTATGCCAAAATAGCACAGTGTGGGTATACCAAAAATAGCACAGTGGTATACCAAAACAGCACAGTGGTATACCAAAACAGCACAGTGGGGGTATACCAAAATAGCACAGTGGGGTATACCAAAATAGCACAGTGGTATACCAAAATAGCACAGTGGGGGTATACCAAAACAGCACAGTGGTATACCAAAACAGCACAGTGGGGGTATGCCAAAATAGCACAGTGAGATGGCACAGTGGTATGCCAAAACAGCACAGTGGTATACCAAAATAGCACAGTGGTATACCAAAATAGCACAGTGGGGGTATACCAAAATAGCACAGTGGGGTATACCAAAATAGCACAGTGGGGTATGACAAAATAGCACAGTGGGGGTATGCCAAAATAGCACAGTAGTATACCAAAATAGCACAGTGTATACCAAATAGCACAGTGGTATGCCAAAACAGCACAGTGGTATACCAAAATAGCACAGTGGTATGCCAAAACAGGTATGCCAAAATAGCACAGTGGTATACCAAAACAGCACAGTGGTATACCAAAATAGCACAGTGGGGGTATGCCAAAACAGCACAGTGGTATACAAACAGGACAGGGGTATACCAAAACAGCACAGTGGTATACCAAAATAGCACAGTATACAAACAGGACAGGGGTATAGCACAGTGGTATACCAAAATAGCACAGTGGGGTATGCCAAAACAGCACAGTGTCTCCACTGTGATATCATTCATCATACAGTCGTTTGATTCGCTGCTCATACTTCTTCAAGAAAAACTTTTGACCTCATGAGCTTTGCTTGCTGTTTTGCTCCAATCTCAGTTTTACATGTACTCGCTGGTAGGCCTACTAGTGGTACTAATGGTGTGGTACGGTGGTAGTACAACTAGACTAGTAGTAGTAGATGTAGTGGTAAGCCCTAATTCTTCCCTTTCAATCACTGACACTTACATGTTTCGGTTGCCCCCCCCACCCCCTTCCTGGTTCTGAGATTGTAGCATACAGTGAACGAGGTAAATTTCAATTAAACAAAACTGTCCCAACATGTGCATTATTATTATGTAGATCTACCAGAATCGGGAAAAAAGTTAAGTAGGACAATAAATGTAGGCCCACTACATTAATTTACTGTAGAATAATGCAGTAAATAATCAAATGTAGGTAGGCCTGACAACACTACACATTACATACTGATCTGTGTTGCATTAGTCTACGGTGCCAAAGCTATTTTTAAATAAAAGCAGGAAATGATGATGTACATGGAGCATGCTTGGATGGCTCCCTAATCGCAGAGATTGAGTAGACGTCTGGATGTCCCCCTAGTCTTTTTCGGCTATCGAAATGACTTACGTTAAAATTTAATTAACTATATCTCAATAAATTTGAATGAGAAATGATATTTTTGAAGATGCATGAAGGTCCCGTCAAAGTTAGAATTTAATGAGATTTTATTTTATTTACCTGTGCAGGCCTTCTTTAACTCCGTTACTAATATTTCCTTGACAGCGTAAACAATATGGCGGATATTGAGGAAGTGTTATGCCTTTTGGTACTAAATGGTACAATAGAGTTTTGACTACTCCAAAACTAGGAGAGAGAGGTGCATTTAGTGTAGATTTTGCAGTGGCACTGATTATTGAAAATATAAGATATTTTTGAAGATTTTGATTTGCTGGATATCTTCGTAAATCTAGATCTAAATCTAAATCTCTTCTTCGTCGTCAGTCGTCAGAAAAAGAAAGATAGGAAAAAAAACTGACCTGAGTTCACTACTCAATCACTGCATTCAAAGGCAGGGTATGTGTGAATAATCTTGATGTATTATAACATGTGGATCTGGATTCACATTTACATGCATTGTTTGTTTTTCACTGTTATATTTTGTTTGTGAGCTTATGTTTATGATTACCACTTGTCTGTTTTAAAATATGACTCGAAAGTAAACAAATGTTTTAAGTTCTTAAATAAAGCCAACTTGATTCGAGAACGTATTGTATTATATGCAGAAATTAGAAGAGAACTAATTCTTGCATCAAACTTTACTCACTTGATTGATAGGATCACAGTTGTAGAGAAAGAGTCCAGAAAATAAAACAAAACAATTTATTAGTTAGACAATAAGTGAAGATTTGGTCTCCAGTGGTCCATCACTGTTCCAAGAGCTGTAATAAACCTTTCATATCTGACAGTGAGGTCACTTTGATTTTGACATGTGTCATTATTTTAACAACAGCAAACTTATCTAGATCTAGATGCGAATAAAATATAAAATTTCTGTCAACTTATGGTGTTTCCTAATTCATCTTGTTTTGGGTAAACCTAAATAAAAAATTATAGATGTATAAAATAAGTGTTGACTCCTTACACTAACATAGAAAAAGCCAACTACTTTAATAGTCCATGCTGAAAATTTAGAAACATGTTTTGTTCTTATTCTTGAACTCAGTTGTGCTAAATAAAACTTATGTATTCCATGAAGTGCACTTGGATAGAAATGTACCCCCCCCCTCCCAATCCCCATCTCACCTCCACCACTCACAAGTTAGCTGATAGCAGTATGAACATAACTAATATTTCTGGTGGTGCCATGATAGAATAATGTCCCAATGTCATACTTTTAGACAACTGATAAAAGTCATAATAGTAATTGTAATAAAATTAGACTAGATAGAGCAGGTCAGCCTAAACCTAGCTTCCAAACCTAGATGGCTTGAATCATGATAAACATAGAACTCGTCGGCGAGCGGGACTGCACACGCGCCACGCCTCACCAGTTGGAGGATGGATTGGTACCTGGCTCAAACGTTTGAGTATTTTGTGCATTGAAGAAGGGAATATCACGACCTTTGATCTTATTCTGGGAATATTTTTGTACAGTTAACCCTTACATTGCCACCCATTTTACACGGATGTCTTTGCCTTTGCCACCCATTTTGGCTGAAATCCTTAGAAGTGACTCATATCAGGAAAAACATTCTCATTTATAAATTACAATAGATATGCAAATGAAATTTTTAGGACATACTAATGATAAGTTGTGCTACAAGAATAAATTTTAAAATTTGCAAATGAGGTCATGTGACCATGACAGCTATCTTGGATTTTGACAACTTATGTTTATTTGGTCATATCTCAGTGTAAATGACAGTTTATGGTCACAAAATACACCATTGTGAAGCATAATATGGGCTAATCATGATTTGTAGGTTGTACTGTAGTGTGAGGAAGACAGAGAAGGAAGAATAGGACAATAATGTGAAAAAGATATAATTATTAACCTGTAGAGCTTGCGGTGTTACCGGAAGTAACCTTCATACAGTGAAGGGTTGCCCTAGCCATTTGCATGAAAAAACGAGTATGTGCAACGAGTGAAGCTAGGATTTAGACTTAGTTTGAACAATGAGTTCACGTTTACAGATGATAAAAGACCTATAAAAGATGCATTTTTGTAAGTTGAAAGAATAAGGAATTTATATTGAGATGTGATTGCAACAAGAGAAACTTAAACTAAGGATTAAACAATAGCAGCAATAGCTGTGTGATCAACTTAGGCTTGCACAAAGTCTGTTGAATAGGAAAGCATGACTTTGACAAATGATAACGAGGCTACCAGGAAAGTCACAAGCTTAAAATAAATTGTAATCTCATTGGTTGTTTTTTAACTATGAACTCAAAGGTCGAACTACGTCATAAACCATGGAAGGAAAGTAGAAATTTCCATTAAAGAAGTCTAGGTGTCTTGTCCTTAATATAGGGCCTGCGGGCTTCCGGGCCAACCGTAACATGCTCCAAATAAAGGGCCAGCGCTTTTCTTGGGGTTAAGAAAATATACACAAAATGACACGAATTGGCTGCACTATGGATCATCATTATCTTTAAATCTAGCCTCATCAGAATCAGATTCATGATAGTGCATAATCTGTTCATCATAGAAATCCACGATTTTGATGTTGCCGTGTAAACAAGTCGGAAAAATAGGTAAAATCCGGGTCAAATCTGCAAATTTTGAAGAGAAAAAAATCATGCAGTAGCAGCAGTCTGTTACGATGGACGGGAAACTACTCTACATAACAATTTACTTCGTTTTATTTCATATTCTGCCTTTTTAGTGGAGTTGGTCAAGTTTTAACTACAGTCGAAGTCGGCAATACAAATGTCAACCAGAAGTTTCGAATGTATTGTCGAACACAGCAACGTAAGAGTCAATCAAGCTCACTTGGTTCACTTAGTGAAAGGAAACCATGTCTCAGAAGAAAGAAAGAGAGAGACGCAAGAGAAGCAACCACAGGCCACGTGACGTGACTAGCAGCCCTATAGATAGGGATGAGTGGTATAAAGTACTGTAAAGTTACTGTGTAATCCGTCTAACAGGCAGCTGTGTTCTCGAAAGCTGTGTTTTTTAATTGAGTTTTAGCTGTTTCTCACTGTTAGTGAAAAGATTTATATCTAAGATTTTTACAAGTGTTTTGTGACCTTATGGGATATCATCTTAACCCTTGTAAGACTAACCTATAGGCTGACTTCAACATTGATCGATAATCTCGTTACGCTCTGCACGTAGCACCGATAGTTTTCTCACCCCGCTGACGAGGCTGCCATGCTTGACCATGGCGTACCTGTGATTGGTTTTGATCTTCGTTGAGTAAGGTCACATAGCGGGCAATTCATTTTGTTATTGTTATTATCATCGTGTTTATATTGCATTATTTACTAACTTAGTAACAATAACATCTATTACAGCCTACTTTTATTAAACATGAAAAGGAATAATACTGCAGTTGGCCCATTACTAATGAAGAGGAATAACAAAAGTTTTAAGTCTCGGATATTTAATTGTTGATGAGTGAGCTTGGATGTGTAAAACTTTTTATTATCTTTATTATGAATCATGTTAAGCGCCACTGAGCATTTCAAATGGATATTGGCACTGTATAAATACCTTTTTATTTTTATTATTAAAGCTGGTGTATGCGTGTGTTTGGTAAAGCAAGTCGATGTGATGGGTGTATTGCTAAGAAAAGAAAACAAATGTAGTGCATTCTCGGTGTAATGCAATATTTTATAGGTACCAAAACACCCCTGCTGGTACCAGGAGTTTACAAAACACATGCCCCTTCAAGCTGGTACCAGGAGTTGACAAAGTATTTTTTAGAATGAATCAGTTGATTTTTTTATATAAAGCCTGAAAAGGTACTAATTCTATGGCCATTTAATATTGGGCACGAAAACATGAAAGGTTGTTTGAAATTTGGTAAAGCTAGACTAGTTCCTTTTATTTTGATTTCAATCTTTTGGCCTTTAAAATCAAAATATTAAGGTCTATAGAGCTTATCTTACTCAGTTTCTATATTGTGTGAATTTTAAGTGGAACAGGTGACAATAATCACCTTAGATGCTGGCCAGGACGCTAATCTGACGCAGGTTTTTACTCCCAGGCTAGTGCTTGTACCCATTTGCACCTGGGTAAAGTCGGGAAAATGCTTGTTAAGTGTCTTTCCCAAGGAACACAAAGGTTGTTGGGAATGAAAGATACTTGGAATGAACACAAATATTTTTGGATCCCTTATTCTCATGTATGTGAAGCAAATGTAGTGATATGGAAGAATTATTTCAGATGTGTCTTTCTGTCAATCTCTTTTTTGAAGATATGGTTTTTACACTCCACTCGCTCTGAAGAGAACCGCAATGGGAAAACCAAAGCTGAAAGGTCCATATCAACAAAAGGAGAAAAAGTACAAACGGAGACATGATGCGTTTACAATTTATGTTGTCTTGGAAGCAACGGAGGAAAAATTTACTGTGGAAGATGCTTACAATGATATGACAGTTGCCCAACTGAAGGGTGAATTAGAGCTTATCACTGGAATACCCGTACCCATACAGAGGTTAAGTTATTTAGATGAGGGTGAGTAAAAACATATTCATAATTTTATGCAATGCAGAATTTGATCCATTTAACACATGTTTCATACAAGCTTTTAAGAAGTCACAAGATTGATAGCTTTACTAGAACTTTTAAATTCTCAAAGGATAAATTTATACACTTTTCAAATATCATGTTCAAATCTCATGTATTCATGCCCAAACTTTGTGATTTCAACACATCGATCAATTTTTTATGTCCCAAGAATAATTAACTAAGCTCGAGTTAGGTGAATAGAATTCTGCAGTGACAATATTGTATCTTATGATTAGAGTAAATAATGATATCCATCTTCTGCTTTCTTCACAAAACACGATACTTCCAGAAAACACTCCCTTAAGTAAAAAAAATAAATGAATAGAAAACAAACGACATCAAATCAATCATCAAACACATTCACAGTGTTTAGAGTGACACAAAACGTAAAAAAATAAAATAAAATAAAGATTCAGTTTGTTGAAAACAGCCAAGGATAATGTCCGTCATTGAATAAAATTTGGGATGTGGGTGTGGCCGGATGTTTGTCATTTGCCAAGTTCTGATTGGGTGAAAATGTACGTATTGCGTTTATGGAAAGCAATCATAGGGATAGATCACGTTTATGACAAAACATCGTATTGTTAAGCTGAAATGAATGGGATACATTGCAAGAATTCTGTATACTGAAATAGTCAGGATGCATTTTTTCCTCTCCTTTATTCTTGTTAAATCAAAATCCAATCAGAGTCAGCCTTGCTCTTCTGACTGAGATTTTGTTTGTTTTGTTTTCCCAGGCGAACTGCAAGAGCACACTGACATCCGCAGCAATGACTTTGTGCCAGGCAGCACAGTGCAACTCAAGGTGTGGCCCATGTACAAAGAACTTGTGGAAGCTGTTGTCGGCAATGAAATTGACTGGGTATGTTTGTATCGCTATGCCGTCCCTTTGAAATGATTCAAATTCAAACTGATAACAGAAAAAGCGTGCATGTATTGATGTTCTTATGGGACTAAACTGATCAGCTTTCAGAGTAGACCAATCAAACTTTATTATAATCAAAATCATATGAAAATTTCTGAGATTCATGAACAGCAAAAAGGATTGAATTTGAATCATCCATACAGTGTGCACTAAATGCGCATGATATAAATATAAATGATATAAATATGAATGATATAAATATAAATGATATAAATATGAATGATATAAATATAAATGATATAAATATAAATGATATAAATATAAATGATATAAATATAAATGATATAAATATAAATGATATAAATATGAATGATATAAATATAAATGATATAAATATAAATGATATAAATATAAATGATATAAACATGAATGAATAAATATAAATGATATAAATATAAATGATATAAAATATATAAATATAAATGAATAAATATGAATATAAAATATAAATGATATAAATATGAATGATATAAATATGAATGATATAAATATGAATGATATAAATATAAATGATATAAATATAAATGATATAAATATAAATGATATAAATATAAATGATATAAATATGAATGATGTAAATATAAATGATATAAATATGAATGATATAAATATAAATGATATAAATATAAATGATATAAATATAAATGATATAAATATGAATGATATAAATATGAATGATATAAATATGAATGATGTAAATATAAATAATATAAATATGAATGATATAAATATGAATGATATAAATATGAATGAATAAATATAAATGATATAAATATAAATGATATAAATATGAATGATATAAATATGAATGATGTAAATATAAATAATATAAATATGAATGATATAAATATGAATGATATAAATATAAATGATATAAATTTGAATATAAAATGATATAAATATGAATAATATAAATATGAATATATAAATATGAATGATAAAAATACAAGTTATATAAATATGAATGACATAAGTAAGAATAATATAAATATGAATGATGTAAATAAGACTGATATAAACAAGAATGATATGAATAAAAATGATATGAATAAGCACATAAATGAAAATGATATAAATGATACAGACCCAATTAAGAACTTCATGAATCTTGTCTTTACGTCGTCATTCAACATCAAGGTGTTTCAACTTGGGGTCACAAACCCGTCTGACTACCACACCCCAGCCAGTGATTACATGACCAAAAAATCACGGAAAGCCTGGCTAGAAGACAGATCTTTCCTCGCCATTTGCTTGGCTTCTCACAGGGGCCATGAAGAACTGGTCACTAAACTCATACAAAAAGGTTTGCTCTTGACAATTACTTAAGTTTTCTTCTTTATGCCTACTCTCTTTCTTTCTTCCTTTCTTCATCAGTTCCCAATCTACCTTTCAGTGTATGAATTTAGATGCCTGAAATGATCTTTCTCAGGCTGCCTGTCCAGACATTTTCTGTTTCTTTCTGTGAAGGTTAAATTTCTTTGCTGTAGTACCTCTTTTATATTACATCTTCTATCCCACTTTGTATGAGGTCTACCTTTTGGTTTTTTTACTTTGGGTTTTAGCATTGTATAATGATCTAGCTATTCTCTTATCATTCATTCTGTTTACATGCCCAAACCATCTGAGTTGATTTATTTCTATCTTTATTTCTATGCCATCTATCTTGGTTTGATCTCTTATTGTTGTGTTTTTTAAGTTGTCTCTTTCCTTTTTCCTTCTACTTTGCTTGCTTACGTAATAAAAATATGCATGCATGTTAGCCTGGGATGGTAAATTATTTTAACATCATTTAATGCCCGACATTGCATTATTTAGTTGTTTGTTTAATTTTTTAAGATATTTTCTGAGCTATGAAAATAACGTTTTCAATAAAAACGTTCCAAAAGCAATGTCATTGCTATATGCCTAAATTGAATTCCCTGATCAGTTTTAAAGTGGCGTCCATAGCTGAGTGATAAGGCTGCCGGTTTGTGATCAGGAGGTCCCAGCTTCAAATCCTAGCAAAGCTAGCTCCACAGTTGTGTTCCTTGGGAAAGACACTTAAGATGCATATTCCCCCATTCAGCTCTGATACAAATAGGTGCAAGCACTAGCTTGGGAGTAGAAACCTGCATCAGACCAGCGTTCTGTCCAAGAGGCGATTATAATCACCTGTTCTGCTTCACACTATGGAAACTAGGATAAGATCTGGCTCTGTGGACCTTGAAGGAACACATAAATGTGAAAACAAACGGTGAAGCAAGAGGCATTTCAAAAGTTATTAGGTAGATTTTTTATTCTTTGGGAAAGTTTAGATTTATCAGGAAATTCATTGATTGTTTGTGAAATGAAGGACTGTGGTGGGATCATGTAAAGTAAAAAAGAAAAAGTTCCTTCAAGGCTGTTACTGCCCATCGAGCATGCAGATTATCCCGGTTTCAATAGTATGAAGCGGAACAGGTGATAATAATCACCTCTGGGACAGGACACCAGTCTGATGCAGGTGTTTACTTCCAAGCTGGTACTTGTACTCATTTGCACCTGGGTTGAGTGGGAAAAATACAAGTTAAGTGTCTTTCCCAAAGAACACAATGTTGAGCCTTGCTTTGCCAGGATTCAAAGCCAGGACCTCATGATCCACAGTCCGGCAGCCTAACCACTCGACCACTAAAGCCACATCCTGTGAAATGTGTGGACTCTGAATTTCTTTTGCGTTCCAGGAAAAATGTCATTTGTTCATGAAATGAAGGACTGTGATCATGTGATAATGAAATATTGCTGTAGATAAATGTATATTTCACCTTACTCTTTTTGTAGGTGCAGATGTCAACAGAAAAACTCAACTGGGAAAACTCCCTCCACTTGGCCTCGGCTCGAGGGCATGGAGAAATAGTCAATACACTGCTTCACCGTGAGTGAGATATTTGACACATGTCTATGGTGTTTTTCCTTATATTTAAAATCCAATCCATTTACCTTGGTAATGTTTCATGTATTAAATTGCTCTTTTCAAACGCGACATACTGAATATTTCTTTGTGTTGATCTTCTTCTTTCAGCTTGTGCCGCTGACTGCAGGGTTACCATAACGACTGCTATTTCTCCATAGATTTCAAATCCATTGCATCGTTCTCATTCACTCTAATTCCTTTCACATCCATATATGTGCTATTCACTTCATCCATCTCTGATTTGGTTTCCTTTTTTTTCTTTAGCCTGACACTTCCATCTGTAGCACTCTTTTATCCTCATACTTCTTATCCCTTCTTTTCACGCGTCCAAACCATCGGTGTCTGCTTTCACATATTCTCGAGTATTTCTTTGTGATATGATGACCATAATATTCAGACAGTGGTTTAATTTTGATTTGTTTGTGCTGTCGGTGTATTTTATATTTACATTTGGCATTTATGACATCATGTGTATTAAAAGCATGATCTGTGCTGGTGATGTCCAATGTGAATGTTTAGTGACAACACTTCCGCTATAACTCCATCTTCAACCATGTTCATTGGTAACACTAGTAACAGCTTGCCTTTCAATTTCTTTTTCTCATCTCTCATCTCGTCAATCTTCATTGGTCACACGCGACTTTACGTAACTGTCTTTTACCGGCCACTCACTGATGTTCTTTTCTCAAAATATAACTTCAATATAGTCTGTCAATGGTTTTCATGTTATTACATGCTCGGATTGGACAATTTATCACATTAAAGACTGGCTTCTTGAGCTTGTAATTTTTCATTAAATTTTCAGATAATCCATGAAATAGGGTTTTATATCATTTAGCTGGAGTTTGTTTTGAATCATCCATTTCTTAACTGAAGATATGTTTTCTTCTACAGTGAAGATTTACAAAGTTGGAGATCATCACCATGAAAAATATATTGTACACATTGTTTTGATATATTATAATCAATGGAAAACTTATATGTTTATTTGTGGAGCATGATTGAAAATATATGGTTCCTGTTTTTCATTTTTGACAGGGGCAGATATTAATGCTGAGGATGAAAATGGAACTACCGCTTTGTCGGTTGCTGAAAAATTTGGCAGCAAAAGTTTGCTCTCGCTACTTATTTCAATTTCAGTGGCAGGAGAGCCAAAGATATCAAACCGTCTAAAAAGGTATGAAGTTCTCACGCACATGATCTAACCATTAAGCATCACCTTTTTATTCTCATAACAAGAAGAGTATAAGTTGAATAATATCAAACATAGCTGAAAAGAGACTGTTTGTTCAAGAGATTTTCGTGACTATGGTCTTATCTTTTCAGGCAGAAGGATGAAGAATGAAATGAAATATTAATGAAGACCAGTAGGAACAACGTTGAGAGAAGTACAAAAAAATAATCAGAAAAGAAATCTTTTGGCATCAAAAGAATCAAATCCACACCTGTGTCACAATGAGAATGTCTAAACTATAATCAAAGAAAAGAAGGAATCCTGGAAGAAGTACTTACAGACAAAGAGGCTAGAGGATAAGATAAATTACATGAGTAAAAATAAGAACTATCGTCAAAGAGGAAGTGAGGAAAGCAAAACATGAACAATGGGAAGAGTTTGGACAAAGACTTCAAGAAAGCTACCAAAGAAATCAAAAGCTGTTCAGGGAGCAATGAAGAGCATGAGAAAGGTTCAGTTTTTGCTTGAACTGCCTGATGATCTATTACTTTTCACTGGTTAACCATATGGTGGTGTATGTGGGAACTAGATTGCGTATGTCATAAATGTAGTTCAATAATGTCAACTGTCTTTTGTCTTATCATCCTATGTTTTGAAATATGTGTGTTATGCTTAACGTGTATATTGCGTTGGTGTGTGTAAATTACATATGCATGTCTTGATTTATAATGTTTATCCATTTTGAACGCTTTGAGCTTGATATGTATCAGGGTGGGGTTATTATAAATTATTATTATTATTTATTATTATTATTATTATTATTATTATTATTATTATTATCATTATCATCATCATCATCATCATCATCATCATCATCATTATTATTATCATATTATTATTATTATTATTATTATTATTATTATTATTATTATTATTATGTGTAGTGTATAAGATAAAGTAAAAAGTAAAGTTCCTTCAAGGCCATTGAGGCCCATAGTGCCAGATTTTTTCGGTTTCTATACAGGATGCTAGTCTGACACAGATTTTTATTCCCAAGCTAGTGCTTGTATCCATGTGCACCTGGGTCGAGTAAGGAAAATGCGTGTTACGTGTCTTTCCCAAGTATTACAATGTCTGGCTAGCTTTGCCACCAGGATTTGAACCTCAGGACCTCATGATCCCAGGTCTAGCAGCCTAACCACCCGACCACCAAGGCCACTATAAGATAAAGGAGGCTTAACATTCAACAATATGGTGTGTGTGTGTCATTTCAGGTTCCAATGTTTGCCCATCAATATCACGACTCAAATTTCCCCGTCTGGAAGAGGGTGGTGGAGCAGATCTATGTTGCCAAAATCCTCAAGCCGGGGGAGTTTGAAGGAACAGCCCTTAACGCACCCCGAGCTGGTCATCATCCGGCTTTAGCGCGAAAGCAAATTAGAACGCGACCTTTTTTCGTGACAGTCCTGACAGTAACGCCTCAGAGATGGATGACTATTTCCCCGATGGTCAGTTTGAAAAGAAAACATTTCAGTTTGAATTTAAATCATTTCAGTTTGAATAGAAAATATTTCAGTTTGAACAGAAAACATTTCAGTTTGAATAGAAAACATTTCAGTTTGAATAGAAAACATTTCACACAGAAAACATTTCAGTTTGAACAGAAAATATTTCAGTTTAAATAGAAAACATTTCAGTTTGAATAGAAAACATTTCAGTTTGAATAGAAAATATTTCAGTTTGAACAGAAAACATTTCAGTTTGAATAGAAAACATTTCAGTTTGAATAGAAATATTTCAGTTTGAACAGGAAATATTTCAGTTTGAACAGAAAATATTTCAGTTTGAACAGAAAACATTTCAGTTTGAACAGAAAATATTTCAGTTTGAACAGAAAACATTTCAGTTTGAATGGAAAAGATCTTATTTGAAAAGGGAAATTGCAACATGAGAGCAAAACGAGTTTCTTCTTTGCAAATGTATTTTGCTTTCTTTCTCTCATTTTTCAATGTTAACAATAAAATATCAAAAACGTCTTTCAAGCATTCTTTTTTCTTAACCTTGCTTAAAGAAATGTTTAGAAATATTGAGTAATTATTATAGCAACAAAACCAAGCAAAATGTAGCTTGAACTAATAACGTGAGACTACCTTATATTTTAGCATCTTTGATTTTTTCCCTTCTTGTAGTTATTTAACTGTTAGTTCACTCATTACTAAGGTTCGCATAGGAACACCCTCGTTATCATTTTTCCTCCTTTGATTGTTTCATCCAGAAACAGGGGCAGTCATGCTTCCTCCCATAAAGCCAAACAAGAAAACCAAGTAAGGCATGGAAACTGCGAAAGAAATGAATGATAAATAATTTAGCCATAGAGAAGATATTTTCACCTTACATTTGATTTGATTTGATTTGATTTGATTTGATTTGATTTGATTTGATTTGATTTGATTTGATTTGATTTGATTTGATTTGATTTGATTTGATTTGACCCACATCCACAACTAAGGTGATTTTGGGGTTTTTGGAAGGAGTTTTAAGTTTGCCCTGACTTCCCAGTAAATAGCCAAAGGATCTTTAAGGTGCACAGAGTGTTGTGACTTGCACACAGGACCTCTTTTTTATCGTCCCCTCTGATGGGACTAGGCGTTGATCCTCCTAGCTGGACGAGGGGTAAGTTTTACTAGAAAAACTCAAGAAAACTTTCAACCTGCCGGACTTTGAACCCACGACCATTTGGTTGAGAGGTCAACACCTTGCTTCTGGACAACTGTGTCCCCTCTTGCATGAACAGGAATAAGTGGAAAAAGAATATGTGCATTGAGCATATATCTGATTTGTTCTAAAATCATGATGATTTGATAACTTGTCAAATCTTTTTTTAACTTAAAACGTTTCATGCTCTGTGTCCCCGCACAAGTGCAGGCTTACCGACTGTACATTATTTATCCCCTAGTAGTCAATTTTACTCAAGGTCCTTCTCAACTCCCTGATGAGCGTACCGTAAAACAACCTATTTGGTGCATCATACTAACACACTGACGAAATCTTTCTCTACCTTTAGCTGGGTACTCATTCACACCTGAGTCAAGTGAGGAAAGCTGAGTGGAGTACCTTTCTTCAAAGTAAAATGTCATGAAAAAAACACTTGGACCAGTCAAGGGATTTAGACCGGTGTTGTTGCAATAACAAACTCACAACACTACGGTTGAGCTATAACGCCTCATAAAAACACGTTGATGTGTCTTGTTCATCTGTTTAATCATCAACAGCTATTGCATTAAGCGACTCAATAGTATACCAAGGCTACCTCTGTGAGTAAAGTTCACAGTTTATCGTAAGCTTTCTATTTTTTCGACATATAGTTTGATCATGTACTTTTTCCTTGTCCGTAACAGAGCATACATGATGTTGTCAATCTACGAAATATAATCTGAGTTCCTTGGTTGTTTTTCAGTATGAAAAGACCCCTCACTTATGAGGAATGGCTGTCCAAACAGCAAGATTTTGAAAAAAGAAAGGCAAACATAGAGAACAAAAAACAGACTGAAGACGACACACGCAAGAAATTAGAGGAAGAAGAAAAGTAAGTGCCTAAATGCTCATGGATGATTGTGACATTCTATAATAAGTTCTCGTTTCATAATGTTGGATGTTTCTATAGTGCCATATAAACCAAATGCTCATGGATGATTGTGACATTCTATAATAAGTTCTGTTGTTTCATAATGTTGGACATTCTATAATGTTTCTATTGTGCCATATAAACTAAATGGTCATGGATGATTGTGACATTCTATAATAAGCTCTCGTTTCATAATGTTGGATATTTCTAAGGTGCCATATAAACTAAATGGTCATGGATGATTGTGACATTCTATAATAAGGTCTCGTTTCATAATGTTGGATGTTTCTATAGTGCCATATAAACTAAATGCTCATGGATGATTGTGACATTCTATAATAAGCTCTCGTTTCATAATGTTGGATATTTCTAAGTGCCATATAAAATAAATGGTCATGGATGATTGTGACATTCTATAATAAACTCTCGTTTCATAATGTTGGATATTTCATTCTATGGTTGCTAAGGTGCCATATTACCTGACTGCATGCTTTCTGATGTGATTTGATTTGATTTTACCCACATCCACAACTAAAGTGATCTTGGGCGTTTTTTATGTTGCCCGGATTCCGTTTAAACAGCCAAGGGATCTTTAACGTGCACAGAGTGTTGTGATTTGCACACGAGATCTCCTTATTGTCCATCTCTGATGGGACTAGGTGTCGATTCACCTACCTTGACTAGGGGTGTTGGTTTACTGAAAAACCTTAAGAAAACTTTTAACCTATCAGGGGTTTAACCCATGACCTTTTGGTTGAGAAGTCGACACCTTGCCTTTAGAGTATCGTGTTCCCTTCGCCTCAGGCAAACTTTAGGCGCTTTTACAAAAGATATTATTTTTTTAATACAGTGTAAAATGTTTAAAGTACCACTTTAAAATATTACCAATGTATGTATGCACTCATTTACACGATGGAAGTAAGCATATTATACACACTGAATCATTCCACAATATTTTTTGTTTGTTTCATTGAAATTTACCCCATCCACCATTGTGGTGATCTCAGAGTGAATTAAGAGGAAACAGCAAGATTAAAGATAAGTGCAAGAAGTAAAGGAAAGAAGTAGGACCTACCAGTGGCACCCACCAACCGCCCGTGCTCAACAATAAAGACAACATAAATTACACACAATCATGCACACTTTGATTATATCATATCATAATGGAAATAAGGTCAATACACATATCTCTGTACTCATTTTTATACAAAAACACAGAAGATATTTAAACATAATCGCAAAGCTTACAGCAATGGTTCATTAACCTGGATTCGATCGAGCCTCAGGGGTTAGTGAGTCAATCTCATACACACGTATGCATAGATATAGACATACATGCATACATGTCATTTTATAACTTGATTTGCCCCCTGAAAACCTTTCTTTCTATAATTTCACTAATTCACCACTCTCTCAATCATTTTCAGGAAAAAAGAAGAAAACGAAAAGCTTGTGTATGAGAAATGGCTGGCGCAGCGTGAATTAGACAAGCTGGAGAAATCACCTCGCCACTCATCGCCTGTCAAAAACCCCTCAACGATTCCCGACATTAATTCACTCATCCCCGTACACCACGACGGTGCTTTACGACAGTACCTGAGAAGTCTGGGCAAATCTAAGACAGGTGTCAACTATGAGAATTGGCTGAATGATAAGGAAATGGAAATCAATACACTAGTACACCAAATGAAAGTAACTGCTCCTGTGTAAATATTTTTTTATCCTTTGCTTCTAAACTTGTGAATGCTTGCCTGTCTTATTATTGTTGTTATTATTGTTATTATTATTATTATTATTATTATTATTATTATTATTATTATTATTATTATTATTATTATTATTATTATTATTATTGTTATTATTATTATTATTATTATTATTATTATTATTATTATTATTATTATTATTATTACTATTATTATTATTATTATTATTATTATTATTATTATTATTATTATTATTATTATATATTATTATTATTATTATTATTATTATTATTATTATTATTATTATTATTATTATTATTATTATTATTTTTATTATTGTTTTTTTATTATTATCATTATTATTATTATAATAAATTTTGATATCCATTCATGGATAGGTAATAAGGAACTCTTCAGAGCCCAACCTAGCTCTGTAAAATTTTTAAAAGTCAATAGCCTTTGGATTCAGACTTTTATTTTTTAGAAACCTTTGAATCATATTTCTCCTATAAAACGTCATTGTCATTTTTACAAGTGTACATGATATTGATTCAACTTTTCGCTTTTATGAGGGAAAAGATAAGTTTAATTGCCCCAACGTAAATCATTATTAACTTGGCGACTGTTATAATAAAGACTTTCATCTGGGGTCGATATTGAAATACAGTACAGCTCGTATTCCCCGAACACATATTCGACGAAAACATGGAATCCCTGAATTTATGACAAAGTCCCAACCAAGATCCTTCTTTGTGTACGCCTACAATCTTCCCTGAAATTCTTATTTCATAAACTAATTTTCTGGTTGCAAAGAGTTCAGGAAAATATGCTGTACTGTAGATCACTATAGGATCTTCATTGCTTTCATGTATTGCTTGCTCCTGAAAATTATGTCTGTCAGTGTCAGATGTCTCAATGAAATGAGATCAGGATATGTAGAGAAAGTTTACAGGAACCTAAGTAAATTATTTTAGAACATTTTTATATAAACTGGAATGAAAGTTATTTCTTATTGCTGTACTTAACTTTTATTATTATTTCTTTGTCAATAACAATTGTGCCTTGAAAAGGCCTTACTTTATTGATTTCACAGTGAATAAATTTTATTCTATTTTAAACTCATTGATGGCTTAATGACTCCTGTGTTGTCAGCTTATGATGCAGAGACTGTGGAGAGATGTGAGGATAAAATTGAGGTCTTGATATTTTTGTTTTCAATGGATTTGATTTTCATCCTCATCAATGCTTCTCACCCCTGGCAAAGTATAGGCAACACACAAGTCAATTCCACCTTTCTGTTTCTCTGTCTTAGGCTTTCCTTCCAAGCTTGCGCTATGTGAGCCCCATCTCTCCTATGTCTCTGTCAACGCATCTTTTGTATGTCCCTTTTACCCACATCCAAACTTAAGGCGATCTCGGGTTTTGAGTAAGATTTTTTAACAATTTGCCTGGATCGCACTGTAAACAGCCAAGGGATTTTAATGTGCGCAGACTGTTGTCATCTGCATATGGGACCTCCATTTATGTCGTCCATCTCGATTAGGACTAGGTGTTGATCCACCTACCAGACCCAGAGGGTTGGTTTTACTGGGAGGAAAAAAGAAAAATTGTTCAACCTGCAGGCACAAACCCATGACCTTTTTGGTTGAGATGCCAATCCTTGCTTCTGGACCACCAACAAAATACCATCACATGACACATGAGAAATACCATGACAATAACATGGCACATGAGAAATACTATGACACATGAGAAATACCATGACAATAACATGGCACAAGAGAAATACCATGACAATAATATGACATATGATAAACAACATGACAATAACATGGCACATAACAAACACAAAGACAATACCATGACACATGAAAATACCATGACAATAACATGGCACATGAGAAATACCATGACAATAACATGGCACATAATAAATACCATTACAATAACATGACACATGAGAAATACCATGACAATAATATGACACATGAGAAATAACGTGACAATACCATGACACATGAGAAATACTATAACAATAACATGACACATGAGAAATAACATGACAATAACATAACATGACAATAACATGACACATGAGAAATAACGTGACAATAACATGACACATGAGAAATTACATGCCAATAACATAACACATGAGAAATACCATAACAATAATATGACACATGAGAAATTACATGACAATAACATGACACATGAAAAATATCATGACAATAACATGGCACATGAGAAATAAAATGACAATAAGACGACACATGAGAAATAACATGACAATAACCTGACACATGAGAAATAACATGACAATAACATGATACACATCAGAAATAACATGATACAAGAGAATACTATAACAATGACACAATACTCAGATAAATAACAATTTCATGACAATGAGAAATACTATAACAATAACATGACACTGTGAGAAATAATAACAATAACATGACACATGAGAAATACTATAACAATAACATGACACAAGATAAATACCAATAACATGACACATTTACATGACACTAACATGACACATGAGAAATACTATAAAAATAACATGACACATGAGAAATACTATAAAAATAACATGACACATGAGAAATACTATAACAATAACATGACACAAGATAAATACCATAACAATAACATGACACATGAGAAATACCATGACAATAACATGACACATGAGAAATAACATGACAATAACATGACACATGAGAAATAAATACATGACAATAACATGACACAAGATAAATACTATGACAATAACATGACACATGATAAATACTATAACAATAACATGACACATGATAAATACTATAACAATAACATGACACATGATAAATACCATAACAATAACATGACACAAGATAAATACCATAACAATAACATGACACATGAAAAATACCATGACAATAACATGACACATGAGAAATAACATAACAATAACATGACACAAGAAATAACATAACAATAACATGAAATACCATGACAATAACATGACACATGAGAAATACTATAACAACAGCATGACACATCATAAATACTATAACAATAACATGACACATGATAAATACTATAACAATAACATGACACATAAGAAATACCATCAAGCAAAGCCTCTCTCATACACCAACAAGTTGATCATTTTGAGCACAAAAGAGAACGTTTCCTTTGGACACGTTTTGTTTGATTCCAAATTTATTGGTTGCAATTGAATGAATAACATCAGCAATTAATAACTGTGGATCAAATAAAGAAATAAGCCATTTCTATAACACACAATTTAGCGAGCCCATCCAAAATTATTTGATTGATTAATATCACTATCAGCAATTAATTGTAGATCAAATTAATAATGAAAAACAATTTATTAATATAACATTCAAAATGCTGCAACAATGCAAATTATGACAAGCAAACCAGCAAACAAAGACCAACTCAACCTTGCATCGTTTTTAATCTGAAAAATCATGTATATCGGTCAGTGCAACTGTCAACTGACGCAATTTTTCAGGAGAAGCAAAAAACGTCATACATAATCAAACACTGCTTTTTGGAAGAAAAATGGAAATCTTTGTTTACATCATATGCATAAATTGAGCTTTTCTATTGGTTCAAAGCTTCCACTATTATTTATATGGACACGAAAGATACATGTGTTTAATCATTTTAGGGACAAATTTTATATTCCATATATCGTGGACTAGCGTTAAAACAGTTTCACAGGCGATATATATATATATGTATATGTATGAGTGTATGTGTGTATGTGGATTTTATTCATCAATCTTTCAAAAAAGGATATACCTTTCAACCCACATCAGTAATGATAAATTAAATTGCAATATTCAATGATGAATTAAATCGCAATATTCAATGATGAATTAAATCGCAATATTCAATGATGAATTAAATTGCAAAATTCAATGATGAATTAAATTGTAATATTCAATGATGAATTAAATTACAAACTTCAATGATGAATTAAATCGCAATATTCAATGATGAATTAAATTGCAATATTCAATGATGAATTAAATTGCAATATTCAATGATGAATTAAATTGCAATATTCAATGATGAATTAAATCGTAATATTCAATGATGAATTAAATTACAATATTCAATGCAATATTCAATGATGAATTAAATTGCAATATTCAATGATAAATTAAATCGCAATATTCAATGATGCAAAAAAACAAGAGGAGCACAGTGGCCTCCCTTTGCACAACCTTGTACAGTACGACGGTGACACTAGTGATGCTATGACAATGACCATTTTATTCCTGCCCCGACCACTCTGATCAAATTCCTCTTTCTCTTTGTATGAAAACCACACTCACGAAAACATCCAAACCAACTTCATTTACCATGACACAATCTCACTGCTTTGAGATGGGCATGACTGTAACTTTTGATTTGATTTGGGTTTCAACCCACTTCCACAACTAAGGGGAGAGGAGGGGGGGGGGGAGTGGGAGGAGGAATGGGAGGGGGAGGAGGAGGGGGGAGGGGGGGTTAGATTTCATTTGAAAAATATTTTTTCACAAAACTCTGAAGGATGATCAATCAGCCATTGCGCGTCTCGAAATGATTTGATTTGATTTTCCCCACATCCCCAATTAAGGTTTTTAATTTTTATTTGATTTGATTTTACAGACATCCACAGCTAAGTTAATCTTGGTGATTTTGTGTGTGAGTGTGAGTACATTGATATGATCAAAAGAGAAAACTTTCCCTCAAGAACCATCCCCCACCCTTCCATCCCCTTAATCTGTTGCGTTGTTTCACCGGAAATAAAGCGCAGCAAATGTTCTCAAGGCAGAGCCTATTTTGGAGAGACAAAACCATATTGCCACCTAAGAGCTACACATTCTTTATTTATTTCGTTTGTAAGAAGAAGAATAAATAACAAACAAGACAAACATTAAAAACACCACATAGGCAGCCAAATGTGATGGGGGAAAAATCAATGGAAACGACCACGGTAAATATCTTACGGCACAAAACGTGTGTGGATCTGACAAAAACCCCGTCCTATGATGACAATTTTCAAAATGTGTTTTTTGCATCAACTGATATCCTCATGTGTTCTCAGCATTTTAAACCTTATTTGGTGAAATTTGGTGGAATTTGGCGAAGTTACACATTTTTTTGTAACAAGACTTTCAAAAATGTAAAAACCTCTTTTTGGAAAATCACGTCCAAAATATTTCTTTTGTTTCAAGGAAAGTTTGCAGCTATGTGCTTAAAAATATCTTTTTAACACTTTTTAGGCATTTTCAAGGCAAAATGTTTCAACCAGGTGATCATAAAAGATTATTTTCGCCAACAATGAAATAAACTTAATTTCCATATAAATTGACTTCAGCTCACATTTTCCCTGTTTCCTCGGTTCAAACCCCTTTCACCTTACGAAGGGTTTTATCAGATCCACACACTTATAGTGTGTCCTTGAAAAACTGCCGCTAATGTGACACCAAATCAGAGTGGCCATTTTCTACAGTTCCTGTAATGTCATATGAACCAAAGAAAAGAGCACTGCAACTGCAAAGGTGATCCAAGAAAGATCTTACATCATGGAATAATTGAATAAACTGCATGACACATTACACATGGATTAATCACAACACAATCACAAAAACAAATCATAAGTGAAAATCGTTAACAAAGAAGAACCATGGGACGATAACCACAATGAATTTGACTTTTGACTTCAGAATCGTTTTTGAGCGTCAAATTTTACTCTTAATTAACATCAATCATTTCATTTTTCTAAAATAAATTTGTAATGGTTGCAAGCACAACTTTACGTTTTGACGGGATTTCGTTGTGTGTGGGAACCAATAACTGATCTCAATAGTGTTTAGGTATTTCATCTTAAGTCATATATGTCTTTATCTAGAAACTTTCATATTAATCTGTGTTTGTGTGTGTACTTTATCTATCTAGATATTAATCTGTGTTTGTGTGTGTACTCATATGTCTTTATCTGAAACTTGCATATTAAACTCTGTGTGGGTGTGTATCTGTGTATCTGTACTCATATGTCTTTATCTAGAAACTTGCATATTAATCTGTGTTTGTGTGTGTACTCATATGTCTTTATCTAGAAACTTGCATATTAAACTCTGTGTGGGTGTGTATGTGTCTGTGTATCTGTACTCATATGTCTTTATCTAGTAACTTGCATTTTGGCATATTAATATAAGACATATATATATATATGGTCTCATTTTCATTGCTGTATTGTATTTAAAATAGCCCTTCCTCAGTATCAGAATTTGCTTAAAACCATTTCATTAACAAATTGATTGCAAATTGACATAGTAAAAGCAACAAAACATTTTAATCTTAACAATAAATTCAAAGGCCGATAAATGAAAAAGGATTTTTAAAAAGCTTGTTATTAGACTTATTTTCTCTCCATTGCAACTAATGACAATCTAATGATTAGCCACACATTTGACACATTTGCCTAAAATGGGACAAATCTAGTCTATCATACTAGTGTATAGAGCAGTTCATTCCTGACATAATGATATCATAAAAGAAGCCAAGCATCGATTCTTTGAATTTATAAGAATTTTTTAGAAACGATACAGGCCTATCTTTCAACACAGCTATTATACGATAAAAGCCAGAAATATTATCTAAAGCATGGCAAGTTGGTACTCATTTTGATCGTCATTATAAACGCTATCAAAACAAAATTATTTGAGGATCTATTATGAATATTGCCTTAGATCGCTGGTAATTAAGGAACATATTCCGCTCACCTATTATCAAAAGGCACCATCTCAAATTGAGTAAAAAGGTGCTGGTGCACTTGAAACAGTGTCAATAAGAAAGTTTGGGAAAAATTGAATTTTTTTACAATATTTTTGTATATTTTTGGTTATTCTTATATGCTATTTTCAAAAATTCATAAAATCAAAACTTACTAATGAAACAAAATCTGATTTGATCAAATTAGATATTGTATAAAATAAGGTGTGTGCCAAGTTTGAAAGAAATTAGTTGAAAAATGAAAAAGTCTATCGATATTGCACTTGGTCAAATTTGAGGGGAAAATCCAAAATGGTCGCCATTTCCATGGCAACAGGAAGCGTCAGGGAAAAAACCCACATATTTCAACTCAGTACACCATGCCCATCCCATACACAAGTTAAATTGATGGGAGCGAACGGGAAAATCTTCACTCCAGGACCCCCCCAAGAACTAAGAACAAATTGTATTCACAATGAAAGGTACATTGCATTTACAAAGATCTAAGAACAAATTGTATTCACAATGAAAGGTACATTGCATTTACAATGAAAAAAAACACTGTATTCACAATGAAAGGAGGAACATTGTATTCACAATGAAGGAACATTGTATTCACAATGAAAGGAACATTGTATTCACAATGAAAGGATCATTGTATTCACAATGAAAGGAACATTGTATTCACAATGAAAGGAACATTGTATTCACAATGAAAGGAACATTGTATTCACAATGAAAGGAACATTGTATTCACAATGAAAGGATCATTGTATTCACAATGAAAGGAACATTGTATTCACAATGAAAGGAACATTGTATTCACAATGAAAGGAACATTGTATTCACAATGAAAGGAACATTGTATTCACAATGAAAGGAACATTGTATTCACAATGAAAAGAACATTGTATTCACAATGAAAGGAACATTGTATTCACAATGAAAGGAACATTGTATTCACAATGAAAGGAACATTGTATTCACAATGAAAGGAACATTGTATTCACAAAGAAAGGAGCATTGTATTCACAATGAAAGGAACATTGTATTCACAATGAAAGGAACATTGTATTCACAATGAAAGGAACATTGTATTCACAATGAAAGGAACGTAAAAGAAAAGTTCAAAAATATAATTCAGGGCTATGAAAGGATCATTTTAATTCACAATGAAAGGAACACTGTAATCATACTAAAAGGAATATTGTATTCACAATGAAAGGATCACTGTATTCAATAAAAGGAATATTGTATTCACAATGAAATAAGCCGGCTAATAATTGTTTTTCCCATATTATTACATTATACATGAGAACATAAAAGAAAAGTTCAAAAATATAATTCATTAATAATTTTTATGTGGATCAATTTAATAATAATAATAATAATAACACTAATAATGATACTAACAACAATAATAATAATAACAACAATATATCTAATAACAACAATATTTATAATAATAATAATAATAATAATAATAATAATAATAATAATAATAATAATAATAATAATAATAATAATAATAATAATATCAATAATAATAATAATAATAACAATAATAATCATAATAATAATAATAATAATAATAATAATAATAATAATAATAATAATAATAATAATAATAATAATAATAATAATAATAATAACAATAATGGTAACAATGACAATAGTAATAATGATACTAATAAAATAATATAAAATACACATAAATAAAAGGCTTGACTATAATAGTATCATTATGTTGTACACACACACACACAAAAAAATTGACTAGAATGTCTATATTTGTAAGTGTAAGCAATATCCTTGTATGTAAATATGTGATGACTACCAGTCTGATACAAGATGCAAGCAAGTCCCCAAATCGCAGAGTATGAAATAAAAAATTAAATGGTGAATAATTAAAGCTTAATGTGTGTGTGTGTGTTTGTGTGTAATATACATAAAATTAATATCAAAGGTGTGCATAATATAAAATACATGATGTAATATAGGCAGTTTGGCATGTGCTTGAAACAGCAAGTTGTTAAATAGACAGAAAATGATCCATAGTTGAAAACACACTTACTTAACGTGTTGCAAGCTCAGTGCTATTTTGATCCATTCCATCTCCAGTTTTGCACATGAAATTATTTTTTTTAAAAGCGACGTTGTTACCTTGTTTAAGACAGATTTATAAAAGTCTCCATTTTAATGACACACAAAATGACATACCATTACCAGTACTTCATCGACTGAAGAAGTAGAACCAACCGGAATCGCCTACAAAACCCGCCCACTGAAGAAAGGACATGATGCATAATAGCACTAAGCTTGCGGGTCTGTTGCCGCAGAATACAAATGGGTGCATAGTTGTAGTTGTAGTCACAAGGCAAAGCTTCAAAGCTCAATAATAAAATAAATGGTAAAAAAAAAAAACACACACAGAGTGTAAGATGCAGGATGGACGGCACTAAGGCTTGCCTCATTTTAAATGGGAGGGCAGGAAAAATGAAAGCAAAGGGTCTCATAAACTCTGTATTGCCAACGTAAAAGCATGTAAGTATGAAAATCTGATTAAATACGTGTTTATAGTGTAATAGTGTACGCTCAAACCTTGTTATACCGCCAACAGCTTGTGGCAGTGTGGCAGTGGTAACTCGGTGTTGTAAAGGGATTCTGATTCCTTTAAATTTACCTTGTCCACCATATGCGGTGATTTCAGGGTGAATTACGAGGAACGGCAAGATATGAAAGAAGGGCGAGAGAAGGAAAGAACGATGTAAGACCTACCAGTTGAGTCCGCCAACCGCCCACATTGTAAAGGGAAGAACATCGTAACGAAAACACCCGTAGTCAATATTACGACAAGGGAGAAAGCCCTGGATTACGTAGGGTGAGAGAAAAGTGGTGAATCGCACGCGGGGATGAAACATGACTACACACAAGGCACTGATGTCCTTATGTGTGTTTGATTCTGTGACCTTTGACCTAACCAAACTAGAATCTACCGTGTTTGCATCACTTCAAGGAAGAGGGTGATGATTCACCCTGTCAACATAGCCACTGATAGTATAATGATGAATTCTATTGTACGATAGTTACGACAGGAACGATAGCTCTAAATTATTGGCGGATGGCGGTGTAATGAGTCATTTCATTTGGAGATTTTTATACTGTTTGTGATCCGTGTAAAAGTGAAATACTGGCAAAAAGCAAGAATAGCGGTTTAGCGGGAGGCGGTATAGCGAGGTTTGAGTGTGCATATAAACATGTAACTGCATATGAATTTAAGGGGGAAAAGTGTAATCAGCAAAGAAATTACTGGATGACAGCATTAAAGTATTAAAGCACAACGTTTGTCATTCGGTCCCAGTCCAACAGGAGAATGTGAAATTTTTAACAACGCAAGGAAAGGTTTTTGTGCAAATTCAATGAGATCAGAGACTTAAACGATGTGCATCAATGGATAGACACATTAAGAATATTACATGTATGTGTAGTAGAGAAAACTCCATGTTATGAAGTTCTAGGTTTGTGATAAAATAGAGAAATAAATGAAAATAAAAATCAACAAGAACCTATGAAATGCAACTCAACAATCAAATCGAAAGAAAGGGGAGGTCAAAGTATAGGAATACAGAGAAATGAACTTAAAGAGACAGAGAAAAGGAATTGTCTATATATATATAAAGCTGAAACGTCTCTACGTCTCTAACTTTGACCGCTTACAACTCAGGAACCACTGCACGCACAACGTCCATATTTCATGTAAATTTCAAAGTAATGGCCCGCTTTTTTATTTGAGGGTCTTAGCTAATAAACTCTTTGATCAAATCAGTATTTTATTTGATTGGAAAAAGATTGTTTTTGCCTGTGATCCACAAAACTTTGCATTGTTACTCGATTTTATTTCTCAATCTACGTATGAAAGCCTGCATAATTTCAGTATGGAGTACATTGTACTACGTAGAAAGCCTGCATAATTTCAGTATGGAGTACATTGTACTACGTAGAAAGCCTGCATAATTTCAGTATGGAGTACATTGTACTACGTAGAAAGCCGGCATAATTTCAGTATGGAGTATATTGTACTGTGTAGAAAGCCTGCATAATTTCAGTACGGAGTACATTGTACTGCGTAGAAAGCCTGCATAATTTCAGTATGGAGTACACTGTACTGCGTAGAAAGCCTGCATAATTTCAGTATGGAGTACATTGTACTACGTAGAAAGCCGGCATAATTTCAGTATGGAGTACATTGTATTACGTAGAAAGCCGGCATAATTTCCGGTACGGGTACATTGTAATATGTAGAAAGCCTCTGTAACTACAGTATGGAGCACTAATTGGATATAATAATCGTACTTGATATCACCCGTAACCGATATAGATGTAATGGTTTTCAGGTTAACCACAGTCAAAGTTTAAGAGACCCAGCTTTAAAACAAAGAGAAATCATAATTCAATATTATTTACGGGCATGCTTGTAAAGAAATATGATTAAAGTACAAACACGGACAGAGAGAGAGAGAGAGAGAGAGAGAGAGAGAGAGAGAGAGAGAGAGAGAGAGAGAGAGAGAGAGAGAGAGAGAGAGAGAGAGAAAGAGGGAGGGAGGGAGGGAGGGAGGGAGGGAGGGAGGGAGGGAGGGAGGGAGAGAGAGAGAGTCAGAGAGAGACAGACAGACAAAGAGAATGTGGAATCTTTGAAAACTCTTTAGTGTATCAAGAGGAAACACTTCTGACTACAGGTTGGCTGTTTTCATGATGTTTACCCCATTCACCACAAAAAGCTACGTCAACTACTTAACTACAGCAAAGCAAAGAGTTTGTACGTGTCCTACAAAGCATACAATAGCATTTTAAACATCTAGTAAACACTCCACCTTACCTGAAAATCAACATACAACTAGAACACTTACACTTAGATGACATACCAATATGGCATCCCATACGATTTTTGATTAAGATTAATATTATGAAAGATGAATGGTGAAGACACCCAACAAGCGGCATAAAGCACCAAAAATGAAAGATGTATCAGCTTTATCATAAATTCTAATTTAGACACTTCATTTCACGCATTACCACGAGTACAGCGTGTGAGACAGGCAGCTTCAGCAATATGGGGATGTAATGGGGTTTTCCGGGGCGCTAACGTGTAAAAACAAAGAATCACCCAAGTTAACTCATATGATTAATCATTAAGCCCCACCGACCGCTTTCAGCGGTTGATAAAAATCATCAATACGAAAGTAACTAAAACAATACTGAATAAATAAAATTTAAATGCAACTTGCTACAAAGCTTTCATTACTATCGTTCTTCCCTACAGACGTAGAATATTATGGCCATTATAACAAACACTAAATTTTGGTTTTGAAACAATGTGGCGCTGTGTTCATGTGTCTTGGAAATAATTTGCGTTGAATTGTGAAAATAATGATGGACTTAAAAACCCTTCCCCATGTGCTCTGACCAGTTTGTGCACACATTTAAAAACCCTTCCTTTGCCATGTGTCTGTAGAATTTACGGGCTCTGACCAGTTTGTGCACACATGCTATATGCCTTGTGTCTGTAGAATTTACTGGCTCTGACCAGTTTGTGCACGCATGCTATATGCCTTGTGTCTGTAGAATTTACGGACCACTTTGTGCTGCTAACCAGTTTGGACTGTTTGTGCACGCATGCTATATGCCTTGTGTCTGTAGAATTTACGGGCTCTGACCAGTTTGTGCACGCATGCTATATACCTTGTGTCTGTAGAATTTACGGACTCTTAACCAGTTTGTGCACGCATGCTGTATGCCTTGTGTCTGTAGAATTTACGGCCTTTTGACAAGACGCGTTTCGATAGGTTGGACTGATCTAAGGGACATGACTGCATAAAACACTTGCATATTGTTTAAATGACATCCCTTCGGAAGGTAAAATGTCTAGTTTCTCCCCAGAACTGCTAGTGCTATATTGTGTCTCCTGGGCAGCAAAGGGCTTAATGAATCTATTTCACCCCGATTATCACAGAAGTAGCCGCATGGGAAGAATGCACGAGGGGGTAACTCTGTAGAGTATGACTGTTGGATGCGGGTCTTAGTAAACATGCTGACTTATCACTAGACATTCTATTCTTCCCAACAAAATGACCCAAAAGAAAACAAAAAACAAAAAACAAAAGTTGGGCTGAGTGAGTAAATCAGAAAATTTGTCTCAGCCAATCTTTCTAGAAAATGTATCCATATTTTTTTTTTTTTATTTAAAGCATAAATAACCAGAAACAAAGGGGATAAAAGAATGACAGATCGAAGGTCATAAAATGAAAACAATACAAATTTATGATGCATTGTTAAAGAACAGAAGAAAAAAAGTTTGTTTGATTCATCGAAATTTACCCGCATCCACCATCAAAGGGGTGAATTAAGAAGAAGCAACAAGATGAAAGATAAGTGACAGAAAGGAAAAGAAAGGAAAGAAGTAGGACCTACCCGTGAAATCCGCCCCAACCGCCCGCCAGACACAAAAAGATATCAGCAACAAAGCAAGGGTGTTCATAAGAGGAAGGGCGGGGAGGGGGGGGAGGGGTAGTTTTTAATTTGATTTAGAAAATATAAATCAATTATTTCATCAAAACAGAATCAGAGAAATCAAACGGCATGATTGCAAATAAATATCTGTAAAAAAGTTATCTTACAAAATCAGTATACATGAATTTCATAAAATAACACACAACATCTAAATCAAAGTCACTCCACTAGAAGCACAGTGGAGACAGTAGGCTGTGATTGTAACATCCTAGAGAAAAATAAGGAGACAAGAGGCATATTGAAAGTCGTAAATAAATACGTGAATCATATTTATATAATGTTAGATTTGTATCTTAAAAACTGTGAACGTATTTTATGTATATGTTTATGTGCGTGTCTAGGTGCATGTGTGTACAAAATATATTCTGCACTATATTATAATTGTATTTTTATTTTGTTCGTTAATTAATCAATTTTAACTGTTTACTGCGGTCAAAACCAAGACAAATTTTCTTCAGGATGAATTTATGTTTAATTGAATTTGAGTTTGAATTTCAAGTCATATCAAAGCCCCACAGAAACAAAGAGGAGACAAATACAAAGGATAGACAGAACAAATTTTTCGGCATATGACAGAATCAAACCCGTGACCTCCGCACCGCACCCATCACCCAACCATGAAAAGAGAGCGCGCTAGCAACCAACCTAATATTCTCTTTTTATGGCAAAGTGATGGATGCCCACGTGAGTCAATTCTATTGGTGTCCAAATTTTTAAAAATTTTTTCTGTCTATTCCTTTGTATTTGTCTCGTCTTTAGATTCATTATCATTTCATTATTCATCAGTAACATACTAGTAACAGTTACTATTTATAGAAATTTCAAACAGTAACTACCTTTACACAACTCTCTCTCTGTGCCGGGACACACATAAGGCCTGTACCAATAACTGCTCTTACTCTAAATCAACATGGAGGAAAGGATACCTTTCCTTTCCATAAGAGTAATTAATGTTACAAGATTTGCTAGAGATGCATTTCACAGTAAAGATTTCAAATGGAAAATAATTCACACAAATTTTAACTCCGTTGAAGATTTACCAAAGCTTTTTGTAAGAACAATCTGAATATTCAATAAAAAAAAAGCAATATGGAAACTTATAAAAGAAATGAAAACACAAAAAGAAAAAAAAAGAAGAAAAGAACACAACGGCAAAACACTAAAAGAAACATCAACAGAAAAATAACAATAAATCAAATTAAAACTTTTAACACTCAAATCACAATAAACATAAGAACAAAAGAAATAACTAACATTTCAGTCCCCCCCCCACCCCCCACTGGATCATCCTGAAATCATGCCAAAAAAAAACCAATTATGCACACAAAAAAAACACTCAAAAAATCAAAAACAAAAACCCATCAGCTAACCAAAGCAAGAGGCAAACAGTGATAAGACAGTAGTGGAGTGTCCTGTAATAACACTGAAGTGAAAAGAAAATTATTTTCATGAACCTATCTGAGCCGACATGTTGCGCTGCTTTTCAATTTTCTACTAGACTGAGACAATGCTGTATTGCATGATTCTAGATCTTCTTGCTTTAAACATCTTCTTGCTTTATCCCCAATATAAATCCTACAGAGAAACTTCTATCCCCCAATATAAATCCTACAGAAAACTTCTATGTTCTGACAGAAATAAAAATATCATTTGGGTGTCTTCCTTCAGTTTTGATTTCATTTGCCTTTTTTCTTTTTCATTAAAATTGAATCCGTCCACCATATGCGGTGATCTCAGGGTGAATTAAGAGGAAATAGCAAGATGAAAGATAGTAGAAAAAGTGAAAGAAAAGAAGTAGGACCTACCTGCCAATCGCCCAACTTTAATTCCCTACACGACTTCGAGAATGTGTGTGCATTCATATGCATCTGTAAGCTTCACATGAATTATACGATGGCAAAAACAAGGAACAGCTTAAGTTAAAACAATGTACAGAAACTTTTCCACATAGCCAACGACTGGAAGAGGAATGAAGGGACGGATTCGTGCCATCACCTGTCAAACAACAAAAACAGGTAAAAACAATCTTTACATAAACAAGATTAATAAAAAACAATCTTAAGATATATAAGTATGTAAATAATCTTTACATATTAAAACCATATTAGCTAAACAAATTAAAAATCAATATTTAGATATAAAAACAATTTGCAGATAGACAATTCATTCATTAGATTTAACTAATAAAACTATGAAAACATTACTAAGAACAACTTCCTTCAATGCCACTAGTTACTTACTTGAAGACGAACAAGTGATGACAAATTCCCTCATGGAGAGAGATGCTACTTTGTCGCAGGTATTTCACTCCAAGCTGATGCTGGTACCCATTTCCACCTAGACCAAATGGGGAAATGCGTGTTATGCGCCTTTCCCAGCAAACACAAAGCCGGGCCAAGTATTATCAAAATTCAAATTCAAGAAACCTTCCAATTCGAAAACCCAGCACACCTGCCTCGATGCAAAGAATTGCTTTCATTTGATTTCACCCCTATCCGTCAGTGGTCAAGCAGTTAGGCTGCCAGACTGGGGATCATGAGGTCCTGGGTTTGAATCCTAACAAAGCTAGGTCTGACGTTGTGTTCTTTAGAAAAACACTTTGTCACCCGGTTTCTCCACTCTACCTAGGTGTAAATGGGTACAAGCACTAGGTTGGGAGTAAAATCCTGTGTCAGACTAGCGTCCTGGCCAGGAGGTGATGATTAGGTACTTGAACAACACTTACCACATCAGGCTCCAGACCAAATCGGCCGTTAGCATGGATGAGATAACAAGACAGCGTTCCACGGGGTGTTTGTTGCAGACGGATCTTTACTTTGCAACGTAAAACTCATCGGCGTCCATGGATAATTTTGCATGTTACACAACCTCTCTCCCGGCCAGTCTGAGAGATTTGTTGCAGAAAAAGATTTCTGGAAAAACTTAGATTTTTTTAATATAAACTAAACCTCATACCCATACACATATAAACAGTCTAAGGACAGTGCAAAACTTTCATCGATAAACTCTTACTTTGGATAAGCACATAACCATCTTTAATTTTACTTTCTGTTATAGCCATTTCTTCTTTACTTTCTGTTTTGGTCCTCTTTCTGTTATAGGATAATTTTGCATGTTATAACGGTAACGCACAGCCATCTTACCATTTTACTCTCGATAACATCAGTTATAGCTGAAAAGACCATCTTAAATATTTCTGTTATAGCTCGGATGATTTTATCATCATGGTACAAACCATCTTACCATTATCACAGAGAGCAGTGGCTTTTAAAAAGAAAAAAGATTTACCATTTACTTTCTGAAAAAGCTTACTATTTCAAGCAGTGGCACAAAACCATTTTTACCATTTTATAATAGTAAACCAAAACCTTCTGTTATAAACCCATCTTACATTTTACTTTCTGTTATAGCAGTGGCACAACACCATCTTACCATTTACTTTCTGTTATAGAGTGGCACATAACCATCTTACAATTTACTTTCTGTTATAGCAGTGGCACACAACCATCTTACCATTTTACTTTCTGTTATAGCAGTGGCACATAACCATCTTACCATTTTACTTTCTGTTATAGCAGTGGCACACAACCATCTTACCATTTTACTTTCTGTTATATGGGCACATCTTACACTTTCATCTTACCATCTTACCATTTTACTTTCTGTTATAGCAGTGGCACATAACCATCTTACCATTTTACTTTCTGTTATAGCAGTGGCACACAACCATCTTACCATTTTACTTTCTGTTATAGCAGTGGCACACAACCATCTTACCATTTTACTTTCTGTTATAGCAGTGGCATAACCATCTTACCATTTTTACTTTCCGTTATAGCATTGGCTCTTACAATTTTACTTTCTGTTATAGCAGTGGCACACAACCATCTTACCATTTACTTTCTGTTACAGTGGTGACAACAACAATTTTTTACTTTCTGTTATAGCAGTGGCACACAACCATCTTACCATTTTACTTTCTGTTATAGCAGTGGCACATAACCATCTTACCATTTTGACACACAACAATTTCTGTTATAGCAGTGGCACACAACAATCTTACCATTTTACTTTCTGTTACCATTTTACTTTCTTTCTGTTATAGCAGTGGCACAACAATCTTACCATTTTACTTTCTGTATAGCAGTGACACAACCATCTTACCATTTTACTTTCTGTTATAGCAGTGGTACAACCATCTTACAATTTTACTTTCTGTTATAGCAGTGGCACAATACCATCTTACCATTTTACTTTCTGTTATAGCAGTGACAACCATCTTACCATTTTACTTTCTGTTATAGCAGTGACACACAACCATCTTACCATTTTACTTTCTGTTATAGCAGTGACACAACATCTTACATCTTACCATTTTACTTTCTGTTATAGCAGTGACACACAACAATCTTACCATTTTACTTTCTGGCACACAACCATCTTACCATTTTACTTTCTGTTATAGCAGTGGTGTAACCAACCATCTTTATAGCCATTTTTACCATTTTACTGTTATAGCAGTGGCACACAACCATCTTACCATTTTACTTTCTGTTATAGCAGTGGCACACAACAATCTTACCATTTTACTTTCTGTTATAGCAGTGGCACATAACCAACTTACCATTTTACTTTCTGTTATACACAAACAATCTTACCATTTTACTTTCTGTTATAGCAATGACACAACCATCTTACCATTTTACTTTCTGTTATAGCAGTGGCACAACACCATCTTACCATTTTACTTTCTGTTATAGCAGTGGCACATAACCATCTTACCATTTCTACCATTTCTTTCTGTTATAGCATTGGCACACAACCATCTTACCATTTTACTTTCTGTTATAGCAGTGACACAACCATCTTACCATTTTATTTTCTGTTATAGCAGTGACACCAAACAATCTAATTTTACTTTGCCATTTTACTTTCTGTTAGTGAGTCAGCCATCCATTTTAAAGTGACAAATTTGGTCATAGCAGTGAACAACCATGTTACTTCTTTGGATTAAAGTGACCAACCATCTTACCATTTTACTTTCTGTCATAGCATTGATAATTCGACCTTTTAATAGCAGTACAAACTAAGTACCATTTTACAAAATGACACAACAAATTTTTTACTTTCTTTTACAGTGACACAAACCATTTAGACTTTCTAAAGCAGTGAAAACCATCTTACCATTTTACTTTCTGTTATAGCATGTTAACAACAACCATCTTACCATTTTACTTTCTGTTATAGCAGTGACACATAACCATCTTACCATTTTACTTTCTGTGCTCTAACCTTTAAACTTTCTGTTATAGCAGTGACACATAACATAAATTTTAGTGTTATAGACAATTGCTTACCATTTTACTTTCTGTTATAGTAGACAATTTACCATTTTAATAGGTAAAAACAAGCTTACCATTTTACTTTCTGATAGCAGTAAACAACAAATTTTACTCTTTTACATGACAACAATTTACTTCGACATTTTACTTTCTGTTATAGGTAAAGACAAGTTACACAAATTTCACTTTCTTTAAATGACAAGTTACATAAAGCAAAATGTCTACAAATCTTTTTACTCTTTTAAATGACAAATGGATTACATAAAGTGTCTACAAATGCTCTTTTACATCACACGGCAAAGTAATTTGACATAACAAGCAGAGTAAAGACAAATTTGGTCACAAAGAAGAATGCTCTTTGGATTAAATGACTCTGTCACATTTAATTTGACCTAAAGGTAAAGACAAATACTCTTTTAAATGATAATTTGACATAAAGGTAAAGACAAGTTACACAAATGCTCCTTTAAATGACAAGTTACATAAAGTGTATACAAATGCTCTTTTACATGATAATTTGACACGAAGGTAAAGACAAGTTACACAAAGCATAAACACAAATGCTCGTTTTGACAAGTTACATAAAAGGGTATACAAATGCTCTTTTACATGACAATTCGAACTAAAAGTAAAGTACATAAAAAAATCCAAGTTGATGAGGAAGGAAGACACCCCCCCTTTTGCATTACTTATCACATTAAAATTTTGCATGGGCTGTGGAATCTCCTGACCGATATATAGGTATACAAGTAAGATACAAAAGGAAGAACAAAAAATCTGACTTTGTTCAGGAAGAACCCCCCCCCATCCCCCATCAACCCAGGCAAAACATATATGAAATAACGAAATACCACCTCACCTTTATTCTGTCGTATCAATGGAAGACAGGCTTTGAACACGAATAAAATCAAGAGATTAATTTCTGCTACTCTGTGATACATCACCAGGAGACAAGCTCCGATGGGCCCATGCAGTTAATCCCAGCATTGTTAATCACTGCCCAGAGACCTGTAGAAATTTAAAAGAATAAAAAATACAATATTTATCTCTGTTACTAAAATAGGTGATTATTTCATGTTTTAAAATACTTTAGATAATATTTTTGACTTTTATTGTATAATAGCTGTGTTGAAAGATAGGCTTGTATTGTTTCTTTAAAAATTTGAATAAATTCAAAGAATCGGGATAATACTGAGCTTCTTTTATGATATCATTAGGTCGGGAATGAACTGTTCTATCCACTAGTATGATAGACGTGATTTGTCCCATTTTTCGGCAAAAACAGTATTCCCAGAACCCCTCCCTAAATAATATTAACAATAATTCATCAAAAGTAGATTCTTCAGATAGCGCATTTGTAGTAATTAAAATGAGTACCAACTTGATATACTTAAGACAAAATTTCCGGCTTTTATGGTACAGCCGATGTGATCATTTCTAAAAAATTGTATAAAATGAAAGAATCAATACTGGAGCCTTTGATATGGTATGAATGTCAAGGGAATGAACTGCTCCATTCAGTAGTGCAATTAAAAGAGTTTTGTCCCATTTGTGGTAAAACTGCCTCTCATCCCCCCTCCCACCCCTCCCTTAATCTATCAGATTTTAATACATCGAATCCAGTCTTTATACATAGGTAACACTGCCAATCTTATGTTGCATGTGTTAACTGAGTTCAGATCGTTAAACAATCACTCGATATACATTACACGATTAAAATATTAAAGTTTATATATAGGTGGGTGAAAAATATGTCAGCATGCAATAACAGAACAGTAAAAAACAAAAGGCAAGCATCAGAAAGTTCAGGAAATCAAATTTCAAATGCTTTGTCATTTATCATTACTTGACTATCACAACGCCGCAGATGCAAAAAAACAGACACCAAAAGAAAACAACAAACAAAGAAAAAGAAAACAAAAAAGACTCCATCCAGCAAATTAAATCAAAATTCTCACTTCACCTTGATCCTGACAAATCTCCCGAACTTTCCTTGGCGTTAAACTTTTATGCAACACTCAATTCACTGGCCACATCCAGGTTGACGATTTCCACCTTGTCCACCCAAGACCGGGCTCTCAGTTCCTGTGCCCCCGCACTGTTTTCGTCATAGCATCCAGCGATCACGTTGAAGCCGAGTGCACGGAGTGCCTTGGCACTGGCAAGACCAAAACCTGGCGACAAATGGTAGGCTTAGCAACAATAAATGGCCGACACCCTCAAGGCGTTTACACTCAAAGAAAAGGCAAAAGAATTCACAATTTTAATGAACATAACATATATATGAATTTCACTAAATATTTCTTGTCAAACAGGTTATCTGCAAAGACTGGACTAACTAGTAACAAAGTGCTGTACATCGATATGTATGTGCAGAATTTGTTATTATACAGACGTCAAATGTACACCTATGTTGTGAGAGCAAATTATTTTTTTAATTATGAGAAAATTCAAGACCATGGATTATATTTTCAAAGGCTTGCTTTCAAGACGGTGAAGAGATGGCATATGAACAGAATTCAAGACTTGTTTTCAAGACTATAAGAGGGATGGGGGTATTACTTTTAGCTTGACAATTTTAAGCTTCTAAGCTTCATAAATGAGTCCAGTATGACCAAATTAGAGGAATAAAACCTTGAGAGATTTTCAACTATTTCGTAATGTGATCCAAATGCCCGGCTCTCCTATACATGACTGATGGCACTTTTTGATGACAGATGAGCAGAAAATGCCACATATTCTTTCGACAATCTAAGGACCTCTTTAGTACAATTCGTCAAAAAGTAGACAGATTTTAAAGTACAACAGATGAGTTGAAAGTTAGGTCTATGATGTTTATAAAAACCATATTTTATAAATTGAAATAATGATATTGAGCTTTTTTTTTGGTTTTCATTGTGAAGGGAATAAATGGTCTCATCCAATAATCAAAAAGGTAGATATGTCCCATATGGGGCAAAAATATCTTATCTCTCTCTCTCTTTCAGTCTGCTGAGAAGTGACAACCCTGAGAGATACATTTTATTGAACAGAACTGTAAAATCAACAATGAATGATAAGCTTTGTTTTTGTTTTGTTTTTTAGTTTAAAAAAAAGCAGATAAACAACCTGTCATGTCATCTGTAAAACTATTCATTTTTCACATGAAAATTTACCTGAGTCGCATCCTGTGTTTGAAGACGTGAAACTTGCCGGCTGGATCAATACTCTCTGTGGTGTATTCATCTATCAGGTCATGAGCATACCAGGCCAAAATAAGTAAAAGGACTAGAAGACTAATTTCAAAGATATAGGCGTAAAGGACAAGACCTACAATGAGGTAAAATCCAATGAAGAGAATCCTGTTGTTCCTTAATACCAATGTATTGCTTGATAGTATCTGAAACAACAAAGAAATTTTACCATAATTATAAACATAAAGTCCTTCTTGACCATACTTGGTGTATAAAAGACAATGAAGACTTTTTTTAAAATTCTTATTTCATACAATTCAAGGCCATTCTAAACAATGAATGTTACACAATCTCCTGTGGTACCCACAACCTCCATTTTCACATACGACAACTCCTATTCCATGTACATAGCTGCCAACCTTGTCAAATAGACTCTGACCACGTAAACTAACTGTATCGCAGAAGCACTATAATGTTCCAGAAAATATTGATATTTTAACTTGAAGTAACCCCCTGTTAGGTAAATAACAAAGTCCAGTTGTCTTGCAAACTCAGAACGACATCTCCAGACTTTCACCCCAATCTCTGATGAATCTCTGCCATTAACTAAGGGTTTCTTTAAAAAGAAAATACAGTTTACCTCATACATACATATACTTTTAAAGTAGGTCAATGTCAATATGTGAGGTAACGAAAAAGTCAGACACTTTGAAATCAATGATTGGCCCCAGGTCTATTGAATGTAATACCTGGGAAGTTGTCATTGAAATTTAAACAGCTTATGTTCAAATAAATTTCCTACTTGGATTTGAAGACACACGTGTCAGATAAGCCGAAATAATGGTAAGGCTATCTCATACAGTCATGAAAAAAGTGCTGGAACTGAAAATCAACCTCTCTCTTTTTATTTCAACATTTTTATCTCAGTTATGTCCCATGCATGTGCCTGACTAAGGAAATCCTTCCTTTCTCCTTTTTCAACATGTCTCTTAGACAATCAGAGGAGCTTTATAAATCATAATGGTTGAAGATAACCAGTAATTCATGACCCCATGAAAGTTAGATTAGGTCTAAAAATAGAGCAAACAACAAAGAGAGAACAATCCCCCCCCCCCCCGATTGACAACACTTCCTACCGAGGAAAAGTCGGGGCATGTAGTGTGATTTTCGTTTGGATGAGCTGCCAGAGGGAGATTACTTTGTGAATGGAAGGAGGGGATGGGGGGGAAAGGTGAGCAGGTTGGGGGTTGAGGGGGTGAGGGTGGTTCAGGGATGGTGATGACAGTACAGTAGTCAGTGTTTGGTGATGTGTGCCCATGGCAGTCCTTCTCCCCTAGCCAACCAGTCTCTGGAGCTCTTTGATTCTAATTATAATTTAAATAAATAGATCTAGATCTATACATTTCGAAATCATTTAATTTAATCTAAATTAATGTAATAATTTAAATTATCATTAAATTCTCTCACATGATTAACCATTTAATGTGAATGAATTACTTTACTCTGAATTATCTAAGATCTATTGGATGGCCACATGACTTCGGACAGAATAAATCATGTTTTGTTTGCTACAGACGGTGGATATACATTACCAATAATCAGCCATTGTCAATAAAATT
>JAXRKP010000259.1:337500-340000 GCA_037039925.1 Doris montereyensis | reverse complement strand
AAAAGACTTGTCATATCCCTATTTATCAATACAGACATAGACATGATTCATTTCCACTAGTCTTACTAAAAGACTTGTCATATCCTTATTTATCAATACAGAAATAGACATGTTCATTTTCCAACTACTAAAAGACTTGTCATATCCCTATTTATCAATACAGACATAGACATGATTCATTTTCCACTTACTAAAAGATTCTTGTCATATCCCTATTTATCAATACAGACATAGACATAATACTACTAAAAGACTTGTCATAAATAGGGATACAGACATAGACATGTCTTTTCCAACTAGTTGAAAATGAATCATATCCCTATTTATCAATACAGACATAGACATGATTCATTTTCCAAGTACTAAAAGACTCATATCCCTATTTATCAATCCATCAGAAATAGACATGATTCATTTTCCACTTACTAAAAGACTTGTATTCCCTATGTATCATGTCTGTTTAGTAGGTGGATTTAGTATTCCATTACTAAAGTCTGGCTGTGGAATCCTATTTATCTATCTCTTGATGTAGCTCTGCATGGAACGTTTTTTCCACTCTAATCCAGACTTGTCATTCACTCTTATCTCTTGATTTGACATAGCTAGAAGAGTGATTCACGTTTCCACTTACTGGTAGATTGTGTCATTGGTGGAGCTCAGAAATGTTTGGTTCATCTCCAAGCTTATGGATTCTCTTGATTTGGTGGATCTGTCTCTGACAAGCATGGCATCTCTTGATTAGTCCAACTGGCTGTGGAACGTTTGCAGGCATCTCTTGATTTGGTGAAGCTCAGCTGTGGAACGTTTGCAAGCATTTTCATCTCTTGATTTGGTGACTTGCTGTGGAACGTTTATCAATACAGCATGGAAATCTCTTTGATGTTCCATGAGCTGGTGTGGAACTCTTACGTATTACAGATTAGTTTGAAGCATCTTCTCTGTTTCCAGCTGGCTGTGGAACGTTTACAAATTGTGTGATAACTTTTGTCAAACAGACTGGCTGTCTCCACGTCAATAGATATTTATGACATGTCTGTTAGTAGTCAAATCTATCTGCTTGCAAACGTTAGTCAGCCTGTCCACTCAAGAGATAAAAATGAAATTCCATTTCTGCTCCACCAAATCAAATAGGATATGCTTGCAAACGTTTTACAGCCAGTCCACCAATCTCAAGAGTATCATGTTGCAAACGTTCACAGCAGCTCCACATAGTTTTAGACACAATGCTTGCAAACGTTCCACAGCCAGCTCCAATGGGGGGGAGACACTCTTGTGACACGTTCCACAGCCAGATCCACATCAAGAGACACCATAATTCTTGCAAACGTTCCACAGCCAGCTCCACACATCAAGAGACACCATGCTTGCAAACGTTTCCATCCAGATCCACATCAAGAGATAACATGCTTGCAAACGTTCCACAGCCAGCTCCATCAAATCAAGACACCATCCTTGGCTGTTCCACAGCCAGCTCTCCAAATCGAAGAGACACCATGCTTGCAAATCCAGCCAGCTCCACAAATCCCCTTCACCATGATGTGCAAACGTTCCACAGCCAGCTCCACTCAATTCTATTCTATTCCTTGCAAACGTTCCATTTTAGCTCCACCATGTCTAGATACCATGCTTGCAAACGTTCCACAGCCAGCTCCAAAACATCAAGAGATTCCACGCTTGCAAACGTTCCACAGCCAGCTCCACCAAATCAAGATACCATGCTTACAAACGTTCCACAGCCAGCTCCACCACATCAAGAGACACCATGCTTGCAAACGTTCCACAGCCAGCTCCACCACATCAAGAGATACCATGCTTTCAAACGTTCCACAGTCAGCTCCACCACATCAAAGAGACACCAAGCTTGCAAACGTTCCACAGCCAGCTCCACCACATCAAGAGATACCATGCTTGCAAACGTTCCACAGCCAGCTCCACCACATCAAGAGACACCATTCTTGCAAACGTTCCACAGCCAGCTCCACCACATCTAGAGATCCATGCTTGCAAACATTCCACAGCTCTCTACCACATCCTATTCATGCTTGCAAACGTTCCACAGCCAGCTCCACCACATCAAGAGACACCATGCTTGCAAACGTTCCACAGCCAGCTCCACAAATCAAGAGATACCATGCTTGCAAACGTTCCACAGCCAGCTCCACCAAATCAAGAGACACCATGCTTGCAAACGTTCCACAGCCAGCTCCACCAAATCAAGAGATACCATGCTTGCAAACGTTCCACAGCCAGCTCCAACAAATCAAGAGACACCAATCTTGCAAACGTTCCACAGCCAGCTCCACCAAATCAAGAGATACCATGCTTGCAAACGTTCCACAGCCAGCTCCACCAAATCAAGAGACACCATGCTTGCAAACGTTCCACAGCCAGCTCCAACAAATCAAGAGACACCATGCTTGCAAACGTTCCACAGCCAGCTCCACCAAATCAAGAGATACCATGCTTGCAAACGTTCCACAGCCAGCTCCAACAAATCAAG
>JAXRKP010000259.1:297500-325000 GCA_037039925.1 Doris montereyensis | reverse complement strand
ATTAATATCTTTGAAAATGCATATATGCTCTCTTATACGTAAGTTATAAGTTATATATCACCATAAACTAAACATATTCTTGGTTTTCTCGTAAACAAAGTCTCAGAGAATAACTTAAAGATTCAAAGCATTATTGCAGATTTAATTAAAGGCTACAAAAAATGATTTCTATTAAATTCTATAGTTGCAGCTATTTCACTTTTTAATATATATATCACTTGGCCATATTGGGGGCTAATGAAAAGTGATATCCCATACCACTTATTTAAATTACCACCATTCATAATCATATGGGTCATTTCCTTGTTTCCTAAATTGAAGCCATTTTTGAGAAATTTGTATCTCTGACTCTACACTACACACGATGTCTTTCCACGAACATGATTTTGTAGCCATTTTTGATGATTTTGGTTTTGATGTTGATATTTGTACACCACTTCATTTTGTGAAAAGTGAAGGTTCCAAGTTCCACTGATTTAGTGCTATGGCTTTTTAACGTTTAGTTAGTGAGGGTTCTATTACTACTATTAGGTTCTCAAAAGGCAATCAAATGACTTTTTGGAGGGTGCGGTATTTGACGGGGATATCGCTTTGGTGTTAAAAATATATTAGATACTTGTCCATTGACAAACCTGACAGTGACAGACTGACAGGAGAACAGTTGTTTGGTGATTTAGACTACGACATGCATAAGCGTTGGAGAGCTTCTTTACACTTAAGGTCCACTCTGACTCTCAATATGTGGAAGCATAATCAGATTGTAATGTAAGTTGGTTTTGTAGTTTAAGTGAAAAAGAGCAAGAGTTACAAGCAGCCAAAAAGAATTCAGACAATTTAGTGTTACAGTTACAGGTTTGTGAGAAAGTAAACATTGTTAAGCCCAGGTTTGTGAGAAAGTAAACATTGTGAAGCCCAGGTTTGTGAGAAAGTAAACATTGTTAATATTAAAAATAATAATGTTAAGCCCAGGTTTGTGAGAAAGTAAACATTGTGAAGTCCAGGTTTATGAGAAAGTAAACATTGTTAAGTCCAGGTTTGTGAGAAAGTAAACATTGTTAATGTTAAGCCCAGGTTTGTGAGAAAGTAAACATTGTGAAGCCCAGGTTTGTCAGAAAGTAAACATTGTTAAGCCCAAATTTGTCAGAAAGTAAACATTGTTAAGCCCAAGTTTGTGAGAAAGTAAACATTTTTAATGTTAAGCCCAAGTTTGTGAGAAAGTAAACATTGTTAAGCCCAGGTTTGTGAGAAAGTAAACATTGTGAAGTCCAGGTTTGTGAGAAAGTAAACATTGTGAAGTCCAGGTTTGTGAGAAAGTAAACATTGTGAAGCCCAGGTTTGTGAGAAAGTAAACATTGTGAAGTCCAGGTTTGTGATAAAGTAAACATTGTGAAGTCCAGGTTTGTGAGAAAGTAAACATTTTTAATGTTAAGCCCAGGTTTGTGAGAAAGTAAACATTTTTAATGTTAAGCCCAGGTTTGTGAGAAAGTAAACATTGTTAAGACCAGGTTTGTGAGAAAGTAAACATTGTTAAGACCAGGTTTGTGAGAAAGTAAACACAGTGAAGTCCAGGTTTGTGAGAAAGTAAACACAGTGAAGTCCAGGTTTGTGAGAAAGTAAACATTGTTAAGACCAGGTTTGTGAGAAAGTAAACATTGTGAAGTCCAGGTTTGTGAGAAAGTAAACACAGTGAAGTCCAGGTTTGTGAGAAAGTAAACATTGTTAAGACCAGGTTTGTGAGAAAGTAAACATTGTTAAGTCCAGGTTTGTGAGAAAGTAAACATTGTTAAGACCAGGTTTGTGAGAAAGTAAACACAGTGAAGTCCAGGTTCGTGAGAAAGTAAACATTGTTAAGTCCAGGTTTGTGAGAAAGTAAACATTGTTAAGACCAGGTTTGTGAGAAAGTAAACACAGTGAAGTCCAGTTTCGTGAGAAAGTAAACATTGTTAAGACCAGGTTCGTGAGAAAGTAAACATTGTGAAGCCCAGGTTTGTGAGAAAGTAAAACAAAATGCAGGAGAATAAGAGAAAGATGTGTGAAACGAGTGAAAGTGAAAGATAGACAAAAAAGCTGACATTTTAGATGCAATTATTTCAGACGGTGGATTGTGTAGTAACTGTAACTGTAAGACTAGAGAAGATTTGGAATGGAAGACTTGATGAAAAATGGAACAGCAGAAAGTTTAAGAAATGAGATAAGAAGTAAGAAGATACAGAAAAATATTTTTAGATGAAAAAAGTTAGTAACACTACCATCAAAACACTTTATAATTGTTTATTACAGCAAATTTGTGAAGACGAGGAAGCTAATTCATTTTAATCTGCAGCTGCAAAAGGAGAATTTCTTCACTCAGATTCAAATTCTGATAGCAATTAATATTGATGAATGATTTTAATTTATAAATATAATGTATTATTTTGTATGTTACTTGTTACACGATGTAATTGTGAGACGCTTTGACTTTGAGCTTGTGAGTTATGTCCAAGTCCAAGTCTAAATGAGTAAATGACTTATTATTACCGCGTTATTATTACCGGTATATGATTTATTTTAATTTTTTTAATTTTTGATTTTAGGATTGGCAAACTGTTCATAATGGTTGTATGCTTACTTGTCACTTGTCTGTATCATGTCAACATAATGTGTCAAGAGGGTGAGATTATTTTTTTTTCTTTGGCTCATGTTCACACCTCATTGGAATATTAATTTTTGCCCACAACTCTGTATTTAGTTCCTATAGTATCACAATCATAATAAGAACACCGGAAATGGATTTCTTGACCATCAAAACATAAATATACAAATACAAAGTTTCATTGATGTATCTTTACCATTTAACAAATTAAGATTTTTATGATGAAAAATCTGATTTTTTGCCAAAATATCTTTGAGTTTTGAGCACAAATTATGCTTTTTTAACTTTTTGCCCGGTTTTGTGATGTATTGTAAAATTTCAGAGAATATTCCTTCTATTTCTATGACTGACAAAAAAATTGGGCTAACTGTCTGGTATCAGATCTGTATTTAAATTTAAGAAAGGGAAGTTATGTTGTCTTTCTAAGATTAATAGCATGTTTATATATTCCCAAAAATGACATTTTTTGACATAAATCATGTGTTGCACGATGCATTTTTTCTCAGTTTTGATGCTGTGTCAAAATAAATGTGAAAGATCACTGACTAATTTCTTGTTTTTCTATGTGTATGGCTGATGGATGCATGTAGTAAAGTATTTAAGCTCATACCATTTTTATGGATTCTAGAGCCTCATAAAATTACTATTTTTTCACATTTTGAAACGGAGCATGAAAGTTCTAAGTTAAAAATAATCCTAAAATTCATAACTTTTTTTTTATTTATGAACCGATTTTGATAATTTAAAAACTTGAATTCATTCATGATTCATGGTCTGAGATTGAGAAGTACTATCGATTTTACCTAAAAGAAGCAGACTTTTGACATTTTAAAAATTTAGTCTAGGATAGCTTTTCTACCTCAGAACTGGGTAAAAAAAACTAGTAAAAGTTGTTTTAAATCCCTGGATTCGCTTATCATCAACACCATTTATGATAGACTATTTCTCAGCCCCAGGTATTGACCGTAAGCGGATTCCACTGTTACTTGTTACAATACATACAACATGTGATGTACGGTACATATCTACATCAAAACACAAAACCCAAGACAATTTTTATTTAAATAATGTGTTTATTATCATCATCAAAATGAGTACCTAGTAGAAGTAGTAGTACCCATACTTAATACATGGCAATTTAGTCAGATTCAAAGTAAAACATTCACTGCCAGGAAAAATAAAGACATTACAATATATACACATATGTGACACATGTATACACACAAAATTTCTTTCATCTTGTCAAGTATACAAACAATACAGAATTATTTTTTTTAAATGATCATTTTGAACAGTCTTTGTTAGTCTGTTGCTGTAACAGAAATGGTTTGTTTGATGGTTTCAGTGAAATATACCACACCCACCATTGCGATGATCTCAGAATGAACTAAGAGGAAACAGCAAATTGAAAAAAGTGAAAGAAGGAAAGGAAAGAAATAGGACCTACCCACAGCACCCACCAACCACCCGCCTCAAAAGTGGAGAGGAGAAGCATCAATTAAACCAATGAAAGAAATACAGCGATAGTTAACCCTTTGACCTCGCTAGCGCCCACAATGCATATGCCCTCGCATCGCCCACAATGGATAGGCCCTTGTATCACCCGTAATCTAGTACTAGTAGTGTACTTGTTGCCTAGTGACGCCTACATTTTGAATGACCTGGCTTTCTCTTCCGGCTATTTGAATTGTAGAGTAATTTCCCTTTCCTTTAATTTTAATATAAAATTTGACGTTGTCGGGTGACAGATAACGAAACCAAGAGTAGTCAAAGACAAACATGGCTTTTCATCTCCATTGCGGACGATGCGAGGGCGTATGCATCGTGGGTGCTAGTGGGCAAGAGGGTCACGTTAAATTATGTGTCTATACAATTGGCATTTTTTAAATGTTTGTAATTGCATTGTTTGTGTGTAATGGTTTTTTTTTTTAATTGTCTTGTTTTTTTTTAAAAGAGTTGTGTCCCTTGTCTTGAGGAAATGAGCTAGCACAGATAAATACACTGAAAACAGCAGGGCAGAAATTGATAGGGCTTCTGAAGGCAAGAGGGTTAAAATGAGTACAAAGGAAAAGGGGAAATAAGGTTGGATAAAGCGAGAGATAAGGAGTTAATGAAGACAAATGAGAACAGAGTGAAAAACACAAGACCGGTCGATCTAGACACAGAAACAGAATGGAGTAGTAAAGAAGTTCTAGAGACAAGAGAAAGCAATCAAAATTACATCAACTTTCATCAAGCTGTCCATTGGCTGTCTGAAAAGGTTGTGCATGAAATTGATTCAAAATGAATACTTATTTGGTTTACTTGGTTTCTTCAATCTTTTACCGTACAATGACTATTATTAAAAAATCTTCCAAGTTACTTACTTACTAAAAACTATGTGTGAATCTATCTATAAATAAGCCCCAAAGGAAAAGATCTGATAATCAACCTTTAGAAAAATCAAATCGGCTGGTGAGAATAGGTTCAAATCTGCTGCCACATGAAATGTAATGAGGAACAAATATAATAATAGAAGTAATCATTAAAATATACTCATCTTTTTTAATGAATGCAAACAAGAGCTTTAAAACTTTCCTTTGAAACTGTTCAAAATTTAATAAGGTAAAGGATGCGATATTTTCTCATTAACTCTCTTTTCTATTCACACATCTGGCTGCCTCATAAATCTGACGAAAACGAAAGGCTGTACACAAACTGTAAAATATCCTAAAGAATAACGAGAATGGCAATTGTGCTAGTCCCACTCTAACAAAAACAATTGGATGAAAAGAAAATAGGTGAAAATGCACTAATAATACATTGAATACAAATGTTATGTAATGAAATTTTTTTACACTGAGATGAAGTAAAAAATCTTTTCCAAGTCCAGTCGTTAATTGCAGAAAAATCTATTCATCCGATGTGCCACTGAAAAGAAATAGAAGAAAGAAAAACATGATAAAAGTGAAAGCTACTTTGAGAATGTCAAAAAAACTATGTAAATAAGGTGAGAAAACAATAAAACATCCTCTGTACCTTCTCAACTCATCTCATAGACTTCCATTGTCGCATGGGTGCGATCATGCTACACTTACGTCATAGTACAATTGTCGCACATGTGTAACCATAATGTTGTCAGGCCATGACTAAAGAGAGAACGTGATTGCCGTACGAAGAATTTTCTAGGCTTGTTTCCTACCGGAACGAGCTCTCTAGCGTGAACAGTTGATTTTTTTTATACTGCCGGCAGTGCAAGCCTTCGACTTAACCCGTTTTCTCTGCAAACTCACAACATAACTACTACCACTAGTAGTACTTACAAGTAGATCTACAAGTACGGTAGTACACGTAAAAACGGCAGAGACTGCACTGTTTTCAATCGGTTTACCGGCTCATTGCTTTCATCTATTTATCGATGGAAGTATTTTTGGATCAATGGAAGTAGTGTACTGTGTGAATGGCGTCTCCACCCCAAAAGACATTTAGCTTCTCAATTTCACCCTTTCACTCATCCCCATTCAGACAAATTAACGACACATTGCTGATTTTTATTGGTGCCAATATAAAGTTTGATTTCTTATAAACACTAATTAAAAAATGAAGAGAAAATAATAATAAAACCACCCTACATTTTTGGGTACCCATGCCATAATCTTATGTCAGCTATTAGGTAGTCTACGAGTTAAACATGTTAACCTTATGCAACATTACAAAGGAACATGTCTTAGCTTCTATCATAATTACAACAAGAACAAACCCCCCCCCCCCCAAAACAAAAACAATGCAGGCTTTGACAAAAAAAAATAGAACAATCCAATAACATTCATGTGATAATGAACCACAGAATAGATGCATCCATTCATGAATCAATCAATAATTATTATTATTATGCATGCAAAACTAATAATGAAAATAAACAATCTAACAGCAAACAACCCCCCCCCCCCCCCCCCCAAAGACAAACATCAACTGTATGGACGGCAGAGTTTAGCCTGCTTGTGCTGTGTGTGTGTGTGTGTGTGTGGGGGGGGGGTGGTTTCCCCTCCCCAGACATTTTTGCCCAAAATGGGACAAATCTAGTTTATTGTATTGTCAGCCCCTGCACTTCATTCCCGTCGCATTGATATCAAATAAGAATCTAGATCAACCATGTGTGCGCTTATTTTCAAGATCTCTCTATCCTATTAGAATCTAGGTATAGATCTCAATTTCTCCAAAACGCAGAGCAAGAAATACATTTAATCTGCCGTTAAGCCGTCATAAAAAAATCTAAATCTAGAATCTAGGTCTCTTTACTCAAGCAGTTCACTCAAGCAGATCAATCTTAATCTTATCTAGCTCTAGATCTAAATGATCAAATCACAATAACCCACAAAAAGGATAACATCAATCGAAATAACGACAATGACGTAGTTTCAATTGTCCTGGAATGAAAGAATGAAAAATCATAGACCGCAGATCACATTCACAACTGAACTGTATGACTGCAGAGAGGCAAGAAGTAAATCAGTGCATCTCAACATTGATAGGCTATGCCAGTATGCTAACTTAGCGAAATCTATCCCAAAAGCCTCTGCAAAAAAGCTTATTTCCACAACAAATGTGTTAGCAGATTTCAGACAGAAAAATCTGAAAGAAGGTTCTGGTTTTTAAATCTGAAATCTTTTTGTGTGATTGAGAGTAGTTTGTAGTAGGGCCTCACGGATCAGTGTGGAAATTGTAGCTCGTCGTGAAAGTGAAAATGAAGCAGCGTGCTTCCGCTTATGATTAATATGAAAACCAACGATGGGCCTGGAGTCTGGAATTTTATCCTGTTGTGCTAAACCATCTCACCTATTCATAACAGCAAACACAGAAGTATTTTAGTAAAAAGGAAGAAAAGGACACAGAGAAAAATATTTAAAAGTAGAAAACTTCAAATAATCTGAAATCAGGCAGATTTACATGCCTGTCCTTTGAATCAATTCTGTGCTATTCTATAACTATAAACGTTAAAAGATACATAAATGGGTTCTGTGCTATTCTATACTATAAACATTGATGGATACATGAATTAGGGTAATATTCTATAAAACGTTAGATACGCAAATTAGGTCTGTGATGTTCAATATAAATTGATGGATACATGAATGGAGTCTGTTGTACATACATAAACTAAACATTGAGAGATACATCATATGAATGATACTTGTGATATAATAGTTCCCATAAACACCAATGAATACATAAATTAGGTCAGTGCTATTCTATAATAAAAAATTTTTTTGGAGAGAACAGGCTAAAGAGAATCAAAGAAGTAAAGGCCAGAGCTCTGCCTTATGTAATGTAATACCTTGGGCCGATCTCTCCCTCATTTTCGTCTTTCTCTTCATCCTGTGATGATGACTGTGAGGAGGACTGTGACGATGGTGAAGAAGGAGATTGGCCTGGCTGCTTGTTTAAAAAATTATCTATTCCTTTTGCCATTTCGGTGTTGGCCTCTTGACAAGAGGACAGAGACTTCTACTGCTTTTCTTCCCTATGGAGAGAAAGTAATTGTGTTCACACAGCAAGAGAACAAGACTGATTTATAATAAAAAATATCACAACACAATGCAAGTCAAGGATGTAAAGGCCTAGCAAAATGTAATGCAGTGAAACAAAATGTGACTATCATCTCACCTGTTCGGCTTCGTGCTATTGAAACCGGGATAGGCTTCGGGTCTATGGGTTGTAACAGCTTTTGAAGTAACTTTTTTTATACACAGCCTGGTTTGTGAAAAAGAGTGTGATGACATCTATTGCTGTCCTCTGCTACTTTGTGTCTTCCTATATACCACGAGAAACCTCTCATTATGTTTGCCAGAAACGCGATGTCTGCCTGCCTGACTTTTAAAAGCTTAGGTCTTTAGCTATCCATGTCATGTCAACACATTCTTTTAAGCTTCTCTGAAGATTGGTTTAAAACAAACTAGCTAATCACAGTGTTAACAACATTAATGAATTCTCTGATTTCTCAAACTCCCTCCTGAATGTTTCATTAGATATATACCCAAACCTTGCTATACCGCCAGCCTTTCACCTTTGTACTGGTCAGACAGTAAAAAATCATTATACCACCATCCGCCAATGATTTGATGCTAACATTCCCTAATAAGTATTGTAAAATAAATTTGTGATACCACCACCGTACAATGCCACCCCTTTCCCCCGAAGTGATGCAAGCGGGTAGAAGTAAAATCTAATTTGGCTTGGTCAAAGATCGAGGCGTCAAACACACACACACACACACAAAATCAGTGTCTTGTTTCATCCCCGAGAGCAATTCACCACTCCTCTCTCTCTACGGAATCTTGGACTAATGGAACCATGACCAATATATAGTGAGTAGTGTGTTGTCAGGCCTACTCACTGCTATTTCTTTGAAATTTCCCAGTCAACCATATACAGTGATCTCAGCGGAAACATCAAGATGGAAGGTGAGGGACAAGTGGAGTGGAAGGAGCAGCACCTGCCAACAGCCCTCCCCCCCCTACTACTACTACACACGTACTAATGTACTGCCACTATCACATTGTAGGCCAAATTGCATTGTCAGATTTAACCTCTACCAGATTCTTGCAGATCTTCATACATGTACTTTACAACATCATCATCTACCTTGTTGTAATACCGACTAAGAGCGTTTTTTTGTTATGGTGCCATTTACTTTACTTAACAATAACATCAACTTACCACAGGCACAACAGTTGGCAGTATAACAAGGTATGAGTGTGTTGATTTAATATCCATGCATGAAAGATGTCTGTGCCACTAATATATATTCTTATTGTTTTCAGCTTGTTACGCTTCTAGTTGGGAATAAACTTAATTCAAGTTTAAGTGTGAATCTGAGCTCTTTTAATTTTAGTAGGGGGAAAAGAAGAAACTTTCTTTGGAAAATATTGTACACCTAACAACACAATTCAATCATAAAATGCCTCGTCCTCTGGAAAGTTTAATTTTTAAAATACCAGTCTTGAAATATTATCTTTAAAAACACAAAAAGGTCTACAAATATCAACTTACAAGTTACAAGCAATCGGGGGAAAAAAATTTAAAATGAAGTAGATAAAAAATTAAAAGGTGAGAGAGAGAGAGAGAGAGAGAGAGAGAGAGAGAGAGAGAGAGAGAGAGAGAGAGAGAGAGAGAGAGAGGGAGAAAGAAAGAGAGAGAGAGAGAGAGAGAGAGAGAGAGAGAGAGAGAGAGAGAGAGAGAGAGAGGAGAAAGAGAGAGAGAGAGAAAGAAAGAGAGAGAGAGAGAGAGAGAGAGAGAGAGAGAGAGAGAGAGAGAGAGAGAGAGAGAGAGAGAGAGAGAGAGAGAGAGAAGAAAAAACAATAAACAATACCTGAACCAGAGGATTTTCGACCACTACTTGAACCAGATGAACCCCCAAGACTTTTTCTAGACGATGATCCACCCATAGCTGTTGAAAAAGAAAATGCAATCAATTTAAGATTCTCATACATTCTCATAACATAAAAAGCCTTGCTTGACAAGTACTTTGAAATGAAAGAAATTGATAGCTTTACAACAGTAAGCTGGATATTTCTTGGAACATAGTTTCTAGTCACACAGGCATTATGATAAAATATTACATAGATCTTGATAATTCTAAATATCACAATTACAATGGCTGACAACCTTTTCAAGTTGAAATACAGACTGACAGCGCAAACTGATTCTAACTTTCATGATGGCCTCACATGTCATTGTCAATGTCAGTCACAGCCATCATTTAACAGTAATAGTATGGGTAATCAATGACGAAATATTCGTGCCAGGGTCCATTCCTCATTATTGGCGAATCAAATGAGTGACGCTCTTTTCACTTTCACCATTAATGACGAATAGTTGCGATGTCTATCCGTTATAAATTATGACAGGTAGTGGCAAAGTCCATCCGTCATTAATGACACAATGGCGTAAGAATCAAAGGAAGCACTTCCATAGTCGGGGTACCACCCAAGGGATATAGATCTAATAAAGAGGGTTTATCTTATAAAAAGTAGGGGCTTGGTAAAGACAGTAAAATAAAGAGGTAGGCCTAATACAAAGGAGCCACAGTGGAGTGAAGTCAAAGGTGAAATATGACAATAAGTGACAACTTCACTAAAAAATAATAATTTTCCATTGAAATGTGAAATCAGAAATGTGCAGACTCTAGGCCTTTTTAATGTGTAAAGATGGTTTGCCAAGTATTAGATCTAAAATCTAGATCTAGATCTAAATCTATTTTTAGTCACCAACGAAAAAAAACCCCGGTATATCATGGAAGTCTTACCTAATCAAATAGGCTACCACCTAGATCTAGATCAAATACCATCAAGATATATTATAGATCTAGAAGATCTTCAGCCACTTTTTTAGAATCTAAATCTAGATATATCTACTCTAGATTCTACATTATCATTCCTGGGTCAAACAGGACTAGGACACATGATTCTAGATTCTAAGTTAAAGAGTGCCTAAAATTACCTTGATTTCAAACAAGGATCTAGATATCTAGATCTAGATCTATATCTAGAATCTAGTACTATTATAGTAATACTCTGGATTCTTTTAATCAACCTCATTATATTATAAATATCAATTATCTGCTTACCTTTTCGACTTCCACCTCCTCCACCGTCTGCTTTTGTTCGAACCATGATTACTAAATGTTCAGTTCCACTTAAAGATTTAACAACTGACTTTCTTGTACATTAATTTTTCAACAAATATGTCTCTCGGATGACGCTGTCAGGTCCCGCGCCTTGTTGTTCATGAGTTAAATAAATGAGAAGTAAGTTTACAAAATCACAATGTTATGAAGTGAGTAGTGAGCCACTCCACTGCTCCACACCAATGCTTGCCCAAGAGAATCTTTCGTATTCCCGCGAAAAATCGCCCGGTCGGAAGTTACTAGTTAGTTTTCCTTTTCAGATAAAGTGCCGAGCAAACGACCTTTTTATTCTCACCCTCATTGATTATCTTCAGAACCAACTCAATTCAATTCAATTCAATTCAGAACCATGTCACAAGTCTTTAGTTACAACCATGAACCTAAAATTTTACTACTGGAGTGATTACCAACAACCATATAAACAAAGCAGAACAGATAGAAGAAAGAAGTGAACATCCACCAAATTTAGATTATAATAATTCAAAGGGCACTCTCGATTATCAAATGGCGGGGGGGGGGGGGGGGGGTTATTTTGTTTTGTTCTGTTGTTTTGGGGTTTTTGTTATTGTTTTTTTTTTATTATCGCCTTGGTTATTTTCTTCGCGTTGGGTCTGTGGGAAGGAGGGGGCAGGTGTCTTTGTTTCACCAAAGTTAAACAGGGTGGGAGGGGATGGGTCAGTATACATGTAGTACAATGTAATAACTTACGTAACTGAAATCAGATTATTTTACCATTGGTGTAAATGATTATCAAGTCTTTGGTGAACTTTGATATATATATATATATATATATATATATATATATATATATATATATATATATATATATATATATATATATATATATATATATATATATATATATATATATGCGGGGTGTCGAGGGAGGGGTCAGGGATGGTGATAATGTGTGACAGTCCTTCCTTTACTTCATTGTCTATGGTGGTCATCATCGCGTTATTTACTGTCATCAGTACACAGAGTGCTTGTCGCGATCTCTACCAGTACCAGCGGCCTTCTTTTTCCTTCGATACAAAATGTCATTCTTTTTCATGTTACCCTTTTCTTTCTTTTCCCGTGTAGTGTCCATTTTAAAGCTGTGAAAGCGAAAGGATGTCTTGAATGTTCCATACCAAGGGTGTGTTTAAGTCATCTCCATTTACGACTTCGTACATCTTGACCAATATTGCCGATCCTTGTTCACAATGGAAGTTTCTAGTTTTGTCATCTTTTGTTCCCATCAGATGTATACATTTTCTATCGGAGACATCGACCTTCAAATCCCCTCAGTTTGCTTTCTATTTTCTTATTGTTCCTCCAACGAAATGCCAAATACGATCCTCTAAATGCACTACCGCACAATACTAACTAGTATACGTCACCGGTATGTTTCTGTCCATGATAATACACGTAATGTCAAATTGTTGAGTCAAATTTCAATGCAGCGCATTTGAGTTCTGTTTTATTCTTGCACAGATTGAGACGTACATGAAAAAAAAAGGTGACATGAAAGTGTGGGAAAATTAAAGAGGTTGGTTGGTTTGTCAATGACGTAGGCCCAACGTTACTGTACTGTACTTCAAGAACTAAATTCGGGCAGAAAATGATGACATTGTCATTGACAATATGCCTCAACATTTTTCACTAGATCCATAACTATAATAAACAATCCCTTTCAACCTTATATTAAAGCCTTTTCACCAACCAATGTTATGCTGAGTGCCCTGGTGCGACAGATAAGTAAGATGCATGTAGGCCTACTTGTACTTGCCTTCCGCATAGCCGCAACAGAAAACTGCAACTACAATAATACAATACGTTGTATTACTGCATCACAATCTATGACAACCTTATCCCCCCTCTCTCTCTCTCTCTCTCTCTCTCTCTCTCTCTCTCTCCCAATTTCTTTTACTTTTAGTTTACTTTCTTTCCATTCCCCTTTCCCATCTATAATCGGTTGCCACAAAAGTCACCATTTCATTGAAATTTACCCCGTCCACCATGGCGGTAATCTCAGAGTGAACTAAGAGGAAACAGCAAAATGAATCTCTTATAACGGAGATTGGGAAGGAAAACCCGCGTATAACAGGACTCCGTCAACGTGGAACGTACGACAGAGAATCACAAAGTGTGTATACTGTAGATCGATGCCTAACACTAACAATTAAATAATATTTTCTTAAGTACTGACTTCATCAAGACCCAATGCAGTTGTTTAAAGTGCACGATAGACATAACAGAGAGGAGGAGAAGGTTTGGGATTCATTGAAACTTACACTATCCATCATTGCAAAGATATCAGGATGAATTAAACGGAAACAGCAAGATGAAAGATGGAAAGGAAAGAAAAGAAGAAGGACCTACCCGGAGCATATGCCAACCGCCCGCAGGAAGAGAAGGTGTGTATAATTATAATACTAATATTACCGGTACGTTCCGTTGGCTGGCCTTCCATTGGCTGACCTTCCATTTGCTGGCTTTCCATTGGCTGGCCTTCCATTGGCTGACCTTTCATTTGTGGGCCTTCCATTGGCTGGCCTTTCATTTGTGGGCCTTCCATTGGCTGGCCTTCCATTTGCTGGCCTTCCACTGGATGGCCTCTCATTGGCTGGCCTTTCATTTGCTGGCCTTCCATTGGCTGACCTTCCATTGGCTGGCCTTTCATTGGCTGGCCTTCCATTGGCTGGCCTTTCATTGGCTGGCCTTCCATTGGCTGGCCTTTCATTGGCTGGCCTTCCATTGGCTGGCCTTTCATATGCATTGGCTGGCCTTCCATTGCCTTCCATTGGCTGGCCTTCCATTTGCTGGCCTTCCATTGGCTGGCCTTTCATTTGCTGGCCTTCCACTGGCTGGCCTTTCATTTGCTGACCTTCCATTGGCTGGCCTTTCATTGGCTGGCCTTCCATTGGATGGCCTTTCATTTGCTGGCCTTCCATTGGCTGGCCTTTCATTTGCTGGCCTTCCATTTGCTGGCTTTTCATTGGCTGGCCTTCCATTAGCTAACATTGTATGATGGCTCTGAAGCAACGCCATCTCTACTACTTCTACTTCTAAAAGTTCTGGAGAGAGCGGTGGTCTGAAGTTACGCACTTATTTGACTTAATGACTTTTGGGTTACCGGTATTTCCCCGGCAAAGTGCTTATTACAGGAAAACGCTTACCCCCCCAAATCGATCCTGTTATAACTGGTTTCCACTGTATGTAGTGATTTCACTCAGATTGAATTAAGAAGATGAAACGGTAAGATGAAAAACATACGAAAGAGCGAGAGGAAAGTAGTAGGACCTGCCAGAAGCATCCACTAACTGCCATTCAGCATGGAAACAGAGATGTTCCACTTCCACCCTCTCATTACATTCAATCCACGTTTCCCTTTACTTATCACTATTAGTATTATCAGGTTACCCTTTTTGTTGTTGTTTCATGACAATTTATCCGACCACCATCCAATGTGATGGTCTAGGAAGTGAATTAAAAGGAAACTGCAAGGTAAAGTGAAAGACAAGTGAAATAATGTACCACCAAACCTCGTTATACCGCCATTTTCGCCTATCGCCATCTATTATCAACCTGTGAACGGATCTGACACTAAAGAAAAACAATTAAATATTTAAATCATTCGTTTTACCGCCATCCGCAAATGATTTAGCATTAACGTTCCTTGATACAAGTAAAAATTATTGTAAAATACAATTAGTTATACCGCCACCGTGCATCACCACCCCTTCCCCAAAGTGATATAAGTGTAAGCAGGTAGAAAGAAGTAGAATCAAGTCTTGGCTTGATCCCACTAGTAACAGATCACGGAGTCGACACACACACACACACACAAACATCACTATGATGTGTGTCTTAGTACTCTGAAATTGACACTAGTGACACAAGGCTTCTTTGCAAATTGTATTGTTTGTCGACCACTGCTTTGGCCTAGGTCAGCCGATTGACGAGTTGCATCGGCAAAGACCCAGATCAGGTCATCCTGACAATAAGTGACAATAGCCTGGCGGGGTAGGTGCCATTGAGTGGCGAGAATCAGGCTTCACACAGCAGTGTCAGAACCTAATCTAATCCATTTTCGAGTAAGGGCTGTTTCTGTCGACATTTTTTTCCTTCCTATTAATTCTAGACTGCACAAGAGATCGGGTGATTCTACTAATTAATGCCGTATAACTATATGCCTACGTTACACTTACAGTTACAATACATGGATACATGTAGTCTTTTCACACAGTAGACACGTAGATTGTCTTGTAGGCTACATCACATGCAGTAGACCTTCACTCATGATTGTCTTGTAGGCGATCGGTTGTTGTTTATTGTCTACTTGATTAGTCAAATATTGATAATCTCCCTCATTGTAATGAATGTACTACTAATACTGAAAAGGTCGTTTTTGTCATAATACCATTCCCTTCACAACGCCAATTTACAACTGGCTCTGGCACAACAGTTGGCGGTATAACGAAGTCTGAGTGTACTTGTAGTAAAAGTAAAAGGAAAGAAGTAGAATCTACCACTACCAGTACCATTACACCAGTAGTGCCCGCCTACCAGCCACCATCGGCATCAGGCTACAACAACGAAACTACTGACTAGTGTAACCGACTCCATTATTTTGTTTGGTTCATTCATCATGCATTGCAATTTACCTTGTCCGCCATTAATGATTATTTTGTTTGGTTCATTCATCATGATTTAAATTAATGTCATTATCTCAAATCCCAGCCTTAGGGTGCGTTTCATTGAAATTCACCCTGTCCACCATATGCGGAGATCACAGGGTGAATTAAGATAAAACTAATAAGATAAAAAAAATATGATCGTAGAATGTAAACAATTCACAGCAGGAAAACAAACATATTGTGCAACATATACAAACAAGCTTTTATGGTTTATTTTAGTGAAATTTAACTCATCCACCAAAATCTCTCTCTCTATATACATATATTATAAAACTGTACATCTTAATCTTTGACCGCTCTAAACTCAGGAACCACGGCACCCACAATCTCCATATTTCGCATGTAGATTTCAAATAGCCTGCTTTAGGTTCTTAGTGAATAAACTCTTGGATCAAATCAGTATTTTAATTGATTGGGAAAAGTTTGTTTTGCCTGCAATCCCGAAACTTTTTATTTTTACTTGTTCTAGTTTCTCGATTTCCGATTATTACAATAAAAAGCCGCCACAACTTCAGTATCGAGTACTACGTAAAAAGCTTGTGTAACTTCAGCATCGAGCACTAATTTGAATTAATAATCGTTCTTGATATCACCCATAACCGATACAGTGGTTTCTGAGTTAACCGCAGCCAAAGTTGAAGAGACTCAGCTTTATACTAAAGAGAAATCATTAATTCAACATTATTTACAGGCATGCTTGTTATTAATAATAATATGCATGGCATTAGTAGGGGCCCAGTGGTTGGGGTGCCAGATTGGAATCACAGGTTATGAAGTCCTGGGTTTGAATCCTAGCAATGCTAGTGCTAGTTCCGACATTGTGTTCTTTAGGAAAAAAACTCAACACTCATTTTCCCCTCTTAACCCAGGTGCAAATGGGTACCAACACCAGGTTGGTAGTAAAAATCTGTGACAAAATAAGTGTCCTATTTAGGAGGAAAGAGATGATTAATATTGTTATCATTCATTTTGCTTCATGCTATAGAAACCAGGATATGCTCTCCCTCTATGGGTCGTAATGGACTCTTGATGAAATTTGAAGTTCTACATACATGTGTATATAATATTAGATTTCAGAGGAAATGGCAAAATAGAAAAAAAAAGGTGAAAGAGAACAAGGAAAGAAGTAGGACCTAGCTAGTACCAGTAGCACCACTCCAACCGCTCACTTACTTTAGTTTATGGTAAAATGTATAGAAAGCAAATTTCTGAAATTCAATTCCAACTCGAAATTTGGATAAGGTAAAAATGCAAATTTATTCATCAATATTACATGGTGAAGATGAGTTTTCATGTTACATCCTTTTCATAACTCATAGTATTTCATTGCAATCTACAGTCCTATACATGCATTGAAAAGACAGAACCAAATTTTGTGTCAAACAAAAATAAAAGACATACCGAAGATGAAAGTTGCAAACCGTAAAAATCCAATTTTGGATGTTTTGAAAAAATCAAAGAAAATGATGCTGCGCTTTTTAATATGTTTTCAGACATACATGGTGCGCAAGTGTAAAAAACTAGACCCAAAAGGGATACAGGGATTGCTCATTTGGTTATTAAATAAGTTTCTATTGGTTCTTGTGCCCCGAAATCCTAACTAGACGAAGCATAGGGGCTTCCAAATTAAAAAAAGCAGGGAAAAAAGCGCTACTAATTTTAGACTTATACGGTTGGTAACTTTCACCATTGATATTTGGGTTCACATGACGCAGTAGTGTCACCAAAATTACGAGGACTCCAGAAGAGGGAAACATTGGCACAGCACCGCAAGTTCCACCAGACCGGTCATGACACGCCGTATTCTTACCAGAGTAGTTGCTATCCCAAACATTAATTCTTTTAGCAGCTATACACTGAGAACAAGGTCTAACAATAGGCACAACCTCCAATGATACCAACCTAGGTGCAACATTGACAAATACACCTTGTACAACACGCAGTTCTAGAATGGAAAAGGCTTCCAGCTAGCATTATAAACACTTGGATCACTGAACAATTTAAACAGGAGGGAGGGAGGGAGGAGAGGGAAGGAGGGAGGGAGGGAGGGAGGGAGGGAGGAGAGAGAGAGAGAGAGAGAGAGAGAGAGAGAGAGAGAGAGAGAGAGAGAGAGAGAGAGAGAGAGAGAGAGACAGACAGACAGAGAGAGAGAGAGAGAGACAGACAGACAGACAGAGAGAGAGAGAAAGAGACAGAGAGAGCGAGTCAAAGCCAACAAACTTGTTTGTAGGATAGACAGATCAGAGAGGGATAGGTGCAAAGCAAAGATGTGGATTTGTTTGCAAAAATTACTGAAATTTACCCCTCCCCCCTTCCACCATATGCAGTGATCTCAGGGTGAATTAAGAGGAAACAGCAAGATGAAAGATAAGTGATGGAAGGAGAGGAAAGCAGAAGGAATGAAGTAGGATCTACCAGTAGAACATGCCAACCGCCTAGCCTTTAGCAAGATCTCGCCCACTAAAATTATACTCCAATAACTTTGTTCCAACAGAGATTTACTGTATTTATAGGTCAGTTTTACTAGGTAAAGAACACATTTCATAGTTAACTGAATGAACGTCGATTAAAGAAGCACAGCAGCAAAATGTCTACAAAAATTACCGTTATTTAAGTGTTGTGAAAAGATGTCTGTCTCACTGTTGTTGTTGTTACTGATCCTGCAGCGGTCGGTCATAATTTGTCTTTTCAGCCCAATGCCATGTATGTAGTGGTATCAGCAGGTGTTTTCCATCTGTTGCAGAGCAGGTGTTTTCCTGTTGCAGAGCAGGTCCATCTGTTGCAGAGCAGGTGTTTTCTGTTGCCATCTCTGTTGAAGAGCAGAGTTGCAGAGCAGGTGTTTTCCATCTGTTGCAGAGCAGGTCCATCTGTTGCAGAGTTTTTCCATCTGTTGCAGGTTTCCAATAGTGTTCCAAGTGCCAGGTTTCTCTGGGAGTAGGTTGTCACGTAGGTCTTGCAATTCGCGGCCTTCAAAAAGGTGGTGGGTCACAAAGAGGGCACACTGGGGCAAGTTCAGGATTTATTCTGTTTAGATGCATGTTTAGCTGTATGCGGTGTGTTCGAGCCTGAAGATGGTGATTTGGTTGATGCTGTCGTTTGTTTGTCGTTATAAATCTCTTCCAGTCTTTCCTAAAGCCCATCTGTTCATCCGGTCCTCTTTGCTGTTAACTTTGATGATTTGTTTATGTCTGTTTGGTTCAATCGTAAAGGTTCTCACAGAATCATTTTCATTGAAATGATTTAACCTCATCAATATTTGTGTGTAGTCTTACATGTTTCATAATTAAATTCAATAAAACTTTCGCAGAGCAAGAAATTTCAGTGAAACTCGTGTGCCCCATTCATAACTCATCAGGATAAACTCAGGGGCAACTTAAAACATCCAAACAAACACACATACAAAATTCAAAGTCAAGATCGCTATCACTATCACGTCAACTCTTGACCTTTCTGCTTCAATCTTGACTCTTGCTTGTGGCGAGCATGATCCTCTTTGGCTTTCTCCTGTTCTCCCAACTGCCGCTGCGCAAATTTCATTTCATCAGCTAGCTGCACAACCTGTTTCTGCAAGCCAAAAAATAAACAACAATGGGGGGGGAAATGTAAAAAAGCGTGCATTTTTAAGGAAACCTAGTTTTTAACCTAAGTGAGGATTTTGTCGCTTACACCATTGACTTCCCACATCCCCTTGCACCGCCCGATATCAGTTTATCCCGTATCACCCGTATATACGTATAGTAGAAAAACCCTGATCTTTTGGACCATCACATTTTGGCCCAGGCTTCTTTGCCTGTATTTACCAGAAACTAGGAAAGTTTTACTTCCTTTTCCTTTTTATGGAAACTGAATACATTAAGTATGAAACGAGCAGTAAATTTTTAAAGTAATGGCTTTGATTTCATTTTTTAAATTTGGTTCAGCCAATTAGATGCAATGACTTTTGAACTTCAGTTGACGATGATTAAGGCAATTTTGACAAAAGTAATGTTAAAATGGACTTTGACAAGACTCCAGAACATAAATCTAGCAATGATAATGATAAAGCGAATAATAGTATTGATGGTGATAGTGAGATTGACGATGATTCAGGTGATCAAACTGGACCTGACGATGATCCTGATGCTGGACCATTTTTATTGTTCCATTTTCTACAATTTTGTTTTCACTATGAGAATTTACATCAACTTTAATCAATTTAATACCATCTGGAAAGATAAATCAATATGTCTGATATTGTGATAATCATCAATTTTAGTAGAAGTGTTTGTTAATTACGTAGACTTATTTCCCTTGTATTTGGACAATAGGGACAATTTTTTTTATAAAGCCATGAGAAGTTTATGATTAAGTCTTAAGACTTATAAATACAACAAACAAAACCTCATGATATAAGATTAGCATGTTTCATTCGTGTACATAACGGGATGATCTTTACAAACAAAAAGATATTATAAGTAGCATTTTCATTATTGGAGTGATCGGAGGTGGATTTTATCAGTGGTAGGTTGACACTGATCTGATGAGTAAATTTGTAAAAAAATAAAAAGCTTAAAGTACTGCTGTTTAACTCTTAAAACTACTTAAAGCTTCTTATATAAGAAGAAGAATGAAAAATAAAGGACTTTTGAAACATTTGTAATTTCATTAACTCTCTCATTTAACTCTTATTTATTCCTTAAAAAGTATGAAAATAAATAACAAAGTTTACTAACAGCTAGTTGATAATTCTTTTCCTCCCTTAACTGCTGAGACAGCATAATTTCAGTTGGTCGTCCATCTGCAAAAAGAAGAAAAAGTAAAGATAAAAAAATTATCAGAATGAAAGAGACAGTCAGTGAGTATAGTAGATTGTCTTTGCTACCAAAATAGTTCAATATTTATGAGAAGGTTCTGTCGTCTCTATTGAAAAGAGGATGAAGAGCATGAAAAGTATGAAATAAGTATACAAATTAGCTTTTCTTGTATATTTACAGACAATAACTTAAACAGACCTTCAAAGAAACTTGTTTCTTGAGGATGGCTAAAGACATTTTATTTGATTAAATACAATATAATTTGAGCATATTTGTTAAATACGTAATAAAATTGCCTTTTTGACATTATATACAATACGGATAAGACTGGATATAATAGGAGAAATGTATAAAAATGATTTAATGATCAATATTTGGGGGAGAAAGAACAGCTCTCACAAGAAATATGCTTTTCTTTGTTTTAATTTAAAATATCACAGAATAAACGCTTATATATATATATATATATATATATATATATAAAAGGCAAAACCTCATCTGTACCTAGATTGAAAGTGAAATAAGACAAAGTGTGACAATAACAGTGGGAAAGTCAGGTAACAATGAAGTAACGCACCAATCCTATAGAGCTTCTGGCCAAGATGGTGAGACAATTGAGTCTGATCACCCATAGGCAAAGGAGTTTCTCAGTTGTCCTGGCTCTACACCCCCCCCCACCCCCCGGTGACTTCAAGTAAATGGAAATTTCATTCCCGCTATGTAAATCAAAATGTGGGTAGGTATAGTCTTTAGTATACTTTCAATTACTAGAATTGCAATAACCTTTCTCTCATCTCAATTGTTAAAAAAATTTCAGTGACTTACCAAGATATGTATAATCTGGCAAAGTGACCAGTGGGCTGTAATTATGCTTCACAGTTTTTTCATGATCACTGGAATTAAAATTTGATGCTCATTAAGACTATAATATCTTCAATAATTAAAGATACATATTTAAAAAAACTAATGATTTTCAATCTATAACTTTAAATGTTAAATCACAAACTAGATCAAAGAAGCACATTGTTTTTATATCATTTAATTCATGACGTAAGGAACAAACAACAGGGACAAACGAGTTTAAAAAGTTGAAGTGATAGAAAACCATGAAGAAAAAATAAATATATATATATATATATATATATATATATATATATATATATATATATATATATATATATATTAATGTGAGATTCATTAAAAGCCCAATTAAAGTCGGCTCAGAATTATATTGTTCTAAATAGAAATTCAACGATTTTGGAGTTATAATCATCATCAGTTTCACAGTCATCAATTGGCCTGTCTCAGAAAGAAAAAAGAAAGTTACCAAATCCAATCTACGTCATTTTTCATACATTTCACTTGCGTTTTTTTCCTAACTTTAAATTCTCTTTTTTCAATTGGGAGGAACGTTTAACTAGAGCCTCTTATTCTCAAAACGGAAATAAGTAAAGCAAGCTCCATACCAAAAATTGAGCGCAGGATAATTAGGAGTAGAGTTGGCCTGCGGCATAAGATGGTAGTTGACCATTGCTTTCCCCACCGCCTTTACTTTCACCTAGTCTGAAAAGACCTAGCTAACCATGTCATTGCTTGCTTGACATGAAGACCAGAAAAATTTGCCCGAAATGAGAATTAACTCGGGCCTCCTGCATGGTAGTCAGACATTCTATCGACTGAGCTACTGGCGCCTCTGAGTTATGTGTACATGGACAACATATATTATTCTGAGCCGATGAGTTGTAATGACATGACAATTTTCAGTGGAGAATAATGTTTCAAACTTACATATAATTGAGGTACCGGACGATTGCTTTTTTTTCTTTGTATGATTTATATTTGACGGACAAGAGGTATGAAATTCTTTTGCAGCTAGAGAAGCTGGAAACAATGATTTGTGCAGGGTCCATAGTTCCGAGGTCATCAGTTGCTCTAATTTTCCGTTCTCTACAAAGTCAGGAAAATTAAATTACATTAATATTCATTAAATTAAAATGATACATACAAATAAACAAGTTTCATGGCAACAACGATAAACAAACAAATTCATTACAAGAAAGAGAAAAAAATGAAAAGGAACAGGTAAAAGAAAAAGAGTGAACACAAAGACGGTGAAAATAGAAATTTATCATAACAAACAGTGTCTTCCGGGCAGTGGACAGTTAAGCACCTGTATGGGGAGTAGATGATACCGCCCTCCACGAGTCTCCTGCTGAATAAAAGGCCTGAAAAGCTACTAGAATGTTGGAAATTTATAAGCCCACGGCTATTAGAGGTAAATATTACACCAAAAGGACGAGAAATTAAATTATTAATAGCTTATGGACCAAACGAAGACGCAACTAAAGAAGAAAAAGATATCTTGGAAAACGATTTACAAACAGCTGCTGAGAATCTTAAACCCAAACAGGAACTAATGCTTTTAGGGAGATTTAAACACTAGAGTAGGCAACAATGTAGAAACTGAGGAGTAAAGGTAAAGAAGGAGAGACAACAACTTCTCCAGATGGAGAGAGACTAATAGATTTTTTACTAAAGAATAACATGGAACACCTTTTTTCCTCATAAAGATATCCACAAATATACCACAGTAAATGAAGACAGGTGTGAAAAGTCAATGATAATAGCAGCTCCCTTTTTTACAGTACATTGGATCATCACTCAGTGATTGCCAAAATGAGATTACTGACTGAAGAAAACAAACAGAAAAGGAAAGAGAAGAAAGCTACTAAACTCAAAATAGAGGAACTAAATAAACCAGTAGTAAAACAGATATACCAATCTAGGATAAAAAGATTATCAGTGAAAGACAGATGGATCTGAATGATAGCACACTATAAGAAAAGTGGCAGATGTATAAAGAAACACTCCTCAGTTGTACTGAAGAGGTCTGTGGTAGGACTCAAATTAAAGGAGATAGGAAAAGAACAGCATGGTGGAATGAAAATGTCAAGACTAAGATCAAAGAAAATAAGGATGCCTGGAAGAAAGACTTGCAAACAAAAAGACTAGAGGATAGGATAGATTACGTGAATAAAACAACTATCGCCAAAAAGGATGTTAGGAAAGTAAAACAGGAACAATGGGAAGAGTTTGGACAAAGATTTCAAGAAAGCTATCAAGGAAATAAAAAGCTGTTCTGGGGGCAATGAAGAACATGAGAAAGACCAAAGCATGCCCTATACGACAAATTAAGAATGCCAAAGGAGAAATAATGAAAGAAGACAGCAAAATCATGGATACATGGAGAAAGCATTTTCACCAATTATATAATCCCTCCAGAACGTATGAAACAAGAAGTAAAGATCAATTAGTAAGAGTAATAAGTAATCCAGAGGATACAGCTGAAGATGTAGATATATCAATGGAAGAAATCCAAACAGCTATAAGAAAAATGAAATTAGAAAAGCCCCAGGAGCAGATCAAGTTTATCCAGAAATGATTAAAAACCAAGTGAGGGAGGCAGACAAACTACTACATGCAATATGCCAACAAGCATGGAAGTCCAAACAGGTGCCAGGCGACTGGAATAAGGGAACGGTAGTACCAATACATAAGAAAGGATCAACTATGGAATGCTCAAACCATAGAGGGATATCACGACTTAAGCGTTTCAGGAAAAGTAAATGCCAGGATACTAGAAATGTGACTAAGGAAAAGAGTAGAGGATCAGATTGAAGAGCATCAGAGTGGATTTAGTAGGAAGAAGTGTACAAGGCCACATATTTACAATTAGACAAATAATAGAAAAATTCCTTTAGAGAAACATTGACTTGCACCTGTATTTTATTGACTTAGAAAAGGGATTTGACACTGTGAGGAGGGACGAACTATGGCATTCCTTAAAAGATCACAACGTAGAGCAAAATGCAATAGAAGCCATTAAAAGTTTTTACAATAAACCAACATGTCCAGTGAGAGCAGCTGGAAACATATCTGCACAATTTGATGTAGATATAGGTGTAAGACAGGGTTGTATCCTAAATCTTCTTTTGTTTATCATATTTATGGATTCAGTCGCAAAGGCATCCTCAAAAATGAAGAAAATGGATGTAGGTACCTGGAAGCTCAAACCAGTAAATGTAGCATTGGTTTCATTTGCAGATGATTTAGCTCTGTTTGGAAAATCAGAAAGTGACCTTCAGTCGAATATCACCATTATGAACAATGAACTAAATAAAAGAGGACTGAGAGTAAATGCAAAGAAAACCAAAACAATGATAGTAACTAGGGAAGCTAAAACACAAAATCTTAAATTGGGTAGGGAGAATTTAGAACAAGTTCAAAGCTACAATTACCTAGGAGTAATGATTAACTCAGAGGGAAAACTAAGAGAAGAAATCAGCCAGAGAATCAAAAAGGCAAGAGCAAATATAATCATCTAGGAAAGGCATTTGTAGGTAAACAAGAATTGTCAACAAAAACCAAAATGGCAGTATACAATACAGTTTATTGTCCTACTCTCCTCTATGGTAGCGAAACTTGGACCTTAGACAGTTGAGAATACAGTAGAGTACAGGCAGCTGCAATGAAATATCTAAGAGGAGCAGTAGGGAAAACTAAAAGAGACAAAATCAGAAACACAACAATAACAGATCAAACCAAAGCAGATGGCATAAAAACTAAGATAGAAATAATTCAATTGATGGTTTGGGCATGTAAACAGAATGAATGACAATAGAATAGCTAAATCAGTGTATACAGTGCTAAAGCCCAAGGTAAAAGACCAAAAGGCAGACCTCGAAGAAAGTGGGAAAAAGATATAAAAGAGGCATTGAAGCATAGAAATTTAACTTTTTTGGAAGGAAACAGAAAATGCCAGGACAGGGCATCCTGGAGAAAGATCATCTCACGCATCTGAACCCATACACTGAAAGATAGAGTGGAAACTGATAAAGAAAGAAAAAGAACAGTATGTTGCCTTTCGTGAAAAGAAGTAACTAACTCACAAATGATAACATAAATATTTTAACACAAAACCTTAATTTTGTTTTTAAATTACATTCATCATGAGGACCCGGGTTCGAATCCAGCAAAGCTTGGTCCGACTTTGTGTTCCTTGGGAACGGCTCCGCGTCCTGCAACCCAACCACTCAGCTACTGACGCCACAACAATGTAAAGTATCTCCTATCTCAATTGTCACAGGTCCATACTGGTCATTATACACACTCTGTACTAAATTAGATCTACGGTGAATCTAGTGAGCTAAATTCAATATCAAGTAAACAAAGAATATATATCTCAAACCATCTTTAGATATCAGAAAACCAAGATTTTATCAATTTAACCAAACTCATTTTAGACAAAATAATTTAACAAACAAGATCCAGCATATGTTTAAAACATGTTCATCAATCAGTGTTCAGTCCCATCCGTTGTCGCAATAGTGTCACACGGTGTCTGATTGACCCCCATTTTTATTTTGCTTTCTTTCTCTTTTATCAATATTAATTATTATGTCCCTTGGGTGGTACCCCGATGGAAAAGTCCTTCCGGCCTCAGTCCCATGTCACACTGTCTACATTAATTGTCAATGTCTTGACTTCAAACCATCTGGACGACACAGTACAGTACTGTGCATGCAAACATTTTTTTTGCAAAGACAGTAGTGGTGGCTTCTGCGTAGCTGTTCATCAGCAGGACTAATGTAGGCCTACCAGCATTCTCTCTTGTTGAATTAATGCAGCAATGACTAGTATCTATATAATCTAGATCTAAATCCAGCGATAACAATTAAAATATCAATGGAATTTTATTTATTCTACTCCAAGGCAAATCTTGAAACCAGACCTTGCCATCATTATTTATCTTAACAAACCAAGGCAAGGCCACGGGCAGGACCAGCCCACCGACCATTGCAAACAAACTTGATGTTGCCGAAACAATGATGAATGAACATTTGTTGAGATTAAAAACCTTGTTGCAATGTAACCAACTTGTAATACAATGTATCTATATTGATGTTTAAAATTGTAGTATTATCAAATCTCTCGGCACTATACCAATAATAGAAGTGAAGCAACGTCCTCGGGAAAGGAGGAAGGCCATGTTGAACTTGGAGACGGAAAAAGAAAGTAGAAAGTAGACATGCCCGGCATACTAGGGATTGCTACTCTGGAAGAAAATTGAAGTCATACAAATGTAATGCACGGTTACCTGTCCTGATTTGGATATATTTTATTTTATTTTTAACATTGTACATGTACATGCACATGTATTTATTTATTTATTTATTTATTTATTTATTTATTTATTTATTTATTTATTTATTTATTTATTTATTTATTTATTATTTATTTATTTATTCATTTATTTATATACTTATCTACTTAGTTACCACCAATACTTTCTTATTTATTTATTTATTTAATTTGTTTACTGTTTACTTGTTAAATTACTGGTACTTTATATCATATATTGCTTATCTAGGTCTATTTTTTCTGTGTCAATTCAATCGTTTATTTTTCATTATTTGTTTTCATCTTCATGTCTGCCGTCATTTTCGACACGGCCTATTAACTCTGTGCATGTCTTTGCACTTTATAAAAAAATTCAAAGCAATTCACTGTATTATATCGGTAATGCATTTGTTGTTGATCACCGTTAAATGGTGTTTTTTTTAATACTAGAAGAAGAAGAAGTAGTAGTAGTAGTAGTAGTAGTAGTAGTAGTAGTAGCAGTAGTAGTAGTAGCAGTAGTAGTAGTAGTAGTAGTAGTAGCAGTAGCA
>JAXRKP010000259.1:192500-295000 GCA_037039925.1 Doris montereyensis | reverse complement strand
GGATGGATATAAGTTACCATATAAGGTTTAAAAAGTTGGTAACGCTATAATGTTTGGCAATTCAATATCGGGTATTTCAAATATTCTTATTTTAAGCGATGTTTTTTGTTAAATATGAACTTCGAGTTGACAGGAAATGGAAATTGGATTTATTGAGAACAGAGGTCACGAGTGGAATTTGGAACATTTAAATGATACGATTTCACATCGCAGTTAGCCTACTGCTTTTATAGTTAAATATAGGCCCACAGGAAATTCAGAAAGTCCGTCTTTGTGTCTTCATGGTTTCCAGGATCATAATCAGTCACTGCTATAGTAATTTTCTGGGGCAAAATTTGATCGGCAGATCGTGCTAGTTAGAGCTACCACTGTGAGAGGTCAGATGTCAGACTGGCGTCTACGTAATAATGGTGTCGGTCATGATCGAAAGCGAGGGCCGAGATGGTCAAACAACAAACAAGACAGGCGTTTGCCCACGGGGAAATGGTTTTCAAGCTTCAGTCCATTCACGCATGACTTCACATGTAGAAATGTGCTTTGAATGCGGCGGCGACGACGATGATGATGGTGGTGGTGATGATGATGATGGTAAGGATGGTGGTTGTGATAATGATGACGACGACGAATATGATGGCGATGATAGTAATGATGTTGGTGGTGGTGGAGGTGACGCTGTTGCTGTTGCTGATGATGATGATGGCGGTGCTAGCGGTTACAATGATGACGACAATCATATGCGAAGCGTTATTGGGGGATTGGTGATGATGATGATACTGTTAGTGGGGGTGATGGTTTTTTATTTGATTTGATTTACCCACATCCACAACTAAGGTGATCTCGGTTTTTTTTGGTGGGATTATTAATTTTGCTCGGACTGTCCTGTAAACAGCCAAGGGATCTTTAACGTGCACAGAGTGTTTGTGATCTGCACACGGGACCTCTTTTTTATCGTCCATCTCCGATGGGACTAGGTGTCGATCCTCCTACCTGGATCAGAGGTGGTGAGGACGATGATAATGATGATGATGAGGATGAAGAGAAGGAAGAGGCAGGTGGCGATGCCAGTGGTGACCAACAGGTACAGTGCGTCTTGTAGGATTGGTGGGGTCAAGCCTTGTTATTCAAGAAAGTAGAATTCCTCCAAATCAATCAACGCTTACACTCATTGTCAGAGATAAGTAACATGGTTTGAACAGCGCAGCGTGGAGTGGGAGAGAACATACATATACGGTCCGCTAAAAGGGTACGCGATTTTTATCTCAACAGCTAAAGGTAGGGTTACAAAAAGGGCAAAATCCTGGAAATGAAAGCTTCATACTTTAATCAATTGACTGCAATGGAATAAAAGTGTTTTTGAAACATCGATAGGAAGGAATTCACTCTCAACAACACAAAACACACGCTCTTATGAAATGTGAGCGATAAATCGCAGACAGGATTATGATTTTAAGTCACATAGCAATAATATGTGTTTTTATGCTGTGAACAGATAGATCCGTGCTTTTTAAACTATCTGATGTGGCACCGATACGTGGAACACACTTTGAGTAGCACTGGTATAGATACTATTGATACATCACCCCGTGGATCTCTCTCTCTCTCTCTCTCTCTCTCTCTCTCTCTCTCTCTCTCTCTCTCTCTCTCTCTCTCTCTCTCTCTCTCTCTCTCTCTCTCTCTCTCTCTCTCTCTCTCTCTCTCTCTCTCTCTCTCTCTCTCTCTCTCTCTGTCTCTGTCTGTCTGTCTGTCTGTCTGTCTCTCTCTCTCTCTCTCTCTCTCTCTCTCTCTCTCTCTCTCTCTCTGTGTATATATATATATATATATATATATATATATATATATATATATATATATATATATATATATATATATATATATATATATATATATATTCAAGCAAATAAACAAAAAGAAAAGTCTACAATTATTATGGGCGCTTTTCACTCAAACGTATCCACCACGCCATTTTATAGACTGTAATGAATCCATGACGTCATGTCGTCCACAGCGTACAGAGACAAGCCCATGCGTGGCTATGCTGCCGGACTTGGGACCATGAGGTTCCGGGTTTGAATCCTTACAAAAGCTAGATCCGCCGTTGTATTCCTTGAGAAAGACGCTTATCACACATTTCCCCACTCGACCCAGGTGCAAATGTGAACACTACAACACGTGTTAGACAAACGTCCAGTACAGGAGGTGACTATCCCCACCTGTTCCGCTCACGTTACAGACACGGAGATAAGCTCCCAGCTCTATGATCTGTAATGGCCTTGAGGAAACTGAAGGAAGACACTTGAACGCAGAACTTAATGAGGGCAGCGAATGGGGTTTGGGCATTTGTTTAATTTCATTTTAAAACACTCATGAACCACGACTGTCTCGCGTGGCCTGACATCGAGCTGACAACAAGAACAATAACAAAAAAGGAAAAACAAAAGAAGAAAAAAACACCAAAAAAAAACAACCGATGCTCGCGTCCGGGGACCGGTTACTCGAGTTGACGCGAGTCGTGATTGAAACCTGGAACGAAAAGGAATAACTTTGACTCCGTCGCGATTTGAGGGAGTGTCAGAATCCAGGGACATGAAACGAATCACTTCTGAATCTAAATTCTCCCCATCTTCCATGAGCATCACCCTCGGTTGCTAATCTAGCTAAGATGCCAGCCCAAATATTGGCGGGGATCTTCACTTAGCACCTAACAACAAACCGTGCCTAGATGACATTTTCTCTCTGTGCTGTGTCTTTTGGGCTGATTGATATTTGGCATTCATTGAAAGGCTCTGTAACAATCTGTTGGAACCCGATGTGTTTATAGGATCTCTGGGGCGCTATATATAGTAATTTGAATTTCAGCAACATTTCTCCGTAACTGGTCTCTCCGTAACTGACCTCTCCATAACTGCCTCTCCGTCAACTGAGGGAAGTAAACGTGGCAGTCGCCGTCTCAATGCTTCTCTCAGAAGATTCAGACCGATAGATTTAAAGAAAGGAAGAGAGAAAGAGAGAGAGAGAGAGAGAGAGAGAGAGAGAGAGAGAGAGAGAGAGAGAGAGAGAGAGAGAGAGAGACAGACAGACAGACAGACAGACAGACAGACAGACAGACAGAGACAGACACTAATCCAATACGGTACTGGTAAAGCTTGAATTTAAGTTTCGATAAAATAACAGCTACAAAAAAATAAGTTTCTTCTTTCCATAATTTATATTACGTACATTTGAGTAGGCTTTGAGGTTACCAAAGGAATTAGCAGAACAGTTATACAGTTACATTGTAATTACTGTTATGTCACGTGAAGTTGGCTTTGAGAAACGGGACTATGATTGCTGACATTTCTTATTTTGAACTTCCTAAAATTGCGATTGTGTTTGTTCGGTCGTTTTGTTGTGTATGTTTTGTCTTCTTGTTATTTTTTTATTGCATTATATTGTACCGGTAAGGGGTTTATTACAAATTCAGACATTGTTGACAGAAGGGGTTTAGTTAAGAAGTCGAGAAACGGGACTCAAATTCTGGATAAACTAAGCAACCTCAACATATCTAAAGCCCAAGGTCCCGACAAAATACCACCAAGAGTACTGAAGGAATTGTCTGGGGAACTGGCCTTACCATTAAGCATCCTTTTCAACAAGTCAACTGAAACTGGAACTGTCCCATCAGATTGGAAGAAAGCAGAAGTCACCGCTATATTTAAGAAAGGGGACAGATCGGAACCAGGGAACTACCGCCCAGTCAGCCTTACTAGTATAGTATGCAAGGTTATGGAATCCTTTTACAGAGACTCCATCTCATCCTACTTCATTGACAACAGTTTATTCGCAAGTTGCCAGCACGGATTTCGTACAAAAAGATCTTGTATGTCTCAACTTATGGAAGTTATGGAAGACCTGACAACATTATTAGATGATGGTCACCCGGTTGACATCGTATACCTTGACTTCAAGAAGGCCTTTGATAGTGTTCCGAACAAAAGACTGCTTTGCAAAATGGAAGCCTATGGTATTACAGGCCAGGTTTTGAGTTGGGTTAGGGATTTCCTGTCAAAGCGACTTCAACATGTGAGAGTGGGCCTCTCAAATTCCTCAGAATCTGAAGTCCTCAGCGGTATACCCCAAGGCAGCATACTTGGACCTATTCTATTTACTATCTTTATAAACGACTTACCTCAGGAAATCAAATCATCATGTAAGATCTTCGCAGATGATACCAAACTTTAAACAAAAGCAACAGAACACCAAGTTATTCAAGAGGACCTCACCAAATTACAAAGCTGGACCGAAAAGTGGCAACTATTTTTTAATGTTAAAAAATGCAGTATAATGCACTTAGGAAAAAACAACCCCAGACGGCATATACAATGATGATTGAGACCGAAGAGATGCGCATTTCATCAACAGATGAGGAGAAAGATCTCGGGGTAATCTTTGATCCGAAAATGACCTTCGACAGACACATAAATGCATCAATAAATAAGGCAAATCGCATGATTGGAATTATTAAAAGATCCTTTATCCATCTCAACAGAGAAGTGTTCCTAATGTTATACAAAGCCCTTGTACGCCCCCATCTCGAGTACGGTAACGTCATATGGTATCCTATTTACAAAAGACAATCCGTGGCCATAGAAAGAGTACAACGCAGGGCAACCAAACTAATGAAAGAATGTCGTATATTACCATACGACCAGAGACTCACATATCTGAACCTTCATTCCCTGTATGGCAGAAGGATCAGGGAGACCTGATTGAGGCTTACAAGATCTACAATGGAATAATTGATCTAAATTGGGACACCTTCTTTACAAACCTAACATATTCTAGCACAAGGAACGCCGGAAACAAGATATACCACAAGCAAACTAACACTAATCTAAGAAGAAACTGTTTCAGTCAACGCATTACCAAACTATGGAATGATCTTGATCCTGATATGATAAATTCCAAAAACACTAACTCCTTCAAAATTCACTGGATCTGTCACCAAGATTTAAGGAACTATTCATATTTTTCGATTAAAGGATAATTGCATAAAAACCGAATGACAAAAATCCCAAAATCAACGATGGGACGTATAAAGGCCATTGATGCCTAGAAAATAGTCCCTACACTACTACTACTACTACTACTACATTTGATTTTGTATATTTGTTCGTGATTCATTTTAACTGTTACTCTCAAGATACCTGTTTCGTATGTATTTTAAGAAAATGTTAACATACCCAAAGAGTTTATGCTGGCAGCTTGTCTGAATATCAACATACACGTATAGAAAATTAAGTGAGAAGTCGTATGAGAATGACACCATAATTTTATTACAGTTTATGATTGGCCGCATACTTGTGTATGCACTTTATATTTGTCACTAAGAGGCTTTTATTTATCAATCATTATCTATGCATGGTTTGTACAGATATGATGTATCGATAATGTATCTTGGTTCCAAGTTCATCTTCTTTAAATAAAAGTGACGATGCTGAGCCCTTTGCCTCATAATGTTGAATTGTAGAGCTGCTTCTTTCGCTATTTCTGCTATAGTTTCTCGCCTTCTTCCTTTCGTTTCCCTATTACAACATTATTCTTTTCCAGGAATGACCACTCAAACGTGGATGAGTTTTTGTGTGTTTTTTTCTCTCTTTGTTTTGTTTGTTTGTTGTTGCTGTTTGGTTTTTTTTCTCTCTTCTTAGTGGGATATATAGTTGAGTACGGCTCTGAACTGAAACAAAGCTTTCTGTGCACTGTGTCTCTGGGTAGTTCAGAGTGTCGGTATCAAGCGTCATCTACATATTGTAGGTTCCTGAAGCTGGGCTGGCACCTTACCTCACGACAGTTAGAGTGCTCGTGCTTTCAAAATGGCACACATGTTGCGTTTTCATATATTGTGTTTAGTTTCAATATATATCCATTTTTTTCTTTTTGTTTGTTTTTTTTCTCAATACAAATCTAGATACCTAAAAGATAATCATACGTAATCCTAATAGTTCTTATTAAACTTTCCTCACCTCTCCCCCAACACATGCTGCATAATTTAATTAATGCAACGACTGCTTGCTAACGCTATCTATTATGTAATATTTACACCACCTTTACTTTACTAGTATTACTATCGTCCTCTATCACCACAACCACTGCCCTAATATTTGGTCTTTTTTTCTTCTTTTTCTCTTCTTTTTTATTATTAGTATAAGAGATGATTATAATGACATCATACTCGTAGAATTTTTGACTGTTAAATGAACTTAGGATAGCGATGATATAATAATGGTCATTTTGGGGTAGCCTCTGTGGTCTGTTGCACTTCCATTCATCATTGATTTTCTTGTTTTCAAACGTGGATGAGTTAATTAAAAATTCATGTTGATGATATAGATCTACCTGTGTTGAGAAAGAAATTTTAGTAAGTCACAAAAAAAATAATTTAAAAAATGACAACTATCCCGTAAATAAATAAATAAAATGAGAAAAATTGACAGAGTCAAACTGCAGAACACAAGAGAGAGGTGAAAGCATGAGAAATAAGATAGTAATAATACGATATAAAAAGAAAGCCATGACTTTAAATTTCACTCAATATTTTTCAAAATGTCCATAAAAAAGCAACATATCATTATGTTCATGAAATATTAACATCAATAAAAAATAGAAACACATTTTATATTCGCACGTCATTAAGTTCATGATCTCAGAGTTGGCCAATATATTATAGTGCATGGATAATAAGCTAGCCCTGAGCGTTCATAAGTTAGGGAGGCTCAGGGCTAGACTATTTCATGAAGTATGTATCGAGATCATCTTAGTTCATAATAACTGTGGGCGTGGGTAAAATTAAATCAAATTCATGAAATGAATAATTCGACGACTAGTCGTTGATCTTTCCTTCGATCCACGCAAAATCTCGCAGGTGCGCGTGGCTTTCCATGAGGCCGATCCGGTATGGGTAAGAGTTTATAAGTATCGATATACTCTGGCATTGAATGATGCATTGTAACCTAATTGAACTTATTTACATTCTATTTTATATTTTTCTTTTGGGTCTTTAACGTTATTTCGCACTTCTCTCCATGTTTCGAATTATCGTATTGTCACCCAATTACCCCATATATTTTTCTACCTTTCAATCTGTGAAGGAAACCAATCAACCTTATTTCAGCGGTGACTCAACGTGGATTATCGTTCCGTTTGTGACCCAAATCACTATGTATACTATTGTAGATGCTTAGAAAATACATCAATTTGTAGCTGCCATCTCTTATAATCAGCTGTTTAACATCGAATTTACAAGACTGTTTTTAGATTGTTCGTAGCTTTTATAGTAAGGCCTTTAAACATGTTGGTCTATATTATTGTTTTAAAAATTTTGACATTTCATTGATAGTCGAATACGGTGAAGAGAACTTTCCGAATCGAAATAAAAGTCGACTTCTCAAATTCATCACCACTTCAAAATGCCAGAATGCTTTGATGAATCAAGCTGTCGGTGAGATTGAATTCAACAGGATTTAACCCAGTCATGGCTTTGCATGATCATGGACAGGAATTGAAACCTCCAATAAAAGGAAACATTGAAATTGTTCGTGTAGGGAAGAGCATAGACGATCTTACGTCTGAGCTTTCTGGAACTAGCAGTCGGCATGAAAAGAGCCTTGGACTTCTCACCACCAAGTTTGTTACCCTTCTACAAGAGGCTAAAGACGGTGTTCTTGATTTGAAAGTTGTGAGTAATAGAAGAGTGAACATTTGTTTACATCTACATATATCTATATGTTTTCTAGATATGATTTAGATCTAGAACTAAGTCGAGATCTATAGTAGATCTATCAAGAACTACACAAAATCTGTAATCAAAGTAACTTCGACTATTCGCAAGAATGACGAATAGCCTACCTGAGGAGAGATTTAAATTATAATAAAATGCTACATATATTCGTCTTTAGAATTGAATGGATGTACTGCCAATTACGAATGATGAATCGAGTACCGTTTTGGTACGCTCGCGTAGTAAATGCGTCATTTCATTGTTTCCAGCCTCATTCTATAATAATAATTGATTGCCGAGCTAACCGCTTCACCAGTCACATACATAATCTAGGTCCGAGTATTTTACAAAGATACGACACAAATAGAGAGGGAGGAGAGAAACACAAGACCAAGATAGGTCGATGGAAAGTGACACACATACATATCATTTCACAAGTATGACAGATAGACTGCCACTATCCGTCATTAATTGTGATGGTGAAAGGAGCTTGTCCCTCATTCGGTTCGCCATTAGTTTGATTAATGACGGATGGACTTTGCCGCTATCAGTCATTAGTCATTAGTGATGGACCTGAGCATGATCCCAGTTAAATCAGGAGTAGACTTTGTACTTTATTTTGTTATTAGGCCTATTTGAAATATTTGACATTTTCACTATTTCACCCTGGATTCTGGATGTGACATTATTACAGATGAATATGGTAGATGGGAATGATTCACCATTAGATCTAGATGTGACTTGCATGATTTGATATAGATCACTCCCTCTCTCTCCTCACTCTCTCACTCTCTCTCTCTCTCTCTCTCTCTCTCTCTCTCTCTCTCTCTCTCTCTCTCTCTCTCTCTCTCTCTCTCTCTCTCTCTCTCTCTCTCTCTCTCTCTCTATCTCTCTCTATCTCGTGTGTTTGTGTCTTGGCCTTGTCCTCTCTCTCTTTTTCTCTTTCTTGTTGTGTGTGTATATCTATCTCCTAACTACTTTTTGTATCTTTCTGGATTCTCTCTGTCTTGTGTGAGTATCTATTTCCTTGTATCTTTCTTGGCCTTGTCCTCTCTCTCTTTCTCTCTGTTTTGTGTGTCTATCGATCTCCTATTTTCTTGCATTGAAATCAGATTTTATTTTATTGACATTTTGTTTTCTGTACTATGACATGTCACTGTAAAGCGCTCAGAAATTGATGTTGAGCGCTATAGAAATGTATTTTATTATTATTATTTTATCTTTCTTGGTCTTGTGTTTGTCTCTGTGTGTCTGCCTGGCTCTCTCTCATTCACGTGTGTGTAAGTGTGTCTCCCTTCCCTTCTAATATCTGTTTTTAGGTCTTGTCTCATGATTCAACATTAGGTCTAGATGTAGCATGCAGGGGCGTGTTCTGCTTGGTTTTTGGTGCCTGGAACCATCTATAAAATATTGCATTGCACAGAGAAGGTACTATTTTAATTTCTTAGCAATACACCCATTACATCGACTTACTTTATCAAACACACAAACACCAGCGTTACAGAGCTTTACACCACCCATCCCCATATTTAGGGCTATTAGTAACATCACACAGCCCGTGGATGTGGTTGCTTATCTCTCTCTTTCTTCTGAGACCTGTGGTTCCCTTTCACAAAGTGAACCAAGTGGGCTTAATTAACTTACAGAATAAGGTCAAAGGTCGTGATATTCTCATCTTCAATGAACAATAAACTCAAATTTTGGAGCCAGGCACCAATCTATCCTCCAACTGGTGATTTGTGGCGTGCGCAGTCCCGCTGGCCGATGACATCTATTTTTATGTCTTGGATCGAGGTTTGGAAGCTCTAATGCGTGTTACGCACTCTCTTTCTCTCCCTCTCTCTCCCTCTATCTGTTATTAAGTTTGCGGTCTCGGCGAGCATATTTTGTCTTCAAACAGTAATATAAGTACAAACACTCTAATGCTATTATTATTATGATTTATATCAGTTGTCTAAAAGTATGATATTAGGACAGTGTTCTATCGTGCCACCTACTGAAGTATTGGTCACGCTACGCCTCTCGTGGCATGTGTGATTTGATCTGAAGATATGTGTATGTCTCTCTGTATCTTGCACATGTATGTGTGTCACTCTCCACAAGTGAGGCTTGCTGCCTGAATATCATGTATCCTCTAACTAACCGGCCAGTTCATTCAAAGTCCTTCTTAACTCCCTGTGGTACATAAACTGATCATACAGTATAGTAGCCTGCTACTGTTGTTACGGTGTATCATGTTATCAAGGTCATTGTCTGCTTATGGCAGGGTTCTCATTCATACCGGAGTCAAGTAGTGAGAGAGAGAGAATGAGTGGGTTGGGGGGGGGGGGTTCATTCAAATATTTCCCTGTCCAGTATTGCGGTGGTTTCAGAGGGAATTTAGAGAAAACGGCAAGATGAAAGATAAGTGATCTACCAGCAACGCCGGGGGGGGGGGGTGTCAAAACATTGTTGCCCACACTCCTCGAAAAGAGGAAGGAAAATAGAGAGAGTGGCAAGGGATGGCGGAGAGAGAGATAGAGAGTCGATTACCGGACATCAAGGAACAGGAATTGAATATGTAGAGACCATTCATGGACAACAAAATAATACCTAAAATTGTGTTTGGGAATAATATTTATTATGAAAACACAATAATAATAGACACGTGTGTATGCAAAATTCATAAGTGCAGGAAGGGGACAAATGGGAAGTTTAAAGTTGCTACGCTTCAGTTCGCAAATGGCATATATATATAGAAAGTAAAACTTTTTGAAATATGACATGAAAATTATTTTTTGAACATAGAGAAATTTACCAAAAGACGATTAATTATTATTACAATGCATACGTACAGTACATGGGGATAAATCGTTTATTTACATGGTACAAAAAGAACAAACAAGGTTCAGAATCAACAACTTTTACAGTAAGTATTGTGGAACCAACACACACACTCACAACATACACACACACACACACATTCTTATCGGCCTTTTCCATTCCACATTCATAACACATATTTCTATTAATTAGGTCCTTTGTGTCCCCTCAATTCAACTTGACAGCCGATTCTTATGATGAATAGCATTTTTCTCACTCATGTATTTGTCATTCTTGTGAACTTTGAATGTTGAACAGTAACACAAGACAAGAAAGATAAAGGGGAGGAGACACCTTTACACACATGACAGAGAGACACAGATACCAGGAAAGAGAGAGAGACCGACAGAAAAAGAGAGAGGTGGGGGGAGAGACTGATAGAAAGAGAGAGAGATGGGGGAGAGAAGGAGAGGGAGGGGAAGAGACCGACAGAAAGAGAGAGAGGTGGGGGAGAGAAGAAGGAAAGAGGCGGACTGAGGGAAAGAGAGAGAGGGGGGAGGAGAGACCGATAGAAAGAGAGAAGGAAGAGAGACTGATAGTCAAAACAGGAGTGAGACAGAGCTTGTTGACTTACATTGTCCACCATTATTAAATGCTTTAAAACATTTTGGGAGTAAAAACCTGCGATAGATGAGTGTCCTCATAATCCCCAACTGATGCCCTGACCCATCAACCACATGAAATGTGGTTACGACTACTTAACTTGTGAAATGAGATTTCTGGGCTGATTGGATTCAAATCATGCTTCTTATAGTTGTTCTCTCTCTCTCTCTCTCTCTCTCTCTCTCTCTCTCTCTCTCTCTCTCTCTCTCTCTCTCTCCTCTCCTCTCTCCTCTATCTCAATCTCTCTCTCTCTCTCTCTCTCTCTCTCTCTCTCTCTCTCTCTCTCTCTCTCTCTCTCTCTCTCTCTCTCTCTTTCCCTCTCTCCTCTATCTCAATCTATCTATCTGTCTATTTATCTTTCTATATCTATCTGTAGAGCTACCTATCTACCTACAATCTGCATGTAACGCAGCTGAGAGAGATGATCTTGCCTAAGTCAAAACTATGAGCGTAGGCTAAAGTGGATTTTGCCCTGAAAATGAGGATTTGATTAATTAATACATAAATAATGACCGTTATAATATGTACCTTGTGTAGTGGTGATTATGGTTAGCATCATAAATCATTTTTCCAAAATTCTGACTTCTAAAGGCAATTGCGGAATGACCATGACGACTTGACACATAGAGATATCTTGACCTACGGTTGAATCGTGACACAACACCTTTACACACATGAGAGAGATAGAGAGATATGTATATCAAATCACGCAAGTCACATCTAGATCTATTGATGAATCGTTCCCATCCACCATATTCATCTCTGTAATTTGTCACATCCAGGGGAAATAGTGAAAATGTCAAATGATTACTAAATAAAATCATCATTAGATCTACCGTACATCTAGATATGTTTAAATTCATTAATTACTCATTACAAAAATACAAAGTCTATTCCTAATTTGACTGGGATCATGCTCAGGTCCATCATAATGACAGATAGTGGCAAAGTCAATACATGTCATTAATGGCGAACCAAATGAGGCACAAGCTCCTTTCACCATTAAAATTAATGACGGATAGTGGCAAAGTCTATCTGTCATACTTGTGAATAGCACTGGCAATCTGTAATAAGCACAGTGGTAAAGATTCCATTTTTTCTGTGGTTGACTAGTTGGATATGTTTTAAGATATATTGCTTGACGCATTTTACCGTAAGACTATCCATTTATTTTTATGTAGTGGGTACATGTACCGCAAATTTGGTTCATGTGAACATGTTTTGACGTCCCTTAGCTCGAACACTTCAGGGCATGCGCGACATTGGATGAGAGGAGAGTGTTGCGTTAGTGTTTGGGTTGGGGAAAGAGTGATTAGCCATTAGGGCTCATTGCCGCATTGGGATAAAGTCTGTTTATAGAGATCTAGAGTGGTGTATCGTCAGTACGTTTACCTAAGGACCAGAAGTAGATATATCATGTAAAGAAAGGAACCCATTTGTGTCAATAAATTGGAAGGAGTACCATAGTCGGGTCCCAACCAAGGGACATGAAAGGGTTTATATTGAAGGGGGATGAGATAAGCAAAGTTGGGGCGTGGTTTTGTGAGGCATTATAAAGAAAGAAAAGAAAGCTTGCTTTCTCTCCATTTCCTGTCCCGCTCTCTCTCTCTCTCTCTCTCTCTCTCTCTCTCTCTCTCTCTCTCTCTCTCTCTCTCTCTCTCTCTCTCTCTCTCTTTCTCTCTCTCTTTCTCTCTCTCTCTCTCTCTCTCTCTCTCTCTCTCTCTCTCTCTCTCTCTCTCTCTCTCACACACACACACAACACAGTATAAAATCTAAGACATGAGACAACAAAAATCTGGCATATCGAGGATGAGACAGTAAGACATGAGCTAGCATTACATGGGAGTGAGTAATTTGTAGCTGTATATTTGACGCTCTTGAGAAAGCGTTTTTCAGTAAGGCTAAGGAAGCTAAATGTTTGTGAAATGTGTATTTAATTCGTAATCAGACTCAAAGACACGATTCGACTGTGACAGATTCCTTTCTTTCAGCTGACTAGATCCGGCTACGTGTAGGCGTTACTTAATATTTAATGTAAGTAGAGTGCAAGAATACGATTACAAATTTGACCCTCATGATTTTAGGTCTGTTAAACTGGATGTTTACTTGGGAAAAACTAATATATCACCATCCCTTACCCCTGAAGCCCCTTCCATCTGAGCAAGCGTAGGTCCTTCAGGCATCCCAACAGCTGTGTTGTTAAATAGAGTATTGTAGAGTTTGTGTAGGGCCAAAATCCTAATTTTATCTTCCCGAAACTGAAAACAGTGACAAAGACAGAAAGTGGCCGCTTAATGGAGTATAGATATATATGAAAACAAAAGTAAAAATATAATACATAATGTCTTTTATGAAGAAGTGAATTATGTTGGGTTTTTTGTCTTTCTTTTTTACAAAGAAATGTTTAAAGCAGAGGGGCACTATTATTAATAAGTTTTATACCAAGTTAAGAGAAGAATTCCATCTGGACCCTTTCCCTTAGAGTGTGTTCCCAAATTCCTTTAATCTGTAGATTATATAACACCCTGAAGAAGAAAGTGAAAGGTTGGCTTGACCCATTAACTTCTCTCTCTCTCAGCCTACCTCTCTCACTCTCTCTATCTCTCTCAGCCTACCTCTCTCCTCTCTCTATCTCTCTCAGCTCTCCCCCTCTCTCTCTCTCTCTCTCTCTCTCTCTCTCTCTCTCTCTCTCTCTCTCTCTCTCTCTCTCTCTCTCTCTCTCAGCCACCCCCTCTCTCTCTCTCTCTTTCTCTCTCATATTAAAAGCTTGAGAAGGTTTACAAGGTGATGGTGACCTACTTTCCAGTCACCACCACACCAAGGAGCTTTGTATGATTGTGAATGGTGGATGGAGTCAATGAATGGAAACTGTGCTACCACACTAACACTTGTCTCTCCATTCATTGGGGGGGGGGGAGAAATATGCTCTTTGATACCTTCAGGTTTCTACAGGAACACACAGCCACTGTTTTTGTCCTGATTGATGGAGTGACTTGAGGAGCCGTTTAGGGGCTGGCTTAGTAATGTGCTGTTTGGGGTCTGTTATGAAAGCAATAGAGGTTTTATCTAGGAAAGGATAATAATATACTGTTTTGAATGTCTCCTCTATCTTTGTATGTTATAGTTATATTGTGTGAGTGTGTAGGAATGTGTGTGTTCTCTTAGCATGTGGGATTTAATATATTTTTGGCCTAGAATTGCCCTTTAAATTTGATTGTAATCTCTATGTTCTTTGTGTTGTTTACTGTTTGCTTGACCTTGAAGTGGGTGTTGGGTTCAAGTGATCATCACATACTGTTGTGTTTTGATGGTGTTCATTGTGTGTATAGCAACTTCCTTCTTTTGTGGGTGGGGGAGGGGGATTCAACAGGTGGGATGACAGTCTTGGTTGTTTTGGTTTTGGGTTATTTGTTGAAAGAAAGCTGGAGGGCATTGTTACATTGTGTTTTCATTCTCTCCTGTGACATTTTTTGTGTTTTTCTTTCTTTCCTGTTACATTTTTTTTGTTTTCTTTCTCTCCTGTGACATTCTTTGTGTTTTCTTTCTTTCCTGTGACATTGTTTGTGTTTTCTTTCTCTCCTGTGACATTGTGTGTGTTTTCTTTCTCTCCTGTGACATTGTTTGTGTTTTCTTTCTTTCCTGTGACATTATTTGTGTTTTCTTTCTTTCTCCTGTGACATTGTTTGTGTTTTTATTTCTCTCCTGTGACATTGTTTGTGTTTTCTTTCTCTCCTGTGACATTGTTTGTGTTTTCTTTCTTTCCTGTGACATTATTTGTGTTTTCTTTCTCTCCTGTGACATTTTTGTATTTTCTTTCTCTCCTGTGACATTGTTTGTGTTTTCTTTCTCTCCTGTGACATTGTTTGTGTTTTCTTTCTCTCCTGTGACATTTTTTGTGCTTTCTTTCTCTCCTGTGACATTGTTTGTGTTTTCTTTCTCTCCTGTTACACTTTTGTGTATTCTTTCTTTCCTGTTACTGAGTAGGTACATTTGATTTCTCTTAGTGGATCTTTTTATTCTCTTAAATCTGTCATTTTTGCTGTTTTCCTTTTCCTAATTTATTTGTTTAGAGGGCGGTTGGCGTTGCTGATATGCTGTACTTCTTTCCTTTCATTCTTTCTTGTATCTGTCATTTGGCCGCTTCCTCTAAACACACTGAGATCACCACATATGGTGGACAGTGACAGGGTATATTTTAATGAAGAAAAATCTCAATTCTGTCCCTATCCTCATTTTTACTCTCTTCTCTCTTCTTTCATGCTCCTCCTCTGCTTCTGTCACTCTTTTTGCCTTTTGCTATTATTTTATTTATTTCTCGTTGCTTTGTCAATCATCCTCCTCTCTCTCTCTCCCTCTCTCTGTGTCTCTTTTTCATGCTCTCCCTCTCGCTCTCCTCTCTCTCTTCTCTCTCTCTCTCTCTCTCTCTCTCTCTCTCTCTCTCTCTCTCTCTCTCTCTCTCTCTCTCTCTCTCTCTCTCTCTCTCATTCTCATTCTCATTCTCTCTCTCTCATTCTCATTCTCTCTCTCTCTCTCTCTCTCTCTCTCTCTCTCTCTCTCTCTCTCTCTCTCTCTCATTCTCTCTCTCTTTATCGCGCTCCTCTCTTCTCTCTCTCTCTCTCTCTCTCTCTCTCTCTCTCTCTCTCTCTCTCTCTCTCTTCTCTTTCTCTCTCTTCCTCTCTTTCTCTCTCTCTCTCTCTCTCTCTCTCTCTCTCTCTCTCTCTCTCTCTCTCTCTCTCTTCTCTTTCCTTCTCTTTCTCTCTCTACCTCTCTTTCTCTCTCTCTCTCTCTCTCTCTCTCTCTCTCTCTCTCTCTCTCTCTCTCTCTCTCTCTCTCTCTCTCTCTCTCTCTCTCTGTGTCTCTAACATTGCTGTTGCCTCTTAAATCACCCTAAAATTGCCACGTATGATGAATAGGATAAATTTTGATTAATTAAAAAAGACAAAGACGGTTTGGTTAAGAATACCTTGTTATTAATTTTTTCCCTTTTTTATTGTGTCCGTCCAATTTATGTACATTATTGGTTATGTTTTTACTTTTCCCCAGGCTGCAGATCAGTTAGCAGTACGACAGAAACGTAGAATTTATGACATCACAAATGTATTGGAGGGTATTGGGCTCATAGAAAAGAAATCAAAGAACAGTATACAATGGAAGTAAGTTTCACTTGCTGGGATTTATTGAAAATCTTTTTGAGATTCTAATGTATTTGTGATATATATTTAAGAGATATTTTTCTCACTTCTATTTTTACAAATGTCATAGTGATGAACTGTCCATAGAATCATTTTTATATGATATGCAGCACTGTGAGGGTGTTCAAATTTTAGATTTCTTTTAAAGCTTTTAAACAAAAGATATGATCTTCCTTGCTACAAAATTCTGTGAACTTAAAAAATAAATGTTCTTATAAAAGCTGACAGCCCAGAAACATTACCCGCCTCTAGTCATAGGTATATATTTTTTTATGGAAATTCATTTCTTTGCAATTGTCAACAGAGGATCAGGGAGGGAGGAAACTCCAGAGATATCTCAGATCGGCTTATGACCTTGAAAAACGAGCTGGCCGACTTACGACAGCAGGAGCTAGAGCTGGACAAGCACAAGATGTGGGTGCAACAGAGCATAAAAAATGTCACAGATGAAGTCACCAATACAAGGTATATAAGGTGTAAAATGGTCTTTCCAGTGCACATGTTCACTTTTGTGTGTGTATGTGTGTGTTATTGAGATATTTACCATTACATTTTAGGTAGTCTAAACCAAAATTTCAAGTGTAAGCAATGGAAAAGCAATTGCTACCAATGTAAAGAACTTTATTACCTAAGTAATTTGATACCCAAATCATTTCTGTAGGACGATATTAAACAAATTATGAATTTTAAAATTTAACTTGAAGTCATGAATACATTGAACAAGCCCAATTTTTTTCACGACTCTGAAAACCACAGAACAGCTTTTTATAGATGTAGAAAATGCAAAAAAGAAAAAAACCACATAATTTGTCTCTACACACTGAATCGACGAGGCACACACGACCCGAGCCGAGCAACTGGTCTCGGTTGAGGGCGTGTTAAGCAAAGCTCTCTCGCTCGCTGTAACTCGCTAAGTCGAAATTTCGTGGCACTAGTAGTTTCTAATGCGGAATTGAATGAGCTTTCTTTTGGTGTGCTTGTTTTCTCTTGAGTTTCTTACATAAGTGGCTTTATGGAGTGTTTAAAAACTTTAATCGCCTTGGGTGAGCTCTTAACTTTGACATCGGCTGGAGTAATGGGTATTATTGTAAAGCTAAGCACAATCTGATTCGATTGAACTGTCGCGCAATGTGAAGAAAGAGAGGAGTGTCTGATAAGCTGGTTTTTCACCCGACTCACCACTGGCTTTCGCGTCTGACCACCCTCATTTACTAGAGTGAGAGCACATTGTATTACACATGCCCAATCACAACACACACACACAGTTGGAAAGGGCTTGAATATATTTGTCCAATGGTGTAAGCCATATTACGCTACTACGTTGTAAGAGAGGGGCCAAGGTGAATAGGACCGAAAGTTAGCGAAATCTGCGACTCACGCCATGGTGAACGGACAAGCGGGGCGGTTTGGACTAGCTAGTTACATATCTCTCATAGTTCCATAGAGGAACATAAGGTGTCAACAAATTGTTTTCATTAATTTCTGTCTTGTACTAGCCACTTATTTAACTCGTGCCACGACTTTCATGTTTGCATCCATTCTTTTTCAATAGTTTTTCTCTTTGTTCTATGACCTCGTGGTGTCCATTTGAAAGCTGTCAAAGTTTTTGAATGTCTGGAATTTCCCATATGTCCAGAATGTGTCCAAGCTATTTTTGCTTTCTTATAAATTGCCACCTAAAGGACAAGCACCCAGCAGCACAATGGTTTTCATTACAAGGGCAAAGGTTGGCAGGGGGTACTGGTTAGGACCTTCTTCTCTCCTTTCGCTTTTACATGTGTGTCTTTCTTTCATATTTATGTTTGCTTGTGATTCACTCTTGAGATTACTGGGTAAGATCTAATGAATGAAGAGTTGCAAATGTTAAGGCATGTGTGTGAGTGAATAGTCATCATCCTGTGTCCTAAAACTATGGTGTGTGAGTGTGTGACTAGATTCAACTTGTCACAACCTGTTAGTTCTCATCTGTGCGTCTCATTCACGTTGAAATGTCTCATTTCAGGTTAGCTTATGTCACTCACGAAGACATCTGCCACTGTTTCAAAGGAGACACGCTTCTAGCGGTACAGGCACCCTCTGGTACTCAGTTGGAAGTACCCGTTCCCGAAATTGTAAGCTTGCCCTTTTCATTTATTCTCTCTTTTAGTGCCATTATACATATTCCTACAAAACAATTACAAACTTTAAATAGTCTCTGCTTTACTGTCATAACCATTCTTGAAATTACATGCTCTGTGTTTTACTGTTATAACCATACCTGAAATTAGAAACTTAAAATCTATTCGTGAAATTAGAAAAATAATGTGTATAAATGCATTTAATCATAATGCATGTTTTAAAATTAAAGACTTTATAGATAGCTCACCTTTTGCAGTTAAAGATTTTGAAGTCATACGATATCCTAGGAATCTGTATATATATATTTTTACTTGCTGTATATTATAGTCTAAAATGTGAAGTACATTAAGCACTGCTTATCAGAACACAAACCGCATGACAATTTTGAGGTCGAATGATGATCGCAGCTGAGTTAATTCCCATGAGATAAAACTTTGGGCTCTGACAAATAGAACTCTTTGAATCCAAGCAGGTGGCGGTTGGCGGGTGCTACTGGTAGGTCCTACTTCTTTCCGTTACTCTATCACTTCTCTTTCATCTGGTTGTTTTCTCTTAATTCACTCTGTGATCACCTCAATGGTGGGCGGGGTCAATTTCAATTAAACAAACAAACAAACAAACTGAATCCGAGCCTCACACTGAAAAAAATCCATCATCGTGTTTACTTTTTTTTTGTCACTGACTTATTTTGTTGATTTTGCAGGGTTTGAACCAGAAGAAAAATTACCAAGTCCACCTCAAAAGCCAGTCGGGCCAAATAAACGTGTTGCTTGTGAACAAGGACACGGACCAGTCCCGAACCTGTGGCCGTTCAAGTGCCGCCCCCGGCTGTTGCCAAGGTCATCCCTGTCGTCAGTGAAACCCCACAGTTTGAGAACTTAGACATAGGAAGGCCCGGAGCAGTCACGCGCGGCAAAGTGAGTCTTTGTGCTCTTTGGAGAAAAACAAATTGCCATCATCTAGTATGATATAACATTATTCAAAAAGATGTGTGGGCATCGAAGAGTCTTCACTTCAAGCTATTTTGAAGTCTCTTACGTTTTAATAATTTAAATGATGGTTTGTTTTTGGAGTTTGAGTGTATATTTTCACCCTATCAGTGTGCTACAATATAAGGCATTCAACAACTGATCTATGAGGCAAAAATGTATATTCTTGTTTACTTTTATTATGAAATTTTATCCCAAAATGTATATTCTTGTTTCCATTTATTTTGAAATTTGATCTCTACGTTCTCTCCTCTTGGGAGATGGTAACTTAGTGCATTCAGCAAATGGAATTGCAGATAACATAAATAAAATGTTATAGATAAGCAAGCTGAGACTTCAGGGCCAGAAGATAGACCATAAATGTGTCACTGTTGTAAAAATGTACTATTAGTACACAGGGTTCAATTTCTTGAGATTGTGGACAGCCAATAAATGTGCCACTGTTGTAAAAATGTCCTAGTACACAGAGTTCAATTTCTTGAGATGGTGGACAGCTAATAAATGTGTCACTGTTGTAAAAATGTCCTAGTACACAGAGTTCAATTTCTTGAGATGGTGGACAGCCAATAAATGTGCCACTGTTGTAAAAATGTCCTAGTACACAGAGTTCAATTACTTGAGATTGCGATTCATGATGTTGGTATTTTAGATTATATTTTTAAGCTCTGAATCCATGTTCATATGTATATGAGATGTTCTGGTGGTATCTGTACGTAACTGTTTCATAAATTAAAAAAGTAGCATTATAATGATTTCCCACTGAGTTGATTTAGTCAATGAATTTATTTTAGATTTCATGAAAGGATATTTGTTTCATAAAAGAGACATCTTTTATTGCTTTTCATTCAACCTCATATAATCGACTTTCAGAAATCCCCCGTCAAACTACCTGTGAAAATCGAACCACCCAACACAAGAATGGCAACTCGTTCATCCCCCCATAAATCATCCTCTGACACATTGCTCAGTCAGCGTACGTACATATGTTGTTTTTCTTCTTAAACATATATGCTTTCTGAATTTTTGCATGTCATGTGTATTTTATTCTGAATATTTGAACATTCTGAAATGTTAAAAACATCATGAAATGTTATGTAGCGAAAAAAAACCGATATACACATTTTTCTTCAAATGACACTCTCTTTCGGCCAATATTCATCTGATATTTCTTCCAAACTTGAAGTCGCTAATTGTTTCTCAATCTATTGCCACAGATCTTGCAGTCTTACGTTTCGTTTGTTATGGTTGCCGGTCATTAAGTATTGTAGCAAAACAAACAAAAGCATCATCTTAACAGGATTTCTACCGAGAGAATTGAAAGTTAGGCAAATGAATTTTTCAAATATCCTTGCTTTAGACTTTGCAAAGAAATTGATAGATAGATAGATAGATATCAAAGTCAGTGCTGGAAAAAATATAGAAAAGTAACCCTCTTGACACGTGCTTGTCTTGAGTGTTGATTTTGGGTGTAAAACTAATCTCCTTTTCTAGACCTAGAACTTAATTCTAGGTTTAGCTCAATAAGTTTTCCAATATTCGAACAGTCAGATCACCGAGGCTTCAACTTCCGTATAAAGTAGTGAAGAAATGACTCTCGAAAATGCTTCCATCTACACCTGAGGTATTTACTTTGGTTAATCGTACAGCTCAAGAGTCTAGCACCTTGAGTGTCTGCACATCAACAACAACAAACGATGCAAATAAGTAAAAAAAATAACAAAAAAAAACAGCCCATGGTTTGTTTTTCTTGTAACAAATAAAAAAAAGCTGTGTATAAGATTGAGAAAACTGTAGAAGCTTTTCTTTAAGATTTGGATACACCGCCGGCCATGGAGATGAACATTCAGCCCGACTCTATTTAACTGCAGTATTCATAATCACACTATAATAATAGAAAGTACGGTCGATTGTGTAATCACGATAAGCTTACAAACCAGCCCTCCATGACATATACAAATCAGTAGAACAAATACAGAAATATATAGGGGGGTGAGTAAGGGGTGAATACAGTCAAAAACAGTAGGAAAATTATTATTTTACCTTCATAAATATTTCCGCTGAATGGACCGTAACCGTAATATACCAATTTACTAGAAACCACTCCCCCATGTCTCCCCCACCCTGTAGAGAATAAAAAAAACCCCAGGCATAAACTAGAGTGAAGTCCCGGCACTCGCACTTATCGGAAGGGGCATGTCACTCTTGTAACTTAAGCTCTTTGTGCTTGATCCTGAATTTGATGCTACCATGTTTAAGAGTTATCTTTCCTGAGCGAGAGGTGGCGTGTAGCCCATTGTGTGATTGACTTTCAAACACGACCCTTTTTCAACGACCATTATGGTTCCCCCATCTCGCACAGCAAACTTGAGAGTTGCCTGAAGTCGCACAACCTGTGCTCCGGCACTCGCACAGTCTCAAAATGCACTGTAAATGACCCCGATTTATGATCAAATCCAAAGTTTTGATACAATTTAGCTCAGTTAAAAGCTTTGAGAGTTGTTTCATTGCTAACAATGGCTAACTCACCCCCAAAACAGTTCTGTAACCCTCCCTCTCACAATTAATTTACTCACAATTAATTTACTCATGTCACACAGCTAGCGCCAGCAGTTACCCACTCACTCTCTGACACCTTAATTAAAACACATGATGTCGCACAGACAACACCAGCAGTCACACACTGTAGTGTAAAACAGAAGAGCTGAGAAACAAATGTTGGATATAAAAGTCATGATTTTATTTATGATAATACTTAACAACTTTCACAAACATGTTATTTTCTCAATCTCATTCATGCTCATCCCTTGCAAACTTGCATCCTTCAGACAACCTATGTGAAACCACCTCCCACAAACGCAGCCAATCCATTCACAAAATTCACTGTCTTTCTCACCAACTCAGAATATTTTATATTCTTTTAGGCGAGATTTTATAGTTGAAGTCATTTCTGAAAGTGAAAGATTTGATAATCAGTTTTGTTATTCAAAAATTAAAATATGAACTCTCTTTCTCTCTCTCCAGCAAAACGTAGTTTAAAAGCCCCACAAAAAATAGCCGTAGTCAGCATCGTATTATGCTTTACTACTCAATTAACTCAAATATGAGTGAGAGTTGGGCTCTGTGCGACTAGTGGCACTCTATAGAAAACTGATCCCCCTTTCGCACAGTCCCATAAACAGCATAATAGCTACGAACACGCGGCATTCCAAGGCATAGTTAAATATAGAAGGGATTTCCCAGTCATTCTCAACAACAAAAACTAAATATAGAATTATTCCCATAATTCCATATCACTAAGTAAAGTTCAGGTCCCACTAGTGAAAAATAAAAATGGCGGATATTCTTACTTTCTTCTCGATTCGCGAAGATTTTCTTGTAAAAATATAGCAGATGAGGACGTATCGTCTCAAAAATAGGTAGGAAGCGAAGGGAAAGGATAACTGTGTGAATGTCAAATGGTAGGAAAATTATTATTTTTTCATAAATTTCAAAAATCGGGACACTAAAGCACTCCCCAGTGTCCCCACAGAGATGGGCGTGTGCGAACCCCGACTTGACTCTAGTTTGAATTTGTATTTTTTCAAGTGTTCAATCCTCTATCGGCTAGCATGAATGGGTGGTACTGGTAATGATAAGGAGTGTAATTCTAAAAATAATAATCGTAATGATGATGATGATAATGGTAATAATAATAATAAAATGTGTTTTTACAGCTTCTGCATCAGCCTCCATCAGTAATGCCTCCCATCTGGACCCGGGCCCTAGCTGATATGTTAAACAGTGACATACTTTTGACCTTCTCGGACAGATATTGGTATGTGTTTTTAGTTTTTTCATCTATCTATCTATTAATGTGAATTATATAAGGGAGTAACATTATTAATGAAAGCTGTATGGTGAAATGGCTTTATTACTCTCTAAGAGTTACTCTGCGTAAAAAAGATATTGAAGAATTGATATTAATGAAAGTGATCGTGAAAAATGAAATTTAATCATGACATTCAATATCTTAAAAGACTAAGGGTTATTTTTTACTTTGATTCAGCATGGATCTTTGATTTACTTTATAAATGAAATCAAAATGGAAACAGAAACAAACATTTTCTCTTTCTCTTGGTTTCACCTTTCGTCATGCTGTTTCCTCTTAATTCACCTTTAATCCGATCCTCTGAATCTGAATCTACCTTAAGTGCACCACCTGTGGTGGATGGATAAAAATACCCTGACACACCCATCGTTTATTTTATATTTTCATTTCCTGATTTTCCCCCAGATCTTTCCAGTGAGTTGCTCGACATTGACACCTTCATGTCCACAGATTGTAAGTGATTGTGTGTGCACGTGTTGTCACGTTAAATTTGGACATTTTATCTCAAAGTTGAAGATTATCTACTTATACCTACCATAGTCTTTGCCGTCATACAAGCTTCTAAATTGCATGCCTTGTGAAACATACAAGCTTCTAAATTGCATGCTTTGTGAAACATACAAGCTTCTAAATTGCATGCCTTGGGAAACATACAAGCTTCTAAATTGCATGCTTTGTGAAACATACAAGCTTCTAAATTGCATGCCTTGGGAAACATACAAGCTTCTAAATTGCATGCTTTGTGAAACATACAAGCTTCTAAATTGCATGCCTTGGGAAACATACAAGCTTCTAAATTGCATGCCTTGGGAATGTGGATGCTTTGTATTTCAAACAGATTTACTAAATAAATAACCCTTGAAAAAGAAAAACAGCTACTACAACATTGCTCAAAACAAATCTTCCTATATCATTGTATTCAATCTATATCAAATTCAAATCATTGTATTCAATCTATATCATTGTATTCAATCTATATCATTGTATTCAATCTATATCATGATAAGAATCATTGTGATGCGAAGAAAAAAACATTGATTTAAAAAAAAACAAAACAGGAAAGAAAGAATTACAGTACAGGCTTTAAGAAGGTCATCTGGCAAATTCGCAGACACTGACTGACACGTGAATTTAATCCGTGGATTCTTTCATCACTGGCCACAACAACCTTGCATCTGTTTTGTGAAATTTGTGTAACGTCTACAGTCAATAAAAAATGAATAAATTTAAAAAATGGCCAGTCTACAACCTCTTCACCTGTACATGGTGACTGAGGAATAACTGATTTTCAGCCAATGGTCAGCCTTACTAATCAGTCAATGCCCATCTTCCGTGACTTACAATACAGGAGAAAACATAGGCATGTGTATTGTCTTGTAATCAAATACCTGATTAAATATCAACTTGTGAATTCCAAAAGGTCAAGCAAAACACACTGCTCACATTGAGACCTCTAACTGTAACTGGTGTATGAGTTTTGATTTATTTTATGTTCATATGCGATGAAGGTAAAATGTCGGCATGGTTCATCGATTTGAAACCTGCGTCTGTATACCTATCGACAGTGAAAGTTGCAAACCATGTAAGTCCAATTTTGGATGTTTTTAGAAAATCAAAGAAAAAGATGCTGCGCATTTTAACCTATTTTCACAGACATGCACGGTTTGCATGTGTCAAAAACTAGACCCAATATGGATACACAGATTTGCCATATATATGGTTATTATACGGGTTTCTGTTGGTTATTGTGCCACGAAATCCTAACTAGACGAAGCTTAAGGGCTTCCTAATGTTAAATAAGTGAGAGAAAAAGTGTTACTAAATTAAGACTTGCACGGTTTGCGACTTTCACTGTCGATATGCTGTGTGTCATCACAGGCTTCTGTGTTTAGAGACAATTTTAGGATTCATGGTTTTGAAAAAGCGTGTCTTATTTTTTTTCAATGTTACATTGTTTTCAATTATAATACTTTCTCAGAAAGTGAAACAGAAAGTACATGTTTTAATAAAATATTCATGTCTTGTATACGTTATGAGGTGAGCTAATTTGCTGACACACTTTTAAGAACAAAGTAGGTCATACATATCCCGCGCTGGACCCCCCCCCCCCCCTTCAAAACCACCAATTTGACTTCTAATCTCAGGGCCAACCTGTAAGCAAAACTGTGCCAAGTTTTTTGTTCAATTCACAACCCCTGACTCTGTAATTGCATTGAGCTTTCGTCTTGTCGTTTCGACTCTGTGATTGCATTGAGCTTTCGTCTTGTCGTTTCGACTCCGTAATTGCATTGAGCTTTCGTCTTTTCGTTTCGACTCTGTAATTGCATTGAGCTTTCGTCTTTCGTTTCAGCATTTACGCCATTGTTATCCCTAAGCCCCCCCCCAGTGGAAACGACTACTACTTCAATCTAGACGATTCTGAAGGTGCCTGTGATCTTTTTGATGTTGACATGTCTACCATGCTGAATTAAAGACGTGCTGAGAGGTTCCACCCACTATGCTGTATTATCGATTCATGTCTTTTCACAGAACTGGAATGGCAAAATCTCATGAAGACCCAACCCTGTCTGTATCACAGAAAGGAAACAAAATACACAACAAATTTCAAACTGTCTCTAGATCATTTGTGGGAGGTTGGCGGATGCTGGTAGGTCCTATATCTTTCCTTTCACTCTTCAATACGACTTTCATCTTGCTGTTTCCTCTTAATTGACCCTGAGATCACCGCATAATATGGTGGTAGGGTAAACTCCAATGAAACTTTTAGATCTTTTTCTTAACTTTATATAATATGGTTAAAATTGATTCTGGCTCAAGGTTTGTCCTTTCCTCTGATATTTTTGTTAAATATTACTACATTGTGGTTCAAGATGACTTTTGCTCTTAACAAATACTTTTTAACCAATGTTTTTCAGCGTTCAAGTTGATGGCTGGTTGATTTCTGCCATTCTGACCATCTGTGTCTGTTTGCCAGTATGCTGTCAGCTGTTTTGTCATTTTAAACCTGTGGGGCCGTTATGGTGCTACTAGTAGGTCCTGCTTCTTTTCTTTCATCTTGCTGTTTGCTCTGAATTCACCCTGAGTGGGCGGTTGGCGGAGCTACTGGTAGGTCTGACTTCGTCCTATCATTCTCTTGCCCTTACCTTTCACTTTTGTCTTGCTGTTTCCTCTTCAAGTAATCCTGAGATCACCGCAAGTGGTAGACAGGGTAAATTCCAATTTAACAATAACTGAGTTCACCCTGAGATGTGGTGGACACCCCCCCCCAAATAACATTGTTTTAAACCTGAGCTCTCTGTTTAGAGTGGCTATCACTTGAGTCATTCCCTTCAATGTAGAATAGATGAGGGGGTGAAATGCAAAAACAACTATATCCAAAAAGATAACTCGAGAAAATCAATTTTGTTCCCTTAGTTGTAAACAAAGCCCGATCAATTTGATGTATAGAGCCGATTTATAGTATGATAAAGTCAGTTTGGAACAAATATGATTTCATCATCATAAGTGATATAGTCAGTTTGGAACAAATATGATTTCATCATCATAAGTGATATAGTCGTCAGTTTGGAACAAATATGATTACATCACCACAAGACTTTTCCTTCAAAGTCCAAAATGGTGAAAAAACTCACGATAGTAAAAATGACGTGTAGCAGGTTTTGCATGTAACCCCTCATGTATTTGTGTTGTAACTAGTGCAGACAGAAAATGTTTTGATTTCTTCTTTGTGTGGATGGTTGTTGGGCACTGCTGGTAGGTCTTACATCTTTTTTTTCACTTTTCTTTCTTCTTACTACTGTTTTCTCTTAATGAGATCACTGCATGCGGTGGATGAGATGCGACGGGGTAAATTTCAATGAAACAAAACGAAAGATCCTAACCATTTGGCCACATACACCACAAGCCTTTGTTGGGTATTACTCAGAACAAACGATTTTTTTGCTGCTGTGGAGAGGATTCATTCTTTCTCACTCAAACCGACTTGTAATAGGTTTGATTGTTGCATGTGCCACTTCATTCATTATAGATCTACAATTTTAAACTTGACTAAAGCTGAAAGTGATTGAGAATAACATGACTGTTGTTTCCTCAACTGAAAACCATAATCATTGAATACGAGAACGTATTGTCTAAGCTCACGCATGGCAGTATGATTTCATGTGAATAAGTACATGTATGTATGATATGTTTATTCTTATATATGTATATATATACTAGATATTTTCTTGTATAAAGATACGGTCTGAAAAACAATATATGAATATATAATTTGTGTTTGCAAGTATATTGTGTCCTTGTTAAGATGAGAATAGAATAATGGCAATAGAAATGGAGAAATGCCAATTAAGATAGGAATAAATATACAGTTGTGTTTGAAAGTATATTGTGTGTCCTTGTTAAGATGAGAATAGGAATAATGGCACCTACAGTAGAAATTGTGTTTGACATTTGTGTGTCCTTGTTAGTGAGAATGGACTTCAAATGAAACAGGTTCTTTTTCCTTTTAAGATTTAATGACACCTTTTGTGTTTGAAAGTATGCCTTGTTAAGATGAGAATAGGAATAATGGCACACCTACATTAGTAATTGGACTCAAATGTTCTTTTTCTTTTTAGTTTTCTTTTTGTGTTGCTGCCATCCCTCTTGTTTTTGCCTTAAAAAAGATATTAATTTAGACATACACTTTCCTTTTTTGTCTTCCTTTCCATCTGGCTGTTTCGACTGTGAAATTATCGAATGGTTGATATTATTATTATAAAACTTCCACTTAGAGGAATCCTTTGTCAGCAACCATGCACTTGGAGGGGAAACTTTAGATAGAAATAATGATGCATTGACTGTGCACTTGACTCGGGCTGACCGTTTGCACTTAAAGCCAGAGACTGCTGTGTTAGTCCAGTCCAGTCCGGTACGATTGGAACAGTAGGCATATCTATGGCAGACCAAATGTACACATGTGTGTAAGGTAAATGAAAACAAGATTTTGTCCTCTTTCCTTTTCTCTGGTGAGACGGGTGTTGGTGGTAGGTCTTACTTTTTTTCATTCCCTCTTTCAGCCTGCGGTTTCCGCTTAATTCACCACGAGATCACCATACACGGTGGACGGGCTAAAGTTGCAATGAGTCAATCGATGAGGCGAATGCGTAGATCCTTTCATTTTACGCACCTGTTCAAGCTTGTTCTTGTGTTCGTTGAGACAATTCCTGGTCACATTCAAATCTCTTGCCTCCCCCCCCCTCTTTCTCTCTCTCTCTCTCTCTCTCTCTCTCTCTCTCTCACTCACTCTCTCTCTCTCTCTCACTCACTCTCTCTCTCTCTCTAATGGGTGTCTTTTAAGTTTATCAACCTTCAAATAGACACTAGCCAGTTATGTGTTCAGAGAGGTCTCCAGACTGCCATACATTTGTGTTCAACCATTTTTTTCATGAAATTCATCGTTAGGATTATGGGGTTAGGTTTTTATCTCTTCACTGAATCCTCGTTGTTTGTGTTTTGTTTTGGGTTTGATTTTGTTGTTGTCTTTGCTTTCTTTTGTATGATTAATGCTCAGATTAAATTATGATTATTACCCATACATCATGAAACTGTTCTTTTTTCTATTTCTTTTTCCTTATTAATTTGAGAGAGCAGAAGTATTTAAAGGAGGCTTTCCAACGACAAGCGGAAAGGAATTTATTCAGAGCTATTAATTTGTTTTAGTTTTAAATTTCTTTATCATAAAATACACTCAATGTAGTTTTCCTTGTGTTTCACACCCCATCCCCATCCCCATCCCCTTCCCCTTCCCCCCCTTCCCCTTCCCCATTTCTCACAAATATACATGTGTGTGGGTCAGATAATGACTAGTTTCAGGCAGTTTTTGTGTGTGTTTTGTTTTCAATGTACCAGGGACCAGTGAGGGCTTCACGTCATGGCTGCCACTTTGAGCAGCCCTGATCTAGTGGAAGATTATGTCCTGTTTGAAATATATTTAACGTCAAAGGCAACATTATATTATATGATATGCTTGTGGCTTTAACTTTAATTGACTATTTTTACTTTTGCAGTTGTTAATTGTTTTTTTTTCTAGTTTGAGCTGCTCGTCCGTGACTAATAGAAATGGTATTAATGTGAGAGGAAATATTATACTTGCTTGTACACTGTAAATATACTCTTTGATTGTTATTTGCCTGTAATGATGTGTGCAAAGGATGCACTAATGATGCACATTTTATTTTTGATTGATTATTGTTTGGGTTTTTTATTTTGATTGTTCTCCCGTCTTGGGGGCTTGTAGTCAAGAAGCAAGGTGTTGACCTCTCAACCGAAGGAAAGTGGGTTTGAGCCACGCCAACAGTTGAAAAAGGTTCTCGATTTTTTTTTCAAGTAAAACCTGCCCCGCCTGGTCCAGGTAGTGGCTCGTCACCACCTAGTCCCATCGGAGACGGACGGGGGGAAAAGTAGGTCACAACACTCTGTGCAAGTTAAAGAACCGTTTGCTGTTTACAGGGCAGTCCGGGCAAAACATAAAACCCTACAACACCCTCCCCCTCCCGAGATCACCTTGGTTGTGAGTGTGGGTAAATCAAATCAAATCTCCCGTCTTCACCTTCTGTCTGGGTGGTTAGTGGGTGCCAGTGGTACTATAGTGTTGGCTCCTAATTCTTTTTGTCACTCTTTCACACTTTTCTCTCTTCATCTTGCTGTTTCCTTTTAACTGAGATCATCACACATGTTGGAAGGGATACATTTCAATTAAACAATCTCCCTCTCTCTCTTTCTCCCTCTCTCTCTCTTCTCCCTCTCTCTTTCTATGTCTCTCTCTTTCTCCCTCTCTCTTTCTCTGTCTCTCTTTCTCTCTCTTTCTCTGTTTCTCTCTTTCTCTGTCTCTCTCTTTCTCTGTCTCTCTCTTTCTCTGTCTCTCTCTTCTCTCTGTCTCTCTCTTTTCTCTGTCTCTCTCTTTCTCTGTCTCTCTCTCTTCTCTGTTTCTCTCTTTCTCTGTCTCTCTCTTTCTCTGTCTCTCTCTTTCTCTGTTTCTCTCTTTCTCTCTCTCTCTGTCTCTCTCTCTGTCTCTCTCTTTCTCTGTCTCTCTCTTTCTCTGTCTCTCTCTTTCTCTGTCTCTCTCTTTCTCTGTCTCTCTCTTTCTCTGTCTCTCTCTTCTCTCTGTTTCTCTGTCTCTCTCTCTACTAAGACACACAGTTACAAATTTTTTGGTAAAGATTTAAGTTCTTTTTGATGCTTTACTGAAATTCTTCCATAACAAGGGTTTGTATCGTTACGGTTTTAGTTTAATTAGTTGCAGTGTTGACATTGTATTTTGTTGCATTGTTAACGTTGTGATTTCATTAGTTTCAACGTTAACATTGTCATAAGTTGTATGATTGGGATAACCTTGTGATTCAATTAGATCCAGCGTTGACATTGCAATTAGTTGTATCAACATTGCATTTGGTTTCATTGTTAACGTGGTAATATCGGTAGTTGTATTGTTAATATTTTCATTGGTTGCATTGTTAACGTAGTAGTAATATTAGTTGTTGTTATTGTTAATATTTTCATTAGTTGCATTGTTAATGTAGTAATATTAGTTGTATTGTTAATATTTTCATTGGTTGCATTGTTAACATGGTAATATTAGCTGTATTGTTAATATTTTCATTGGTTGCATTGTTAACATGGTAATATTAGCTGTATTGTTAATATTTTCATTGGTTGCACTGTTAACATGGTAATATTAGTTGTATTGTTAATATTTTCATTGGTTGCATTGTTAACATGGTAATATTAGTTGTATTGTTAATATTTTCTTTGGTTGTATTATTAACGTGGTAATATCAATAGTTAATAATAATAATAATAAATTCATTTCTGTAGCGCCCACTCCCATCTCACGACAGCTCTAGGCGCAATAGTTGTATTGTTAACATTTTCATTGGTTGTATTGTTAACATTTTTGTTAGTTGTGTTGTTAACATGGTAATATCAATAGTCATATTGTTAACATTCGATGTTTGGATTGTCAATGGGGTGTCTTACCAGTGTTGATGTTGGGATATGTTACGTGCCCAACAAATCCAGATTTTTTTACCAGTAACAGGGTTTATTGTTTATGTTGTATATTGATTCTGTTGTAGTTTTTTTTAAAGAGGGAGATATCTTTGAAATTTCAGTGAGCGTATATAACTGAGATAAGGAATGGCTGTTTTTCTATGAATATAATATATTATTTTTTTTGTAGATTGAATTTATTACTAGATTAGGTTTTAAGTAATGTGTACATACTCTGATTTCTTTAAACATAATGTTATATTAAAATTTTTAATCAACGGCGGCGCGTCTGAGTTTGAGATTTTCTATCAACTTTTGTTTTGTTTCCTTCCATGGCAGAAATTTTGTTTTTATTTTGTGTTTGAGTTTGAGATTGTGTTAAAAATTTTTGTTTTTTTTGTTTTGTCTTGAATACGAATACTGCAACACTAAAAGGAAATCAGAAGCAAGATCTCCTGTGTTTACAATCTACAGGTACATGTGCTGTTAGTGTTAGTGTTACCCGGCTTTCTTGCTATTTTGTCAACGCAAGCACTACGTCAGTGGGTGGTAGACAGGTGCTGCTGTTAGGTCCTGCTTCTTTTCTTTCAATCTCTATCTTATGTTTTATCTTGCTGTTTCCTCTTGTTGATTCACTCTTGAGAATGAGATCACAATAGGGTGGACAGGGCAAATTTCAATTAAACAAACTAACAAAGCAAGCATTAGACAGTGGAAAGAAAGTGATTAGAATTAGAGGCTTGTCCTTACCACCCACCTGTCAAGTCGGGGAGGGGGAGAGTTTGCACCCTGGCATTTGATTACTTTGTGTTACCGAAGTGACCAGGAAAACTCACAAGGCTTTGGGTGCACACACGCAAATGCACACCTTCGTACTATCCATATCAAACACACACCTTCACACTATCCATATCAAACACACCTTCACACTATCCATATCAAACACACCTTCACACTATCCATATCAAACACACACCTTCGCACCATTCATATCAAACACACACCTTCGCACTATCCATATCAAACACACACCTTCGCACTATCCATATCAAACACACACCTTCGCACTATTCATATCAAACACACACCTTCACACTATCCATATCAAACACACCTTCACACACTATCCATATCAAACACACACCTTCACACTATCCATATCAAACACACACCTTCGCATATCCATATCAAACACACACCTTCACACTATCCATATCAAACACACCTTCACACTATCCATATCAAACACACACCTTCACACTATCCATATCAAACACACACCTTCACACCATCCATATCAAACACACCTTCACACTATCCATATCAAACACACACCTTCAAACTATCCATATCAAACACACACCTTCGCACTATCCATATCAAACACACACCTCACACTATCCATATCAAACACACACCTCCATATCAAACACACACCTTCGCACTATCCATATCAAACACACACCTTCGCACTATCCATATCAAACACACACCTTCGCACTATCCATATCAAACACACACCTTCACACTATCCATATCAAACACACACCTTCACACTATCCATATCAAACACACACCTTCGCACTATCCATATCAAACACACACCTTCGCACTATCCATATCAAACACACACCTTCACACTATCCATATCAATCAAACACACCTTCACACTATCCATATCAAACACACCTTCGCACTATCCATATCAAACACACACCTTCACACTATCCATATCAACACACACCTTCACACTATCCATATCAAACACACACCTTCGCACTATCCATATCAAACACACACCTTCGCACTATCCATATCAAACACACACCTATCAATATCAAACACACCTTCGCACTATCCATATCAAACACACACCTTCGCACTATCCATATCAAACACACACCTTCACACTATCCATATCAAACACACCTTCGCACTCCATATCAAACACACACCTTCGCACTATCCATATCAAACACACACCTTTGCACTATCCATATCAAACACATACCTTCGCACTATCCATATCAAACACACAACTTCTCACTATCCATATCAAATACACACCTCCACACTATCCATATCAAACACACACCTTCGCACTATCAAACACACACCTTTGCATATCAAACAACACATACTTCGCGCTATCCATATCAAACACACAACTTCGCACTATCCTATCAAACACACCTTCACTATCCATATCAAACACACACCTTCGCACTATTCATATCAAACACACTTTCGCACTATCCATATCAAACACACACCTTCGCACTATCCATATCAAATACACACCTTCAAACACTATTCATATCAAACACACCTTCACACTATCCATATCAAATACACACCTTCGCACTATCCATATCAAATATCCATATCAAATACACTTCGCACTATCCATATCAAACACACACCTTCGCACTATCCATATCAAACACACACCTTCGCGTTATCAAATATCAAACAAACACACACCTTCGCACTATCCATATCAAATACACACCTTCGCACTATCCATATCAAACACACACCTTCGCACTATCCATATCAAACACACCTTCGCACTATCCATATCAAACACACACCTTCACTATCCATATCAAACACACACCTTCACACTATCCATATCAAACACACACCTTCACACTATCCATATCAAATATAGTCTGTTAGAGGCTGCATGAGTCATTTGACCTTTAAATGCCCCATAAATCTTAATAAAATAATGGGAGTTTTAAAAATGAGCGAACCTACAATAATCAATCAGCATAATGCACAAGCATTCATCATACAAATATTTTGAATTATAGAGCTCCATATTAATGTCATTTTTAAAATAATTACATAATGCTTTTTATTTTGTTTAGTTTTGAACTGTAAACTTCTACGTGAAGGGAGTCACAATTCATCGAGATAGAGACTGTATTGGTTACAAATTCCATGTATTAGTGCAACATGTATTAGTGTATTGCTGTCTTTGGCATCTTTCTGACTGTCGCTATTGCCCAAACTCAATTTAGAAATAAAAGCAAAAGCTCAACAAAAAACACAGTGGACACGAAAGCATTTCAAAAGGACACAGATGGACACTGTCAATGTCATGTCAAAATGAAACAAAATTCTTTTTTCTTTGTTTGTTTGACTTGGTAAAGTTTATAGTCAAATTCCAATTTGTGTAAATTGTAAACACTGGATTAAAAGTGGTAAATCAACAAATTGTTACAAAAATAAGTTAGAACAGGATCAACATGACGTAGGAAGATGTTGTTTTATCACAGGTTAATTCACTGAAATGAAGACATCATCCAATAAAGTTTATACCATTGAATTTCAAATTTTATTTATGACATGACATCATAATCTGAGTTTTGTATTAAATTTATCAAGACCGAATTTTGTCCACGTTTATCCAGAATTTTCTTTATTTTCTCTATTTAGTATTGTAATATTATATCTGATGGTGTCATCGTCAACACCACTTTACAGGAAAATTCATCGAAAGCTGCCACCATCCGATCCTTATTAAAGAGTTATGTGTTGTTGACTTTTTGTCACAACTTTAAAGAGAATTAAAATTTTATGAGTAATTGTTGTCAATGTCTTTTCAATACAATTTGTGTAATTTAACTGTAACAAAAATCATATCATCTGTAGTAATGCAATTAGTAATTAGTAACACTAAAAATATACATACTTTTGTTATGAAGTGGTGAACAGAAAAAAAAAACCTATTCACTGAACCTGGATGGAATCATCAAATTCATGGATTGCCTTAACAGAAGGCATTGTCCTAACCAATATTTTTTTACTTTCGTTAACTTTATGTCTTAAACTTATACATGACATGTACAAATATGTATTTTTAATTAAAGTCACAAGTTTTTCCATTTCGCAGAAAAAAGAAAAAGTAATTGACAGTTACATAAAAAATCATAATTACACTGGACTTTGGAGGCATGTGCATGGTTCAGCGGCCACAAAGTCAAGACAGTTTGAGTAAAACTCAAGTCAAAGTCTAAAAATAGTTATGGTCGTAAAGGATCAAATACAACAAAGTATGTCATGATAACGTAAGTTCTAAGGGGAAAATAATCAAATGCAAAAGGAAAAAAAAACGAACACAGAATTGTATTTGGAAAAGAAGTAACAAAATAAAAAAAAATAAAAAAAATAAAAAAAATAACCTCCTCCCCCACCTTTCCTACAACAAAAATAAAAAATAAAAAATTAAAAAATCCAAAACCCGAACCAAACACCTCTGCCCGCCCCTCTTTTCTCTCTCTCTCTCTCTCTCTCTCTCTCTCTCTCTCTCTCTCTCTCTCTCTCTCTCTCTCTCTCTCTCTCTCTCTCTCTCTCTCTCTCTCTCTCTTTTCTCTCTCTCTCTCTCTCTCTCTCTCTCTCTCTCTCTCTCTCTCTCTCTCTCTCTCTCTCTCTCTCTCTCTCTTTCTCTCTCTCTCTCTCTCTCTCTCTCTTTTCTCTCTCTTTCTCTCTCTCTCTCTCTCTCTCTCTCTCTCTCTCTCTCTCTCTCTCTCTCTCTCTCTCTCTCTCTCTCTCTCTCTAAAAAAAACCCCGCCTCAACCCATAAAAAAAACATACAGAAAGAACATAAATTGCAGTACAAGCATAACTTTACTTTAGTTTGTTGTATTTCAGTGAATATGGTAGTGGTACATACATCAAGAAACGGATAAAGGGCGATTACAAAATTTCATAATATTTTCAATTCAACATTCGTTTAAATGACATCAAAATAATACAATTCGGAGTTACATAGTATGAAAATACTTTGTGGACGGCACATTGTAACATGTTATGTGAATTTTTTTTTTTTCATGGACGGTCTTCAAAACATTATACATGTATTTTAAAATATTGGCATTAATAAATCTAAAAAAAGATAAAAACTTGGAAAATCCCACACTGTGAGGTACGGTTTATCACAGAAGCAAATAAGATCATGACAAGCAGTTAAAATTGTTTTAACCATAAGACTTTTTAAGTTGTATTGGTACTATGAGTATACTATCAATCGGCTAGTTCAAACCATAACATAAAAAATAAGAACTATTCCAAACAATTAACAATTAGTTATGTTTTGTTTTTTTTTCATTTTATTTAATCCTCTTTTTGTATTCAAAACTAGTGCATTATTTATGATTGCTGGTATATTTCCCAAATGTGTGATTTTTATTAGTTACCTAGAGAAAGCATTTACAATTTTTTAGATTCTGCTCACATTAATTACCCTAGAACAAGCATTCAGATTTTGTATACTGCAGTTATATATAGCAGCCCTGATGTTAGAGTTAGAGTGAATGTATTGACAACATAAGAGGGAGGAACATGGGACATTCCATAGCATCAACCAATCAAAACTCACAGTTTATACACAATTCCTATTTATGACAAAATGGACTATTTTAGAAGTTTTTCTAGGTCACAAATTTTCTTTCTTTACATGACCTCTACTCCTGGTCTTCGACAGCAACATTTACATTAGAGCACTCTATTTCCTAAAAAAAACCCCAACATAATCGTCGATGATTAAACAAAATGCTGATATACGTCTTCATGGATTACGTGGTGCAAATGACCAACAATGATATCATGCGATGTGGGATTGACATTTGCCCCCCTCCACCATTGTGGTGATCTCAGGGTGAATTAAGAGGAAACAAAAAAAAAAGAAAAAGAAAGATAAGTTAAAGAAGGAAAGGAAAGAAGTAGGACCTACCAGTGTCATCCACCAACTGCCCACATATCACGTGACAAGAACAAATTCATAAATATATAATACTTAGAAATTGGGATATTCCATAATGCATATATATTTTGTCTTGCCATATGCGTATTAAAAAAAAAGTTGCTTCAAGGCAGAGTCCAGGTTCTATAGCATGAGATAAGACAAGACTGTGGTATTGTGATAACACATTGCCTTTTGGATGGGACAACAGTCTGTTGTAGGTTTTATGCTTCCAGCTGACACTGCTACCCATTTGCTCCTGGGTCAAATGAGAGAGAATACCTAATTTTACTTATCCTCGTGGTGCAAGCATAAAGCCGACACAGTGGATCACCATTGAACACGGTCAGATGCCAATTTTGCCATCTGCCCCCCACGTCCATCCCTGGGTATTCACCTCTTTTTCGATGCTTGGAGGAAAATCGTCGAAATGGGGAAATGAGTGTGTGTGTCAATCGTCTTTACCAAGAATCACGACATTCGACATCGAGTTGTCAGGGTTCAAACCTTTGAAATCACAATCTCAAGTTGGCTGACTTCAACAGACAGACAGAAAGACTGGCAGACTGACCACTGGGCAAGCAATGCCTCCGTCCTTAGAAAACAGCAATCAACTATTTAGAATGCGTTTGCACGTATATGTAATATGTGCCTGTTATCTGTTATTATGCGTGAAAGAACTGGACATACACAATACTGGAAAACAAAATGTGGGCCTTGAAGTATGTAGAATAAAACATATTTGCCATCAAGTACAATCCTGCTCTTATTTAGAATTGTACGATCTATTTTTGTTTTGTAATCAGATAACTGTATTGCTCAGCTGTGTCAACATAATGGTTGAAAAAATCACCTAATTCATGAAATCAACAAACACAAAAGTCAATTTGTTGTCATTAGAGCTATGAATTTTTTTCTTATTGTCCCTGAATAGTCTGAAAAGAATGAAAGAGAAAAAAGAAGAGACACAGACAGACAGACAGACAAACAGAGACACAGAGAGAGAAAGAGAGAGACAGACAGACAGATGTAGAGAAACAGAGACACAGTCAGACAGAGACAGACATAAATCTTGGACTCAAGAAAGACAAAACAAATCTGAACATCTAAAGAGTTAAAGCATGATGTATCGATCTCAATAAAGCAATTCCCTTCACATGATGTATCGATCTCAATAAAAGCAATTCCATTCACATGATGTATCGATCTCAATAAAGCAATTCCATTCACATGATGTATCGATTTCAATAAAACAATTCCCTTCACATGATGTATCGATTTCAATAAAACAATTCCCTTCACATGATGTATCGATCTCAATAAAACAATTCCCTTCACATGATGTATCGATTTCAATAAAACAATTCCCTTCACATGATGTATCGATCTCAATAAAACAATTCCCTTCACATGATGGTGCAAGCAGCGCTTTTAGTTTTGTCGTCACCGTCTCCTCTTGGCGTCTTTGTCCCGCGAGGGGTTCCATTCTGGCTCTCCTGTAAAGGCACATTTACAACAGTACAGATTAAAAACAAGAATTTGGCATTGAATGCACACATATGATTGGTATTTTTTTATGCTGCTTCCTATAAATACAATTTTGTGAATGCAGAAATTTTTTAAAAATTGTTGTGCAATACAACTTATGTATAATTTTAAGCGAAATATATTCTTGGTGTGCTGTACATGCAATTGTAATTAATCGTTTTCTAAAATATACTAAATGACGTAACAGTTTCACTAAAACTTTCTCTTCAACATTTAAAACGTAAACCTGATCACATTAGCGTCGGAATGTAAATTCAAATCTCATTAAATTTCATGGATAGTGACAGAAAAATATCAATTTACCTTGAGCAGCTGCATCAATCAAACTTAATCAACGATTTACTGTGTGTCTCAGTTTACAAGCAACTTTTTAATTCATATACATGCATATGGAAAGTATTTTCTAATTATAAATGTGTTTGCAGTTTGTCACAATTTTTACAACTGTTTATAAAACTTTTTAAAATTTAATTCCTTTCTCATTACTTTAAAATAATGATTGCTTTTACTTTAATCTTCTCTTAAGAAAGGAAATAAAGATGAATTTCTAAAAACAAAATACCAAAAAAAAAAACCCATTGAATGTAATTAATTCATCAAACCAAAACTTTTAACTTATCGACATCAAAACTTACTTCATTAACATGGCACACAAAAAAATCGACAAATAAAAAAAATAAAAAAGTAAAGAAAAGAAAGACCATTTTTAGCAATAAGATGATTACCTTATGAGCTGTTGGAGTAATAAAGCAATTAACAAAGTTAAACCAAATTGCATTTTGATTAGTAGCGTTAAAGGAAAATTTGTATTAATTTTTTTTTGTTATTGAGAAAAAATATGGAACATTGAGCATGACAATAATAGCAAAACACGTGAAAAAGACATTTCTTATTGCAAATATTTATCTCATCACACACAAAAAACTCACCCCTACACGTGTTAAGTTATTGGAGCCTAAGCTTCATTTGAACAACATCGAATATACAAGTAGTAATACTAGTAGTAGGCCTATGTTTTCTATCAACATCCGCCGTAAAATAAAATCATGTTTCACAAAGCATTGTCCAATGGAGGACGTATGTAATACTAAACATTGCACTTTGTACAATTCACAGAGCTTGGAATAATTGATGATGTAATATAGGAAAAGGACGCAGAATATATTTCATGACTTTCATTGAAATTCACAGAACTTGGAATAATTGGGGATATAATATAGGGGAAGGACGCAGAATATATTTCATGACTTTCATTGAAATTCACTCAGTCCACTATATGCGGTGATCTCAGGATAAAATAATTAAAAGACGAAACAGCAATGTGAAAGATGAAGTGAAAGAGTGAAAAGGAAAAAGGAGTGGAACCGACCAGCATCCCCGTCAACCCCCGCCCACAATGCAGACACAAAGTGACCAGGATTATAAATACCAGCAATGTCTAAAGAAATTCAAGCCAATTACCGAGGTGGAACTAGGCTCATCGTGATGTGTAAAACTAAACTTTGTTTGTTTGTTTGTTTGTTTCATTAAAATTTACCCATGTCCACCATAACAATAACATGCGGTGATCTCAAGGTAAATTAAGAGGAAACAGCAAGACGAAAGGGAAGTGAAGGAGTTAGAAGGAAAGAAGAAGGACCTACTATCGACACCCGTCAACTGCCCACACAAAATGGTGGACGGTACAAGCACATCATGGCTATCCCAACAAACGGAACAGACCACAACATCATGGCTATCCCAACAAATAAAACAAACTAAAACATCATGGCTATCCCAACAAATAAAACAGACTAAAACATCGTGGCTATCCCAACAAACAGAACAGACAACAACATCATAGCTATCCCAACATACAGAACAGACTACAACATCATAGCTATCCCAACATACAGAACAGACTACAACATCATAGCTATCCCAACATACAGAACAGACTACAACATCATAGCTATCCCAACAAATGGAACAGACTACAACATCAAGGTTATCCCAACATACAGAACAGACAACAACATCAAGGTTATCCCAACATACAGAACAGACAACAACATCAAGGTTATCCCAACATACAGAACAGACTACAACATCATAGCTATCCCAACATACAGAACAGACTACAACATCATAGCTATCCCAACATACAGAACAGACTACAACATCATAGCTATCCCAACAAATGGAACAGACCACAACATCATAGCTATCCCAACAAATGGAACAGACCACAACATCATAGCTATCCCAACTAACAGAACAGACAACAACATCATAGCTATCCCAACATACAGAACAGACTACAACATCATGGCTATCCCAACAAACAGAACAGACCACAACATCATAGCTATCCCAACAAACAGAACAGACCACAACATCATAGCTATCCCAACAAACAGAACAGACTACAACATCATAGCTATCCCAACAAACAGAACAGACTACAACATCATAGCTATCCCAACAAACAGAACAGACCACAACATCATAGCTATCCCAACATACAGAACAGACTACAACATCATAGCTATCCCAACATACAGAACAGACTACAACATCTTCTATCCCAACAAACAGAACAGACTACAACATCATAGCTATCCCAACAAACAGAACAGACCACAACATCATTCCTATCCCAACAAACAGAACAGGCCACAACATCATAGCTATCCCAACAAACGAAACAGACCACAACATCATAGCTATCCCAACAAACAGAACAGACCACAACATCATTGCTATCCCAACAAACAAAACAGACCACAACATCATTGCTATCCCAACAAACAAAACAGACCACAACATCATGGCTATCCCAACAAACAGAACAGACCACAACATCATAGCTATCCCAACAAACAGAACAGACCCAACATCATAGCTATCCCAACAAACAGAACAGACCACAACATCATAGCTATCCCAACAAACAGAACAGACCACAACATCATAGCTATCCCAACAAACAGAACAGACCACAACATCATAGTTATCCCAACAAACAAAACAGACCACAACGTCATAGCTATCCCAACAAACGGAACAGACCACACTATCAGGAATAGGCATTAGGAAACAAAACATTCATTCTATTGTTATGTAGCATTTGAGTTAAAGTGTCAACATGTCTCAAAGTCACCCCCCCGCATTCCCTCAAAATCTCTCTCTCTCTCCTCTCTCTCTCTCTCTCTCGCCATAAACACACACACAACGCACACACCTCAACTGCACACACACACACACGCGCACACACTCATCCACACACACACGCCTCAACTACACAAACACACACACCAACTACATCCACACACACACTCAACACACACACACACTCAACTACACACCACACCACTCAACTAACACAATCACACACCACTCAACTACACACAACACACGCACTCAAATACACACTCCCCACCCCGTTACCCCCATATTTAGCACACCCACTGCGAATTGTCAAAATATCTGATTGAATGATTACAAAAAATTAAACATTTTGAAGCTTTAAAATGCTTAGATTTTTAACTCTGTTTACAACGATGATGATGAGGATGATGGTAATGATGATTAAGATGATGATGATGATGATGATCATGATGATGTTGATGATGATGATGATGATGATGATGATGATGTTGGTAATGATGATAATTTGTTAATTAGATTTACACTACACATGATTTAAATGATGATGACTTAACACATGCAACAAAACAATTAAGAAAAAATATTCTTACAAATTTGCATGTGTAGATATTTGCAATGAAATGCAAATATGTTTGTTTGCATAGGACAAAAAAACGAAACAAAATTTGTAGTTTTATGTTAAATACATGAAATTTGTAGTTTTCTCTTTAATCCATGAAATTTTGAAGTCTTTCCCCATTTTCCCTCAAAAATAGAAAAGAAAAGCCCCCCCCACTAATAAAAAGAACACTTGCCCGCCTAAACAAACTAAAATTACCCCATCCCCCCAAAACCCAACAAAACAATCCCTTATCCACCTCAAAACAACGCCCCCCCCCCTCACCCCACCCCAACAAAAACAATCCCTTATCCACCTCAAAACAACGCCCTCAGCCCCCTCCCCAACCCAGAACCCCCCCCCACAACCAACGAAAACCCCAAAACAAAGCCAAAACAATCTCAAAAACACTAAACAAGAATTTCCCCTTCCTAAACTGGGAACTCAAAGTACAAAAGTACGGTAGTTCCAGGGAAGGCTCTTTTGACTTTGTCATTCCTTATGATTTCTTAATGACAAGATAACATCATTTTACATGTGATCATAAATGTATAAACATTTCCAGACCAATGAAAGCGAACATGAAACGGGCACACTAACTACTGGCTATTAGACAGACGATAATAAAGTCAGACAAAGAAAGGCATGGCCAATGCAAGTTGTGACACACTAACAGACACACACACACACACACACACACACACACACACACATGAGTGTAGCATAGAAAGCTGGTAACACAGCAGGCGCGTTTCACTTCAGAGGTGTTTTATACAACACCCCCCCCCCGCCCCCACTACCATCAGTCAAAAGAAAAGTAAAGTTCCTTCAATGGCATTTGGGGCACACAGCTTATCCCGGTTTCTATAGCGCCAAGCGGAACAGGTGATGATAACCACCTCCTGTACAAGACATTAGTCAGACGCAATTTCTGTTTACTCCCAAGCTAGTGCTTGTACCCATTTAGTACCTAGGTTGTTGTTTATTCCCAAGCTAGTGCTTGTACCCATTTGGTACCTAGGTTTTTGTTTATTCCTAGTGGTTGTACCTATTTGGTACCTCCCAAGCTAGTGCTTGTACCCATTTGGTACCTGGGTTGTTGTTTACTCCCAAGCTAGTGCTTGTACCCATTTGGTACCTGGGTTTTTGTTTATTCCCAAGCTAGTGCTTGTACCCATTTGGTACCTGGGTTGTTGTTTACTCCCAAGCTAGTGCTTAATTTGGTACCTGGGTTGTTGTTTACTCCCCAAGCTAGTGCTTGTACCCATTTGGTACCTGGGTTGTTGTTTACTCCCAAGCTAGTGCTTGTACCCATTTGGTACCTGGGTTGTTGTTTACTCCCAAGCTAGTGCTTGTACTCATTTGGTACCTGGGTTGAGTGGGAAAAATGCGTGTTAACTGTCTTTCCCAAGGACCATAACGTCGGACCTGGTTTGCTAACCGCTCAGCCACCAAACACCAGTAAAAACAAAAACAAAAACAAAAAACAAAACCCCCAAAAGCAAGGAACTCACCACAACAGAAACAATATCATAAGTATTCTACACTGCATCGAAACAAACATAATGAGAGTAAAAACATATACTTAAGAAAAAGCTACAAGGAAAAAAATGAATTAAAGAATGAGTGAATACAAATTATTTACTACATTAAAAAAAAAACAACCAAAAAATAACAAATCAAAACACAGACCATATGAAAAAAAGGTGAAAATGCAAAGAAGAAAAAGACAGCTATGTTATAACTTATAACCGAAAGCGGGAGAGAGAGAGAGAAAGAGAGAGAGAGAGAGAGAGAGAGAGAGAGAGAGAGAGAGAGAGAGAGAGAGAGAGAGAGAGAGAGAGAGAGAGAGAGAGAGAGAGAGAGAGAGAGAGAGAGAGAGAGAGAGAGAGAGAGAGAGAGGAGAGAGAGAGAGAGAGAGAGAGAGAGAGAAGAGAGAGAGAGAGAGAGAGAAGAAGAGAGAGAGAGAGAGAGAGAGAGAGAGAGAGAGAGAGAGAGAGAGAGAGAGAGAGAGAGAGAGAGAGAGAGAGAGAGAGAGAGAGAGAGAGAGAGAGAGAGAGAGAGAGAGAGAGAGAGAGAGAGAGAGAGAGAGAGAGAGAGAGAGAGAGAGAGAGAGAATTGTCGGCCTATTGCAGTATGACATGTCATTGTGTCATTATCCTTTTCAACTTCTATGAACTGGTTTTATTGTTTTAATATCAGTGATGCTTTACTCATGTATGTAGTTGTTGCTACGTTGTTAAAAATAAAACAACCAAAGAATTGCTGTCCAATTTATAACATGTCATAAAATTAATTGCATGTCAGACAGTACAGGAGTGAAACAAGCCTTCCAACAAAATGTACAAGAGTGCCGTAGAACAACAAGATATGTCTGGTGTTGAAAATGCCTGCTTTAGGTTCTTAGCGTATAAACTCTTGGATCAATTCAGTGTTTTAGTTGATTGGAAAAAGATTGCTTTACCTGTGATCCACAAAACTTGTTATTGTTTTTAGATCTACTTTCTAGATTTCCGGTATTGCAATAAAAAGCCCGCGTAACGTCAACATCGAGTACTAACGTAATCTAATAATCATACTTGATATCACCCGTAACCGATACAGTGGGTTTTTTTTAACTTCATCTCAGTCAAGAGATCCAGCTTTATAATAAAGAGAAATCATAATTCAACATTCTTTACGGGCATGCTTGTATTATATATAATATGTGTGAATTTTATCAGCTGACAAATATCGAAAGCGTAGTGAAGTACAATAACAAAATGTAGAATACACCACGTCATAACTATGCTCAAAAGCAATGCTCCCTACTAAGCTGTGCGTGTGTGCGTGCGCACACCAGCGAGAAAAAGTGCGCACAGTTGAGAAATATCTGCATTTTTTTCCCTTGTTTAACGTTGATTCTCATTCATACAGTGCACAGAACATGGATTTTTTTTTACATCAAACTTTGAACAACACCAAAACAAATAAATAAATGTGCATACACAGATAAAGTAGGAAAAAACTAGAGGGAACACTGCTTGATGATAAAGAGATTCACTGACAGAAACCAATTCCACATATATATGTGTGTGTGTATGTACGTAATGACAAGTCTTACAAAACCGCCATGCTCTAGTAGGATGTTGGATTTGGCGATGGGGGAAATGGTGTTTTTTGACCATGTCGTAGTCCACGAGACCGTTGTTCCTGTCAGCCTCTAGCGCCAGCTCCTTTTCCTCTTCCCCAAAGATGAACAGGCTTACGGTATCTGCATCATCACTGCCTCGCTGAGAATCAAACATGGCCGTCAAAACGATGTAATAGAATTAAAAAATAAGATTTTTTAAATTTGTTCATTTTCTCCTTTAAGCAAAATCTGTTTCCAGTTGTCAGACAAACAAAATGGAAGACAAAAGCAATCCCAAAGCCCTGTCAACAGCCAAAGGACCTTCAACGTGCTCAGAGTGTTGTGATCTGCACATGGGACCTCCTTTTTATAGCCTGTTTCCGATGGGACTTGCTGTTGATTCACAAACTAGGGTCAGGATTTGAACCCAGGACTTCCCAATCAATATCGAAACAAAACTTTTAAAAAAAACATGCTCCTAGCACATGCACACATACACACACATACACTCACACGGACGCACACACAAAGAAGAGAGAGAGAGAAAAAAAAAAAGAAAAGAGGATAAAAGACAATAGATATAAATACATTGAAAAAAAAAGTTATGGCTTTGTATAATTTGGATCTGAAACGTTTAAAGAATTTTCATAAGGCAATAACAAGAAACCGTTTCAATGAAGAGAAATAATATTCTAACAATAACATATAAGTTCTGAAATTTAAAAGAAAACCCTCCTGGAGAGGTAATAAATCTGAGAGATGGATGACTAAAAGAGATGTAGAAGAAGAGAGAGAGAGAGAGAGAGAGAGAGAGAGAGAGAGAGAGAGAGAGAGAGAGAGAGAGAGAGAGAGAGAGAGAGAGAGAGAGAGAGAGAGAGAGAGAGAGAGAGAGAGAGAGAGAGGAGAGAGAGAAAGATGGAGTGAGAAGACAGACAGACAGACAGGTAAACAGACAGAGACAGCGGAGTACAGTAGTAGAGCTCATATAATTCCACTGAGCATTTAAATCGAATCCTTTCATCAGTGGGTTTTGGTAATCGTTCCGTCACAAGGAGGGCTGGAAGAAGAATATGCCCCCCTCCCACCCTCCACCCTGAAAAAATAAATAATTTTTCCTTGATAACATTCAATCAATATGAGTACATGCACATACTATTTCAAATGATGTAGTTACAAGTTCATCACATTGGTCATATCAAGTGGTACAAAAGGGTATAATAATATATTCATTCAATTTAAAAAACTCAATACAACAACAATAGAAAAATGATTTAGTGATTCCAAAATACAACAACAATAGAAAAATGATTTAGTGATTCTAAAACGCAACAACAAGAGAAAAAAAAAAACAACAAACGTCACACAAGATAATGACAATTTGAAAAACATAGAAAACAAAAAAATAGACAGGATAAATCTTATTGTCATCATGATGTAGACAGGGATAAATCTCAATGTCATTATGATGTAGACAGGAATAAATCTCAATGTCATTATGATGTAGACAGGAATAAATCTCATTGTCATTATGATGTAGACAGGATAAATCTCAATGTCATTATGATGTAGACAGGGATAAATCTCAATGTCATTATGATGTAGACAGGGATAAATCTCATTGTCATTATGATGTAGACAGGGATAAATCTCAATGTCATTATGATGTAAACAGGGATAAACCTCAATGTCATTATGATGTAGACAGGGATAAATCTCAATGTCATTATGATGTAAACAGGGATAAACCTCAATGTCATTATGATGTAAACAGGGATAAATCTCAATGTCATTATGATGTAGACAGGGATAAATCTCAATGTCATTATGATGTAAACAGGGATAAACCTCAATGTCATAATGATGTAAACAGGGATAAATCTCAATGTCATTATGATGTAGACAGGGATAAATCTCAATGTCATTATGATGTAGACAGGGATAAATCTTATTGTTATCATGATGTAGACAGGGATAAATCTCATTGTCATTATGATGTAGACAGGGATAAATCTCAATGTCATTATGATGTAGACAGGGATAAATCTCAATGTAATTATGCTCTTATTGTCATTATGATGTAGACAGGGATAAATCTCAATGTAATTATGCTCTTATTGTCATTATGATGTAGACAGGGATAAATCTCAATGTAATTATGCTCTTATTGTCATTATGATGTAGACAGGGATAAATCTCAATGTAATTATGCTCTTATTGTCATTATGATGTAGACAGGGACAAATCTCAATGTCATTATGATGTAGACAGATTAATCTCATTGTCATTATGATGTAGACAGGGATAAATCTCATTGTCATTATAATGTAGACAGGGATAAATCTCATTGTCATTATGATGTAGACAGGGATAAATTTCAATGTCATTATGATGTAGACAGGATTAATCTCATTGTCATCATGATGTAGACAGGGATAAATCTCATTGTCATTATGATTTAAGATTTCATCTTTGTCATTATGATGTAAACAGGGATTCATCTCATTGTCATTATGATGTAGACAGGGATTCATCTCAAAAATTATGATGTAGAAAGGGATTCATCTCATTGTCATAATCATGTAAAATTTGAAACTCAAAGTCTATGATATTGAAAATGAAACATGGAGACAACAGACCTCCACCCCTCATCTTCTTGTCAACACACACACATGTTACATTACACAAGAGAACCACAGATGATTTAAGATTTGAATTTTGTCTTTCCCCCGCAAAAAGCATCCCTCCCCCAACAACACTAAAAATACAAACGAATACAAAAATTGCATACCCCGAAAGAAAACTTTTTTTCTAATCATCAAAAATTTGTCTGACAAATTTAAAAATGACAAAAAGGAATCTGTCTCGTGTTATCTTCTTCACTGAAAATGTTACATTACATGCAAGGCTAGTCATTTTCATTAATCATAAAAAACCCACAAACAACAACACTATAAAATGCATGAAGGTAGTATTGCATACAATAATAAAATTGGGGATACATGAAAAGGACAAATTTAAAATGGTAAAAAAAATAACCTTATAGACACACAAAAAAATAAGAAGATTAGATCAATCGATATATCATTACTCCATGTCGATATAATTTAAATAAATAATAAATATATTTTAAAGTAAAGGCCTGTAACGTTGTCATTACGCGTTAAATTAAAAAAAAACAAACAGTTTCCGACTCTAGAAATTTCACACCAGTTTCCGACTCCAGAAATTTCACACCAGTTTCCGACTGCAGATTTCCTCCCCTAGAGGGATATAGTACTTCGTTAGATTCTAATTTTAGATTTGTACACATATTTCTAGAATTTAAGCCCTATGAATACTAGAAGATCAGAAAACGTGTAGAAATCGGATCTCTTTTAGATTGGGGGGGGAGGGTGGGGGATATATAATTTGCTTTTGCATGGTACATAGGATATCTTTTTTTTTTTTTAATTCCTGAAATTAGTTAGTTTATATGGAAATGTATAGGCATACAACAAAAACATTAATAATGAATATTATACCCAGAACTAAATCTAGGCCCTTGAGCTTTGACTTTCTCATTAGAAATAAAGAATAGATCTAAAAATGAATGAATTTTCATGCGCTATTCAAACAGAAGCATAAAGAAAACGAGTCAGGGTTATTCATTTGGTTGTTTTTTAAATTTCTTTATTCTAAAAGACACTAGAGATCTATTTTCTGTGTTTCTGCCCCCCCATCCGTCCCCTTCCCCTCACCCGCCAAACATAGATTTTGGGTTTTCAAGTGTATCGAACTCAATCTAGAATCTATGCCCATCTGGTTGATGTGGAATGAAGTGTGTGTGTGTGTGTGTGTGCGCACAGGTGTGTGTGTGTACGTTGAAGAGAAAAACAGGGTAAAACAAATAAGTTATGGGGAACAATATCCTTCGTACAAACGATACTCAAACTCAAAACTTGAATTTGATTTAAACAGTTCCACGATTAGTTTTAATAAAATAAAACAAAAAACAACAACACAAAACCGGCCCCGAAACAAATCCAGTAAAACACTCGTTGGTAGAATGGCGATTTGAAAGACGACGTTCAGATGACGGGCAATTATTTCACCAAACAAATGCAGTAAAAAACGAAAGAAAAACAGCTCATGCAAAAAGTAGTCGGCTACATTGGGAATGGCTTGGAAAAGTCGCATAGTTAGAAAGAACATTGTTAGCAGAAGTAAATAAGGATTGTTTTCTTTTTCTTATCTCCTAGTTTGAACAACTTTCGAAATAAATAAATGTAATATGAATTTCAGCATTAAAGCAAAAAGTAAGAAAATTAGGTTAGTCTTTATAAATACATGATTATAAAGCGTCTAAATACATAGGAATTGTGTTATAACATAAGGTTGTTTCTTACACTAGTAGTAGATTAGTAAAGAAATTTCTAGAAGCTTAAGAATGTGAGGTGAAAAGGCAAGGTGAACCCCCTCCCCCCCAAGCATTCAACCTTAGAAACCTCGGCGATTGAAATTATAAATACAGTAGTCTTCGGCTAAGTTCACCTACCGCCTAAGAGCACAGTCCACCTAAGTGCACGATCATAGCACGAAACAGGATTTTTCTCTCTATGAATTTACCCCTCTAAGTGCACGGTTGCTGAGAACGAACTCTGGCTAAGTGCACGGTTTGGGGCATTTATGTAGCATTTTAAATTTTGGCCCGGGCTGCCCCGTAAACAGCCATGGAATCTTTAACGTGCACAGAGTGTTGTGTCCTCATTTTTATAATTCGTCTGCGATGGGACTAGATGTCGATCCACCTACCTGGACCTGATTTTAACTCGAAGAAAAACACGCACGAAAAAGCTTTTCAACCTGTCGGGATTTGAATTCAAGACCTTTTGGTTGAGAGGCTGACACCTTGTCTCTGGACTACCGAGTCTCCCCACCCCTCCTCCTCCTCCCCCACTCCCTCTCTCCGTCTAAGAGCACGGTCCGCCTAAGTGCACGATTTTCTTGTCTCTCGACGACAATGCATGTAACCGGAGACTACTGTACTTTGACTTAAGGGTTTGGCTACAAAGCGTCTATAATGGGAAAGCACGTGAGAGTAAAGTAAGGAAAAACAGAAGATAAAAAAACTGGATGACTGTATGATAACAAAGGGGTCTTCAAGCTGCAGGGAAGGTGGTTAGGATAAAATTAGGTAGCAGTCGATTATGGCAGGAAAGGTTTGGATATATCCACAATGCAGTAATATGCGCAACAGGAAGAGATGTTGTTGTCTTACATGTGCCCGGCCTGTTGCCTGGCCTTTAGCCGTACTTTGATGTCGCTCACGTAATAATTTTTGACCCCGAAGCATCTGAAAGCAACCGAGCCATGACATGGTTGAAACAAGGTGGGGCAAGGACCAGGCTTTACTGGGATTCAAATCATTGGCGTGGTGATGATAGTCATAGTCATAGTGATAGTGATAGAGATAGTGATAGTGATAGCAGCTATCAAAGCAATGAAACATTTTGATACATCATATTATAATGGTGGGTGAATCTAAGTAAGGTTTTTCTAGGTTGGATGGAAAATAAAACTAAAAACAACAACAACAACAACAATAAAAGCAATGGCTAAACCCCCTCAAAATTACGTAATGACCTTTCCCTCCCGTACCCTCCACCACAACTCTCAAAATTACGTAATGATCCTCCCTTTCCCTCCGTACCCTCCACCACAACTCTCAAAATTACGTAATGACCTTTCCCCTCCCCACCACACCCTCCACCACAACTCTCAAAATTACGTAATGACCTTTCCCTCCCATACCTTCCACCACAACTCTCAAAAAGCTAGGCAATCGTGAAATATATACCTAGTACCTCCGTCCCAACGCACACAGATACAGTCACACACACCACACACACACACACACACAAACAAACACATGCACAAACACATGCACACACTTGTGCACACTCCAAATTATATTCTTTCTTAATTCATGAGAAACTTAAACCTCCGCCTCCATGCCAATGCCTAACATAATTTAAAATTAAAAATAGACTTAACTACTTTGTATTATAATATATAATTCTTTTCAAATAGTAGAATTCATGCAAAATCCAATATTTCAAAAAAGAAAACTAAAACCAAAAGTAGGCTGGGAAAAACCAGGTGTATTTTAACACAACCCCCCCCCCGAAATAAACAAATAAACAAACAAACAAACAAACAAACAAACAACAACAACAAGCAAATACAACGGAAGGCCCTATGATTCCCCCTCTCCCCCTCTTCTCAAATCCCGAATGGAAAGAAAAAGAACTACTTCTGATGACTAACATGTCTGCTGCTTTTTCCATTTCCCCCTTATGCAAATACAATAAACAAACAAAATAAACAATCAATCACTCAAGCAACAGTTACTCTGTCCAATGTTCTTACAGACAAAACAAATAATCGATCACTCAGGCAACATTTACTCAGTCCAATGTTCTTAAAAACAAAACAAATCAGGAAGTGAAATAAACTCGTTACAAAGACCACCCACTGGCAATAAAAAAAAGGCCAACGGAAAATGTAGACAGAAAAGTTAGACATGACTTGACTTAAGATAATTATTTTTCATCTGTCAAGAGGGTGAATTGAAACACACATAATTAAATCTACACCTGTTTTTAAATTTTTTTTTTATTAGTTCACTTATTCTTAATCAGTAGATGACTAAAATTGTTCTATTTCAGTTAAGGCTTATAAACATAGAACACTGAGATGAAATTGATTTTAAAGGTTCGGTAATCACCAAAACAGAAGCCTTGGATAGATATGGATGGGAAAAAATCAGTGATCCGTATAATACATCATACAGGTATATAAATAATATGTTTTTTTCCTGAAGAAGAGTCTGAGAGACAGTGAATTACTAAAAAGAAGAGAGTATTTATATTGAGAGTTTTAGTAAAACCCTAGATAGATGACTACTGTTATGTAAGGTTATGCATCATATTGGTGAAGTAAAGTAAAGTAAAGTAAAGTAAAGTAAAGTAAAGTAAAGTAAAAGTAAAGTAAAGTAAAAAGTAAAGTTCCTACAAGGCCATTAATGCCCATAAACCCAGAGTTTATCTCGGTTTCTATAGCGTGAAACCAAAAGGGTGATAACAATCAGCTCCTGTACAGGAGACTACTCTGATGCAGGTTTTACTCGCAAGCCAGTGCTTGTACTCATTTGCACCTAGGTAGAGAGTGACAAATGCATATTAAGTATCATTCCCAACGTCGCATCTGGCTTTGCTAGGATTCGACTCAGGACCTCATGATCCCCAGTCCGGCAGCCTAACCGCTCGGCCAGTGATGCCCCTTATCTTATTGGTGAGGAGCAGGCCAAACAAAAAAAAAAGTCTTGTCATTTTGGGGAAGTCGATTTTGTAGTGATACAATGTCTGTGAATGTGAAATGTTCTTCTCACAGAGCAGATTGTAAGATAGAATTGAAAGATAGAATTCTAAGATAGAATTGTGAGATAGAATTGAAAGATAGAATTGTAAGATAAATTGTAAGATAGAATTGCAAGATAAAATTGTGAGATAGAATTGTAAGATAGAATTGTGAGATAGAATTGTGAGATAGAATTGTAAGACAGCATTGTAAGAAAGAATTGTAAGATAGAATTGTGAATTAGAATTGAAAGATAGAATTGAAAGATAGACTTGTAAGATAGAATTGTAAGATAAAATTGTGAGATAGAATTGTAAGATAGAATTGTAAGTTAGAATTGTAAGATAAATTGTAAGTTAGAATTGTAAGTTAGAATTGAAAGATAGAATTGTAAGATAAGAATTGTAAGTTAGAATTGTAAGATAGAATTGTAAGATAGAATTGTAAGTTAGAATTGTAAGATAGAATTGATAGATGAGTTAGAATTGTAAGATAGAATTGTAAGATAGAATTGTAAGATAGAATTGATAGATAGAATTGTAAGATAGAATTGTAAGATAGAATTGAAAGAGAATTGTAAGATAGAATTGATAGATAGAATTGTAATCTGTGCAATTAACACATAGGCCTATAAATTAAAAAAAACCCTCTGAACTTGTCAATCCATGCAATTAACTTATCGATTTGTCATGAGGTGTTGATATCATTTCTATCTTCATATCGGATTTGTTGATTGAGATAAACGGTATTCCATGATTAAAGTGAACAAAATAAACTTCTTCATATATATGATGTTTTAAATATTGACTTTTAAACCTAAACAATGTATAGAAACAAATGAAAAGAATTGAAATTTAGAAGCCCTCAAAGAATGGAAAGTTAAATTTTAGACACACCAAAAAGATTTTACCGGGGAAAACTTTCATTAAAAATTATGTTACAGGGGACTTTTTATTATTTATTAAACATGATTTCATTGGGAAAAACTTCTCATTACTTTTTCACCAAAATTGACATCAATTTTGTAAACACGTTCCTTGTTCTATCGTTTGAAAAGAGGATAAAAACAAATGAGACTGAGCTGTGATTTCATTGGCTAAACAAGAGAACACGATACAATGGAAGACAGTGGTCACAATAGTAAACTGCTTCTATCTACGACATCTGTAGCTGGGAGTCGGTCAGTGGAAAGCAGGGTTGTGAGTCACACCAAACACCGACAGTTTCTTTATCTAGTTATATGGGAGGTCTGTTTAGGTGCACACGTTTAAGTACAATATTTCTATAGCGGATCTATTTAGGCGTATGTGTTTTAGTACAATATTTCTATGTTAGATCTATTTAGGTGTATGTGTTTAAGTACAATATTTTTATGTTAGGTCTATTTAGGTGTATGTGTTTAAGTACAATATTTCTATGTTAGATTTATTTAGGTGTATGTGTTTAAGTACAATAGTTCTATGGTGGATCTATTTAGGTGCATACGTTAAAGTACAATATTTCTATGGCGGATCTATTTAGGTGTATGTGTTTAAGTACAATATTTCTATGGCGGATCTATTTAGGTGTATGTGTTTAAGTACAATATTTATATGGCGGATCTATTTAGGTGTATGTGTTTAAGTACAATATTTATATGGCGGATCTATTTAGGTGCATACAATATTTAAGTCTACAATATTTCTATGGTGGATCTATTTAGGCGTATGTGTTTAAGTACAATATTTTTATGTTAGATCTATTTAGGTGTATGTGTATAAGTACAATATTTCTATGTTAGATCTATTTAGGCCTATGCGTTTAAGTACAATATTTCTATGGGAGATCTATTTAGGTGTAAGTATTTAAGTATAATATTTCTATGTTAGATTTATTTAGGTGTATGCATGTTTAAGCACAATATTTATATGGGAGATCTGTTTAGGTGTACGTGTTTAAGTACAATATTTCTATGGGAGATCTATTTAGGTGTATGCATATTTAAGTACAATATTACTATGGGAAATCTATTTAGGCGTATGCATGTTTAAGTAATATTTCTAATATTTCATATGCGTTTAAGTATTTCTATTCTATTTAGGTGTATGTGTTTAAGTACAATATTTCTATGTCAGATCTATTTAGGCGTATGTGTTTTAAGTACAATATTTCTATGTCAAATCTATTTAGGCGTATGCATATTTAAGTACAATATTTCTATGGGAGATCTAGGCATATGCATATTTAAGCAATGTTTCTATGGGAGATCTATTTAGGCGTATGTGTTATTGCATTGTTTGTGTGAAAGCTATAAATTGCATTGAATATTAATCCAGTGTGTCAAAGTAATGGGCCTGGGGCAAAAGTCTACAAAATCATTCTTTATGTATGTCTATGTAATAATATAATAATGTATTGATGTTCTTGTAATACGCCTTGAGCTCTCTTGAGGAAAGGCGAACATTAATTTAGCTTCTTCTTGTTCTTGTTCTTGTTCTTGTTCTTCATCTTCTTCTTCTTTTTTCATCTTCTTCATCTTCTTCTTCTTCTTCTTCTTCTTCTTCTTCTTCTTCTTCTTCTTCTTCTTCTTCTTCTTCTTCTTCTTCTTCTTCTTTTTCTTCTTCTTCTTTTTCTTCTTCTTCTTCTTCTTCTTCTTCTTCTTCTTCTTCTTCTTCTTATTATTATTATTACTTCAATGCTGTGAATCACATACGCTGATCAACGAAAGCTTCTTGTCGCAATATCGACTTAACTTTGCCACATGACCAAAGGACAGACCAGACAAACATGGCAATGAATCAGGTAAATGAACAAGGAAAAACACAAAAAAAAGACGAAATATGTTGAAACCCTGTCTTTTGTGTCACTGGTAACAGTAAAAAACATGAGTTATACAGAAACCATGAATCTGCCGCAATAAATTGAAAGAGGAGGAGGTTTGAAAAAAGAAAAGAAAAGGAAATTTCCGCTTGCTGTTAAATATGAAACACCTGTGGAGAATTTTTGTTAAGAAAGAAAAAAAAAATGGAAATTTAAAGTACGAGAAACAAAGTTGGACTGGAGTGTTATAAAAAAACTACTGAAAAAAAAAAAGTTAGGTAGTAAGTTTATAGGTGAAAGTTAGAAGGATGAGATGAAAGCAAATCTGCAAATTAATGTTATTTTTCAATCCGGTTTCGTTTTCCTCCATTTGGTAAACAGACCAATGGAAGAAAAGATGTTTTCTACTAAAGCTTACATCTGTATTGGAAAGCCTTTCTTTAGCTTTTTGAACGGCAAGAACCTGAAAGAAACAATATGACAGTCCAACACAGTTTATGTCATAGATTAGAGCGTCACATCAGGATGAGCGTAAAAATAGTTCTCAATCTCAGTAGAAAATGCCTCATGACTTCTGCTAGATTCTACAGCTAGCAAAAATACAACAACAACGACAAAAAGTAGAAGAAATTAAAAGCTTTTTTGAAATCTACAAAAAAACAAAAAAGAAAGAAAAAATCCCCCCAAAGGGAACAGACAAATCAAAACAAGCTGTCTCGCCCTTTTCCCCGACTCATCCTTTCTTGAAAATCACACACATGACGATGTAATGATAGAATGAATTAAAAATGCAGAAGATCTTTAAAAGAGAAAGTGATACGAAAGAATTTAAAAAATTAAGATAAAGAAATATTTAAAAATAACAAGAACCAGAACACGCAAATGACAAGCACTTCTATTTGAATGATTGTAAGGAAGAAATGTCTGAAGTGAAAAGTGAAATTATGTGTAAATGTGTTAAATCCTAAACAAAATAAATGAAATCAACATGAACATGAAGTGATGCTTGTAGATATGCAAATGGTGCCTGAAAATATGCAAATGGTGCCTGAAAATGTAAATGGTGCAAATGGTGCCTGAAGATATGATAAATGTAAATGATGCCTGTAGATATGTAAATGATGCCTGAAGATATGTAAATGATGCCTGTAGATATGTAAATGATGCCTGAAGATATGTAAATGATGCCTGAAGATATGTAAATGATGCCTGAAGATATGTAAATGATGCCTGAAGATATGCAAATGATGTCTGAAGATATGTAAATGATGTCTGAAGATATGATGTCTGAAGATATGCAAATGATGTCTGAAGATATGCAAATGATGTCTGAAGATATGCAAATGATGTCTGAAGATATGCAAATGATGTCTGAAGATATGCAAATGATGTCTGAAGATATGCAAATGATGTCTGTCTCAAAAAGACAACTTATGTCTATGATAAAAATGTTTGAAACATTAAACCAAAGACACGCCTTTTTGCAGAGAAAGTATCCCAATATTTCCTGAAAACGAATTCAATCATTGGAAAATCGTGTCTATACAATATTTCCTGAAAACGAATTCAATCATTGGAAAATCGTGTCTATACAATATTTCCTGAAAACGAATTCAATCATTGGAAAATCGTGTCTATACAATATTTCTACACGATAAAAGAAAAAAAAAGAAAAAAAAACCTACGCTAAGTGCCAAATTGCACCAGTTAAACATAAAGAATAAATATTATGATAAAGAATGACGACCAAACTTTAAAAAGTCGAAACAGACAATAGGATTGTAGTGTCACAAGTGTACTGTCAGTTTATCTGTTCTAAAATCTACGTGTAGAGTTGATGTGCTAGAGAAACAACAACTGATAATCATAAACTGGTAAATCTGCAAAGCTAAATCTCTAAAATATAAATAGAAAGATCGTTAAAGAGAACTACAACATGATCTAATCATATGGTTATCATGTCGTTGGTAGTGGTTGGAGGATGTGAAGTTTATAAATAGATTGATCATAATGTGTGCGGCCTACCTGGTTCAACAGCTGAACTCGGGCTTTGAGTCTGGTGCCAGTACTGTGAGCTACCGCTGACACGGCGCGGAAGAATGGGTCGAACTGCTGTTCCTCCGGCGGTTTCTGGCTCCACTCCTTACAAAGTTGCTGAAAGAGCAGTGATAATATTATCATAAAATAGATGAAAAATTTGAAACTCCTTTCCTTGGAGAAAGTGGAAGACGATATAAAAGCAGAACTAAAGCAAAGAAATTTAACCTTCCCATAAGAAAACAGAAAATGTAAGGAGAGGGTAGCCTGGAGAAAGGTCAAAGGTCATTTTGTGTAACCTAAGTCCTACACCGGAAAGTAGAATGGAAACTGATTAAGAAAGAAAGAAAAACAAAGAAAGAAAGAAACAAAGAAAGAAACAAAGAGAAAAACTTGACAATCAATTATTCCTACTAGGGAGGATAATAAAAAGCAATACGACATATTTTACACATAGGCAGGAGAGCTCTTACTATCATGCGCTGCTCCTTCTGGGCTAAGCGATCGTGTTTGCGTTGTAAAACCACTATCTCTGTCTTAAGGTGAGAGCTATCGGTTGATGGTCCGTCATGAACAAAGACAGACTGTCTGCGACTTTGCTCATGCGTTGAGTTCATCTGCTCCATTTGTCTCAGTTCCTAAGAGAGAAAATTAAAACAAAACAACGCAAACTTTAAAAAACACTCACTCAAACTGCCTGAATTTAAATTTTTGATCTCTTTAAAACCACCCCTCCCCCCAACCAACAATAAAAATACCCAGGGATAATCTGAAAATAACAGGTATTTCAATCATCCCAATAACAGGTATTTCAATCATCCTAATCACAGATATTTCAATCATCCTAATAACAGGTATTTAAATCATCCTAATAACAGGTATTTCAATCATCCTAATAACAGATATTTCAATCATCCTAATAACAGGTATTTCAATCATCCTAATAACCAATCATCCTAATAACAGGTATTTCAATCATCCTAATAAATCATCCTAATAACAGGTATTTCAATCATCCTAATAACAGGTATTTCAATCATCCTAATAACAGGTATTTCAATCATCCTAATAACAGATATTTCAATCATCCTAATAACAGGTATTTCAATCATCCTAATAACAGGTATTTCAATCATCCCAATAACAGGTATTTCAATCATCCTAATAACAGGTATTTCAATCATCCTAATAACAGGTATTTCAATCATCCTAATAACAGGTATTTCAATCATCCTAATAACAGGTGTTTCAATCATCCTAATAACAGGTATTTCAATCATCCTAATAACAGGTATTTCAATCATCCCAGGTATTTCAATCATCCTAATAACAGATAGTTCAACCGTCCCAATAATATTGTTATCCTTACAAAAAAGGTATTTCAATCATCCCAAACGCAGATATTTCAATAATCCCAATAACAAGTATTTCAATAATCCCAATAACAAGTATTTCAATCATCCCAAAACAGGTATTTCAATCATCACAATAACGGATATATTAATCATTACAATAACAGGTAGGCCTATTTCAATCATCACAACAACAGTAGGCCCATTTCAATCATCCCAATAACAGGTATTTCAATCACATCTAATGAAGACACATATTAATGGAGTTCTGTTATGAAGATATAATTTCATGAAGGAATTCAGTCGACTCCGGTTTTCGCAACGCGATTAATCGGTTAATCGCAAGGAATCTTACAGGCCGGCAGGGAAGTCACTATTTCCGTACCTGGACTTGTAAGAGCCAAACTCATAAAGATTTACAGTAGCCTCTCTCTCTATCCCCCCTCCCTCCCCCCCCCATAATCAGGTGTCCACTTTGCTGCTTTGTCCAAAGAAGAATAAGACCTGAAACGTCACAAGTTTATTTAGTTTTGATCGCTGAGGGCCACTTGTTTCTCTCTATTTTTCTTTCCTGTTTGTTGTATTTCAGCTATTTTGGGTATGACAAGAGGTCTCAGTCACAAAGTTACCTTTGTGGTCAATTTAGACAGGCGAGGGTCTCCAGATGAATCTTCCTGTCTTCCATACACCAAAAAAGTGATGCTTTTTGTGTTGAAAAACTCTATGTGATCATTTTTGACTTTGGGTAAGGAAACAAGCCTGAAGGAGAGAAAAGAGAGAGAGAGAGAGAGAGAGAGAGAGAGAGAGAGATAAATATAAATATTTTCTAATACAGCAGTTTCATTAGTATATTAACATTACAATAAAATTGCACAATAAATCTGATTTATTTTATACAAAAAGAACTATATCATTATTTTTACCAGTTTTTCACCGACCCAATAGAGTATTAGATCATCAAATTCCCTTATGATCACCATTCGAACTAAAAAATTGTTTATGAAAAGTCTTTCGGATATGCTGCCCCTCTTTACGGAATAATATTTCTTGCAATCAAAAAGCAGACCCTCATTTCAAATTATTGAAAAGAATCTCATTGAAAAGAATCTCATTGAAAAGAATCTCATTGAAAAGAATCTCACTGAAAAGAATCTCATTGAAAAGAATCTCATTGAAAAGAATCTCATTAAAAACAATCTCATTGAAAAGAATCTCATTGAAAACAATCTCACTGAAAGAATCTCATTGAAAAAAATCTCATTGAAAAGAATCTCAGTGAAAAGAATCTCATTGAAAAGAATCTCACTGAAAAGAATCTCACTGAAAACAATCTCATTGAAAAGAATCTCACTGAAAAGAAACTCACTGAAAAGAATCTCATTGAAAAGAATCTCACTGAAAAATCTCATTGAATCTCATTGAAAAAGAATCTCATTGAAAAGAATCTCACTGAAAAGAATCTCATTGAAAAAGAATCTCACTGAAAAGAATCTCATTGAAAAGAATCTCACTGAAAAGAATCTCACTGAAAAGAATCTCATTGAAAAGAATCTCACTGAAAAGAAAAGAATCTCATTGAAAAGAATCTCACTGAAAAGAATCTCACTGAAAAGAATCTCATTGAAAAGAATCTCACTGAAAAAATCTCATTGAAAAGAATCTCACTGAAAAGAATCTCACTGAAAAGAATCTCACTGAAAAGAATCTCATTGAAAAGAATCTCACTGAAAAGAATCTCATTGAAAAGAATCTCACTGAAAAAGAATCTCACTGAAAAGAATCTCATTGAAAAGAATCTCATTGAAAAGAATCTCACTGAAAAGAATCTCATTGAAAAGAATCTCACTGAAAAGAATCTCATTGAAAAGAATCTCACTGAAAAGAATCTCACTGAAAAGAATCTCACTGAAAAGAATCTCATTGAAAACAACTCTCATTGAATCTCACTGAAAAGAATCTCATTGAAAACAATCTCATTGAAAAAGAATCTCACTGAAAAGAATCTCATTGAAAAGAATCTCTCTGAAAAGAATCTCAGTGAAAAGAATCTCATTGAAAAGAATCTCACTGAAAAGAATCTCATTGAAAAGAATCTCACTGAAAAGAATCTCATTGAAAAGAATCTCATTGAAAAGAATCTCACTGAAAAGAATCTCATTGAAAAGAATCTCACTGAAAAGAATCTCATTGAAAAGAATCTCACTGAAAAGAATCTCACTGAAAAAGAATCTCATTGAAAAGAATCTCACTGAAAAGAATCTCATTGAAAAGAATCTCACTGAAAAGAATCTCATTGAAAAGAATCTCACTGAAAGAATCTCACTGAAAGAATTTCACTGAAAGAATCTCATTGAAAACTAATCTCACTGAAAAGAATCTCATTGAAAAGAATCTCACTGAAAAGAATCTCACTGAAAAGAATCTCATTGAAAAGAATCTCACTGAAAAGAATCTTATTGAAAAAGAATCTCATTGAAAAGAATCTCACTGAAAAGAATCTCATTGAAAAGACCCTCACTGAAAGAATCTCATTGAAACGAATCTTCACACAAAAGAATCTCACTGAAAAAGAATCTCACTGAAAAGAATCTCATTGAAAACAATCTCATTGAAAAGAATCTCATTGAAAAGAATCTCACTGAAAAGAATCTCATTGAAAAGAATCTCACTGAAAAGAATCTCATTGAAAAGAATATCATTGAAAAGAATCTCATTGAAAAAGAATCTCACTGAAAAGAATCTCACTGAAAAGAATCTCATTGAAAAGAATCTCACTGAAAAGAATATCATTGAAAAAGAATCTCATTGAAAAGAATCTCATTGAAAAGAATCTCATTGAAAAAATCTCACTGAAAAGAATCTCATTGAAAAGAATCTCAGTGAAAAGAATCTCATTGAAAAGAATCTCACTGAAAAGAATCTCATTGAAAAGATAATCTCATTGAAAAGAATCAAATGAAAAGAATCTCATTGAAAAGAATCTCACTGAAAAGAATCTCATTGAAAAGAATCTCACTGAAAAGAATTTCATTGAAAAGAATCTCACTGAAAAAGAATCTCATTGAAAAGAATCTCACTGAAAAGAATCTCATTGAAAAAGAATCTCATTGAAAAGAATCTCACTGAAAAAGAATCTCATTGAAAAAGAATCTCATTGAAAAGAATCTCACTGAAAAGAATCTCATTGAAAACAATCTCATTGAAAAGAATCTCACTGAAAAGAATCTCATTGAAAAGAATCTCACTGAAAAGAATCTGACTGAAAAGAATCTCACTGAAAATCTGAGAATCTCATTGAAAACAATCTCATTGAAAACAATCTCATTGAAAAGAATCTCATTGAAAAGAATCTCATTAAAAGAATCTGAAGACCAAACTGTTTCTGAGAGCCTTTTGTTCCTCTTAGTTTAACCGCTTTATTATTAAAATTTTAGGCTTTTTGAAATTGTAATTAACTAACTACCTTTTTTTGATTTGTGCATTATATGTAATCTGTTATTGTGTTAAATATTTTACTGTAAAGCGCCATCAATCATTTCAGTGGATAAAAGGCGCTCAACAATTGCATTGTTATTATTAATAATATTATTATTACAGTAGTGACCCGCCTAAATACCCCCTCCATAATGCCCGATCGCCTAAATGCCCGCATTCTGCTTCTTCTTCTTCTTCTCCTTCTCCTTCTTCTTCTTCTTCTTCTTCTTCTTCTTCTTCTTCTTCTTCTTCTTCTTCTTCTTCTTCTTCTTCTTCTTCTTATCATTATTATTATTACTCGCTGTTAACCGATTAAATCTATTTATCAAATGTTTGTGTAATCTTTTGTCTGCGCCCTCAGGTTGAACAACACATACATGATACACTATTGACTTCAGTACTACAAAAATGCTAAACGAATTCCAAGCCCTGTGCAGTTATGAGAAATCAAAAGAATGATAATAAATCTGTTTTAAATGAAAAGAAAGAAATGAAAAAAACCCCAGCTCGTCGACTGGATTCGAACCCGAGTCCGATTCATAATGCATCAGCCCCGACTGTGTTACATTGATCCTTCGGCTATCGCCACTGCTAACGTAGATCTTTTGTTTCGCTTTTTCTGTCTTCGATTCACTCTAGATCTAGAGATTAAGATTAAGGTATTTCGTTCGATGATATATATCAATATATTTAAACCTTTTCTGCAAATAGAATCTAGATCTAGAACTACGCGGATCTGAAAACAGGGTCATTTCTTCGACCATGATTAAATTAAAGTCGCTATAGAAAGAGGCTGATAGGGATCCTATTTTTCACCTCTTTGTAAATTTTGGAACTTTTAAAAGTTAAATTGCTCACAAACGGGGTTGAAATTTTAAACAGGATGGGTTGCTAACATTTTGCAATTATGGAATACATAATATTATTATTATTATTATTATTATTATTGTTTTTTTTTATTTAGTTATTATTATTATTATTATTATTATTATATATTATTATTATTATTATTATTATTATTATTATTATTATTATTGTTATTATTATTATTATTATTATTATTATTAATTATTATTATTATTATTATAAATTAGTCATTAATTGGATTAATTAGTTATTTACCTGGTGTGGTTGAACACCGGCATCATTATGGTATCGCTGACAACCTTATTATCCGTGAAATCTTTGTCTGTGAAGAGTCGGTACTATGATTCTGATTCCATTATTATTAAAAACGTGGCTTTTCTATTTCTTATTAAAATTACTATCTAGGAATGAAGGAAGAAAGAAACTCATGATAACAAGGAAAGCAGATTAGAAGGGAAATTAAATCACACCGGATTATAGATTGAAGTACTATTAAAATTAAAACAAATTAAGATAAGGGAGAAAGAGGGTTATTATTATAAATAATAATTATTATTAGTTAATTAGTTAGATTATTACTATTAGATTATTATTATTATTATTATTATGATTAGATTAGATTAGACAGGCAGACATTATTATTATTATTATTATTATATTATTTCCATTATTTATCATAATCGTTAGTGATTATGAGAGACGTTCTTGACTGAGAGAGGGAGAGAGGGGCGCTGGTGTGGTTGAACACCGGGAAGAGAGACAACCTGAGTCTCCGTGAACTCTTTGTCTGTGAAATGGGACTTGATTCTGATTACCACGTGAAAAACGTGGAGAGAGAGCCTCAATGACTATCTAAATGGAAGGAAGAAAAGAAACTCGATAACAAGGAAAGCAGAAGAAGGGAAGACTAAAGACAGAATAATGATTTAGGAAGAAAACATTCCAGAATAAGATAATAGAAGGGTGTGCTATATATATAGGATAGGTAGAGAGAGAGAGAGAGAGAGAGAGAGGGAGGGAGGGAGGGAGGGAGGAGAAGGGAGAGAACTCTTTCATACTTGAGAGAGAGAGGTTTGCTTCTCCTTGTGAGAGTGTTATGTCTGTGTGAGAGAGAGAGAGAGAGTGAGATGTATGGATGTGTGGGAGAGAGGAGATGTGAGGGAGTGATTGTGTTCAATGGAGATGTATGTTGTTGGAGAGACGAGAGATAGAGAGACGTGAGTGTGTGTGTGTATACTTGTGTGTGTGTGATTGTGTGATTGTGTGAGATGTGTGCCTGTGTGTGTGCAAGAAACAGAAAGCTTATGTGTCACTGAAAAATAAGACTTGAGTGGCTGATAGCAGAGCAGAACCAGTTGTGTTTGTTTCTTGTTGGTATTTGTTGCTGTTGTTGTTGTTCTTGTTGTTTTATTTTTGTTATGGTTTTGGGTCACAATAGAAGAGAGATAATTAGCGTTATTTGAGAGAGAGAGATCTGAGAAAGAGATTCCTAGAGAGAGAGACAATATTAGATTATGATTTTGAGAGAGAAAGAGAGAGAGAGAGAGAGAGAGAGAGAGAGAGAGAGTACAAGAGAGAGTTTTAGAGATAGAGAGAGAGAGAGAGAGAGAGAGAGAGAGAGAGAGAGAGAGAGAGAGAGAGAGAGAGAGAGAGAGAGAGAGAGAGAGAGAGAGAGAGAGAGAGAGAGAGAGAGAGAGAGAGAGAGAGAGAGAGAGAGAGAGAGAGAGAGAGAGAAAGAGAGAGAGAGAGAGAGAGAGAGAGAGAGAGAGAGAGAGAGAGAGAGAGAGAGAGAGAGAGAGAGAGAGAGAGAGAGAGAGAGAGAGAGAGAGAGAGAGAAGGGAAATTGAGAGAGAGAGAGAGAGAGAGAGAGAGAGAGAGAGAGAGAGAGAGAGAGAGAGAGAGAGAGAGAGAGAGAGAGAGAGAGAGAGAGAGAGAGAGAGAGAGAGAGAGAGAGAGAGAGAGAGAGATTGAGAGAGAGAGAGAGAGAGAGAGAGAGAGAGAGAGAGAGAGAGAGAGAGAGAGAGAGAGAGAGAGAGAGAGAGAGAGAGAGAGAGAGAGAGAGAGAGAGAGAGAGAGAGAGAGAGAGAGAGAGAGAGAGAGAGAGAGAGAGAGAGAGAGAGAGAGAGAGAGAGAGAGAGAGAGAGAGAGAGAGAGAGAGAGAGAGAGAGAGAGAGAGAGAGAGAGAGAGAGAGAGAGAGAGAGAGAGAGAGAGAGAGAGAGAGAGAGAGAGAGAGAGAGAGAGAGAGAGAGAGAGAGAGAGAGAGAGAGAGAGAGAGAGAGAGAGAGAGAGAGAGAGAGAGAGAGAGAGAGAGAGAGAGAGAGAGAGAGAGAGAGAAGTCTATTATGATAATACATCATACACACGTATCTGGCTGCTAGGTTTGTTTACCTTGAAGAAGAAAGGTTTGCCAATTAGCTCCTTGGGATCTTCCACCAACTCGTCAGCAAGAGCCAGACCTGACTTGTTACAGGGAATCACTGAGGCTGTCAACGTGCCTTCTGGAGTTCCCTTGTAGTCTGTGATGTTCAGTGTGTCGCTGAAGTCCATGGCGTAGGACAGACACTGGAAAACACAACGACTTATATCGAACACGGATTCTATGATGTACAGATATATACAGATACATACAGATACAGAACATTGAATCTCACACAAGAAAGGATAGAAATTCAATTATATGTTTAATTTTGATGAATGCAAATTTATATTGAAATCAAATGCCATTTTGGTAACTGCAGAAGCATAGGAAAGTCAAATTCCATAATACCTTGACATGTGTATCGAAAGCGTGTGAAGTATCAATGATTCTGTGATTTCCATCCATGCGAATCAGTGGTCCTTAGTACGAATTACTCAGTGCAGCCAAGGCATTTCACGCAAGTTTCATGATACTTTCTTTCTTTCTCAAAAAAATCAGTTTTCATCCTACTTTCTAGTGTATGGTGTTAGATCCAGACTACCCTGTCCTGACACTTTCTGTTTCCTTCTGGGAAGGTTAAATTTCTTTGCTTTAGTGCCTCTTTTATATCTTCTTCCCCATTTTCTCCGAGGTCTGTCTTTTGGTCTTTTACTTTGGGTTTTAGCACTGTATACTGATTTAGCTGTTATTTTTTCACTCATTCTGTTTACATACCTAAACCATCTGATTTGATTTATTTTTGTTTTAGTTTTCATGCCATCTGCTTGTGTTTTATCGTTGTGTTTGTGATTTTGTCTCTTTTTGTTTTTTCCCTTCTGCTCTCTTATATATTGTTTTTCTACTGTATTCTTTTCTATCTAAGGTCTGGGTTTCACTGCCATAGAGGAAAGTAGGACAATAAACTGAACTGTATACTGCCATTTTGGTTTTTGTTTGACAATTCTTATTTACCTTTAACTACTTTTCCTAGATGGTTATATACTGTCATTGCTTTTTGGATTTTGTGGCTGATTATAATGATTGTAACATTAAGTTACAGTTTGAAAATGACTCATGTGTGTGATATTGCAAACTTTGGATTTATCGCATTTGGGATGCAATCATAATGTATAAATTTTGTCCGTAGTTTAGAGTCTTTCTGAGAATAAGTATAAATTGTATTTTTGAATTAAAATATGCATTTTACCATTGTATTAAGAAGAAAAATATAGATCTACTCTGGTTTAAATAAAAAAAACCCCGTAAAACTGTTCACTTTGTATAAAACATTCAAGAGGGACTAGAAATTGTCACCACAGAATGTGCAGATTACAATTTTACCAAATGGAGAAAAAACGAAATCATTGTACCTGTAAAATAAGACTGGCTGTGCCAATCAGAACGTCTTCCGTGGGTTCCAAAACGGATCATCATCTAGCGGAATGGAATGTATGTCTTCACCGTCCAGAAACCGCTGGTACATTTCCTTGAAAATGGAAGGTGAAACTTGATTAAAAATTCATCTTTGATAAATTTAAATAAAACAAAAACTAAACTTCATTTTTTTTCCAATAGCATGTGATGGAAAATTAAATCAAATTATAAAGCTATGACTGATAATCAAGTTCATGTGAAAAAAAAAACTCAACTCGAATAACTTTTCAAGTATGAAGACGACAAAGACATTATTTTTGGGAATTATATTCACACAGGATTAGGAAGCACCAGGATATGTGTTGTAAGAAAGCAAAATGTTTTACCCTGAAGTAAAGGGAAGCAAGCGAAGAGAGTTCTTTCAGACTCCATGAAACCAGAGCGTGTCATCAAGGAAACTACAGATGACAATAATGTATTGCCTCCTGAAGAGGACGCTAATGCTACTACTACTACTACTACTACTACTACTACTACTACTACTACTACTACTACTACTACTACTACTACTACCACTACTACTACCACTACTACTACTACTACTACTACTACTACTACTACCACTACTACTACTACTACTACTACAACTACTACCTACTACTACTACTACTACTACTACTACTACTACTACTACTACTACTACTACTACTACTACTACTACTAATAATAATAATAATAACATAATAATAATAATAATAATAATAATAATAATAATAGTACTACTAATAATAATAATAACTAATAATAATAATATTAATATAATAATAATAATAATAATAATAATAATAATAATAATAATAATAATAATAATAATAATAATAATAATAATAATAATAATAATAAAAAAAATAATAATAATAATAATAATAATAAGAATAATAATAATACTCATAATAATAATAATAATAATAATAATATAATAATCATAATAATAATAATCATATAGCGCCTCTATCCATGAGGGTTATGCTCAGTTGCGCTTTACAAAGGCCAGACATAATATATCATAGAGTAGCTTACATATTGTCTCAAATAATATAACCATGATCTACGATTACTATAAAATCATGAGATCTGCACTCATGAAGAATATTACAATTAAGATGAACAGTACCTAAATTAATGACTATATGTGCTAATTACAAGATGGCCCTATACACACACACGCGCGCATGCGCACACGCGCACACACACACACACAACATTGCAGGTGCCAAACCCCGCTGGTCTTTTACCAATGTTGAGAGCCTTAGGTGATAAAGACAGGAAATAAAAAAAAAACCCAAGAGCCACATCCAAAAGGAAATGAAATTACGACAGTGAAATGTGTATGATGAAGGGCATGAAATATGTGTTTGTTCATTAAAGTATAGATACCTGCGATTCATGAATTTCTTTCGTTCACGATACAATTACATTACCTGAAGTAGGTATCTGCAATTTATGCATTGACTTTATTCACCATTATATTACGTTACCTGAATTAGATATCTGCAATTTATGCATTTGCTTTATTCACCATTATATTACGTTACCTGAATTAGATATCTGCAATTTATGCATTTGCTTTATTCACCATTATATTACGTTACCTGAATTAGATATCTGCAATTTATGCATTTGCTTTATTCACCATTATATTACCTCACCAATTAGATATCTGCAATTTATGCTTTGCTTTATTCCCATTATATTACGTTACCTGAATTAGATATCTGATTTATGATTTGCTTTATTCACCATGTCACACCAGACTGATGTCATTCATGAATTTCACCCAGACTGATACCAACATGTCACACCAGACTAGCAAATTCTTCACCAGACTGATGCCCTGTAAAGACTGATTGCCAAAGAAACACCACTGATGTCAACATGTCACACCAGACTGATGCCAACTCCACACCAGACTGATGCCAACATGTCACACCAGACTGATGTCAACATGTCACACCAGACTGATGCCAACATGTCACACCAGACTGATGCCAGCATGTCACACCCGACTGATGCCAACATGTCACACCAGACTGATGCCAGCATGTCACACCAGACTGATGCCAACATGTCACACCAGACTGATGCCAACATGTCACACCAGACTGATGCCAACATGTCACACCAGACTGGTGTCAACATGTCACATCAGACTGATGTCAATATGTCACACCAGATTGGTGTCAACATGACATGACAGAGTAATTGCAGAGAAAGACAAACAGATAAGTCAACATTTTAAAAAATGTGCTATCTAATCAATAACTTTTTCATATCATCTCAATAAAAAAGTATCAAATGGTAGATCTAGTTCCTTAGTTAAGTTGATTTGTATTAAAATAGAATTTCATTCATGAGAGATGGGACTTTGAGCAAAATTATAAATACTGGGTACATTGATTAGAGCAAATAATTTCTTTTCTTTTTCTTTTTTCTTTCTTTCCCCCCCCCCCCCTTATTTTCTTCTTCTTTTTTAGTTGCTTTTCTTTAAGTAATATGCTTAGTGAGGAAATAAACCATAATATATGATCAAATAAATTTGATATGAAAAGCAATTGTGACAATAACTTTCATTATCTAATTTTAATATCAGAATAATATATCAGATTTCAGCCGTCATTGATTGATAATCATAAATCTGTAGCAATAATATTTTGAATTTGATAATCATAAATCTGTTCCTAACATTGTAGCAATAATATTTTGAATCTGATAATCATAAATCTGTTCCTAACATTGTAGCAATAATATTTTGAATCTGATAATCATAAATCTGTTCCATCAATAATATTTTGAATTCATAAAATGTGTAAGTAATCGTTTTAAAGAATTTCTTGAGATTTTGTCTCTGAAAAATTGCCACACAGAACCAGAAAACATTGAAAGAAAGGAACAGCGCTGGCCGTAAAACGTGGTAGCTTAGGATACATTTTGGTCTTTTCCTTTGGGTTTCTTTATTATATTCCAATTCAGCTGTTCTTTCATCATTACAATAAAACACAGGGTCTTGGCCTGAGAGGCCAGTCTTCGGGAGACAACGAAAAAAGCCTTTTAGTCGGAGAATTCATGGGGTGTAACCTAGAAAATCTTTAACGCAACATTTATCGGTCAGACCTTTAGGCCTAGAGTTGGACTCAAAAACTGGAGCAAAGAGGAGGTTTAAGACAGAGGAGGGAGAACGAACTCTGTCCATTTCTTTAAAATTTCATTAAAAAAACTAGTAAGCCGTTAAGTCAAACGTTATCATTGACATTCAATCCAGACAATCATTACTTTTCATCAGTGAAAACATGATTCTCGTTCGCATCGTTTATGGCGACACCTTTGATCTAGTCAAGATGCTCTAATGATGAAATCCGCTCTGCAAGTCTTAGCGCGCTGTGTGCTGATGAGAACCATGGATGTCAATCGCCTCGTTTCATCTGGTGGGTGTCTGGCGTCAATAGCAAAGAGTCTGACACTCATCCGATCGGGACATCTGATTTGATTTACCCACATCCACAACTAAGGTGATCTCAGAGTTTTTTTTAATTTTGCCCAGACTGCCCTGTAAACAGCCAAGGGATCCTTGACATGCACAGAGTGTTGTGATTTGCACACGGGGACTCCTTTTTATCGTCCGTCTCCGATGGGACTAGGTGTCAATCTATCTACCCGACCAGGAAGGGGGGGGGGGGAAGGTAGATTTTTAATACAATTTTCTTTTAGAAATTAAAAAAAAATCGTTGGCAGGGTTTGAACCCACGGCCTTTCAGCTGAGAGGTTAACACCTTGTCTCTAGACCATCGAGGTCTCCTCTATCTTAGTTTTTATGCGTTCAGTTTTAGTTTTCTCTTTACTTATTGTTTTCAAACATATTAATTTCTAGTAACAATCCCTTTTCTAGATTTGGAAAGATCAACTTGTGGCGCTAGAAGAAGACAGATTACAGAAGTGTCAAAATTAGCATAAAAAACAAACCTGGTTTTTCTCACCTGTGCCCCAACAGCATTTAAAAAAAAAAAAAGAAAAAGAAACTATTTCAAAAAAAAAATTCAAACTGGCTTATAAATGCTGCAGTATTTTTCAGAAGACAAGCTTTTATGTCGACTAAAAATTAAAAATGAATGCAAAACTAAAAAAGAAAGCCAAGGAACCCAAAAATAAAAACAGCATAGTAAGTTTTAAAAATGCATACACAGCAACATCATAATGATAAGAAACAAAATAAATCCATTTCTCAAAGCAACATGGCTGATGCAAAATGCACAAGTAAAAAAAACACATAGTCACACATAAGGAATACACCCAAATGGATGAAAGTAACGACAATAACATATAACATATAACATATATATATATTATGTTTTTTATAACACCAGCCATACTGGGAAAAGATTGGTTTTAGTTCTAGAAAAAAAAAAGAAAATGTGGATGAAGTTAATCGTTTGGTTTTCATTTGAGAATTTTGTTTAGTTGTGTTTTATATACTTATATACTCTCAAAGCAAACTCTATACTCTATGCCTTGGGAAAATTCTGCAGAGGCAGCAGGTTGTTCCAAGTTAAATCAAAGAGATTCGTAAATTTAAAAACATCACGTAAAATAGCGTCCACTGAGTGAGTTACTATTGATAAACAGACGTACAGAAAGAAACAGATAGACAAACAGACAGACAGACGGAGACAAGAAAACTGAGAGAGAAATTTAGAAGAAAACAAAAATCATACTCAATCATGAGAAAGCGAGAAAGGATAAAGCTATTTATAACTCAATGAATAGTGATACTCATTTGTTTGTGATTTCTTGTTCCTGTTTTAAATTTGTCTTACTATAACATCATCCTTACTAAAGATTATTAAGAAGGAAGCTCCTTGTTGGATATTTGAATTACAGATTTAAGTTTCTTCAAGGCCATTATGACCCATAGAGCCAGAGTGTATCCCGGTTTCTATAGCACGAAGCGGAACAAGTGATAATAATCATCCCCTGGACAAGACGTTAGTCTGACACAGAATTTTACTCCCAAGCTAGTGCCTGTACCCATTTTGCACCTGAGTCAAGTGGGGAAATACGTGTCAGGTGTCTTTCCCAAGGAACACAACGCCAGGCCTGGCTTTACCGTCATTCGAACTCGGGACCCCATGATCCCAAGGCCGACAGCTTGACCCCTCGGCTACCGACGCCACTAAAGGTCAATGACGTCACGCTAAAGTTCTTTCATGAGATCTACATTTATGGAGAAAAGTTCAGAGAAATTTAAACAATTCATTGTGTTGATTTAAATAATCTAAATCAAATTGCCAGGAAAAACTATTAATCATAGCAACACAATAAATAAATATTTGATTTCACAAGAACAGCAACATAAAAATAAAAATAGAAATCTCAACACGTAATGGGTTGATTGTAGACCATGAGTGGTCAAATAAAACAAAATTCAATCTGACTTTTAAGCCAAAACACTTTGAACATCTTGCTCAAAGGGCATGCCCGGTTCTGATGTTAAAGTTGAGGGCGGAAACGGAAGGTGGCAAGACTGAAAACGCAGAGCGCCTACACGTAGCTAGGTCATCTCCACGTCGACGGTGAAGGTCACAAACCATGCAAGTCCAATTTGGGGTGTTTTGAAAAATCAAATAAAATGATGGTGCGCATTTTAATCTATTTTCACAGACATACAAGGTGTGCAAATATAAAAAAACTGGACCCAATAGGGAAGCACTGATTGCTCATATGGTTATTATACGGGTTTCTATTGGTTCTTGTGCCACGGAATGCTAACTAGACAAACCATAGGGGGCTTCCTGGTGTTAAAATAGTGGAAAAAAGGTGTTACTAATTTTAGACTGACACGGTTTGCAACTTCCACCATCGAAATTTTAAAAAAATGTATTTTTTCATTAGTTACTCATAATAATAATAATAATAATAATAATAATAATAATAATAATAATAATAATAATAATAATAATAATAATAATAATAATAATAATAATAATAATAATACAGTACTGACCGCCTAAATGCCCGCCGCCTTAATGCCTAATTGGCATAAATGCCCACGATCTCAGTGAAACCAACATTTTCCTACATAATTTGCTCCTCTAAATGCTCGTTTCAAAACTAAGATTTTTGTCTAAATGCCCGGTCTCAACGGCAACCACAGTTATCATTTTCTCCAAATTATCATAAAATACGTCTATAATTGATTAAAAATTCTTTCTTTTTTTATCATACATGTAATCCCATCGCTAAAATGGCTTACGTCTGTCAAATGTGTTATGCACTGTAACCACCCTTCCTTACCTATACATTGTAATGGATGATCAGTCTCCTCTTCATAACTCCACCCACTGTACACCATAGCCTTTGTTCTAGTGCATCACTGGTTTGTCCAATGAGAATCTAAGTATGTTTTCATTTGAGGAAGTTTTATACCAAAAGTGTCTTGGAATTTAGAAAATTTTCATTGTTTCCTTGTTTTTGAGTAGAATTTTCATTTACAAAAGCCACTATTTTAAACCGGATTTTTAAATTTTAAAGCTAAAACAATACCATTCGCGCTTAGCCGTTTAACCTCAGTATCGAATATCGACGTAATCTAGTAATCGTACTTGATATCACCTGGGATGTAACATGCTTGTTATTCCAATAAAGAAAAGCAAAAGCAGTAGGAACCTTCCCTTTCCTAGAAACACACATTTTTTTGTAAGCCAAAGTTGAACAAGAAATAACGAAATAAATAAATATATCAATAAAAAGATTAAACATAACTGCAGATGCAAAGATGAAATTGCTGATTTTTTAAAACGTTATAACATTTGAATGAAGAACAAATAATCAGTATAATATTTAATTTCTTCATCTAAACATGTGAATAATATACTATTTTTCTGCTTCTTGTAAGATGTATACAAATCAAAGTAAGTAAATGCATCATTGAAAGTAGTTTTTGTTTAGTTTTTAAATATGGAGATTTTGTTCAAAATCTTTAGAAATATTTTTAAACCAAATTTTTTTAGAAAACATATTATAATTATGTGTTAAAGATTTGCTCATGGTTTCTGTATTGAAGGAAAATTTCACCTGAAAGAAGAGAAAAATGTGATTGGAATTCATTCTAAGACAATGCACACAAAATAAATTTGTCTGTAGAGTGTAACACATTGATGAAAACTGATTCAATACGATCAACAATAAAGGATTCCTCTTGGTTAGACAGTAATGCAAGAAATGTTAGGAAGGCCATCAAGGAGAACACAATCAAGATGGACAAATTTACACAACGCTAAAAAGCTGAAAAGGCAAACAGGCAGACAGACCGACAGACAGATAGAAAGAACGAAAGAAAAGAAAGAAGTCATGAAGACGTTATAAGCACAGGGAGATGTGTTCAACATGAACAAACAAACAAACACAAAATCTACATATTGACAAAATAGTGAATGAAAGGGAAATTGATAACCCACGGCTAAACCATTTAGTACCTGGCATTCATTCCATCTGACTGTCTGATGGTGAAAATATGGAGAAAAAAAAACAAAACAAACATGCAATAAAACAGGTATAAATTGTTGTTACATTTCACACAAAACCCAACAAAATTGAAATTTGCTCCTGGAACCAAAGACCTGAAAATGATGTCTTTTTTCAGACTAACTCACACCGTACATTAAAATTAATTTAGCACCAAGTGAAAGCAAACACTTCAACGTCAATCCCTTTTCACTTTTAGCACACGGCTACAGGGAACTTCAAATCAGTGAAACATGAAACTCACACCAGCCTGAATTATTCAAGCAACCATGCATCATAATAAGCCAAAGGTCAAAGGTCCTGGATTATATTTGTGCTCAAAAGGTAATTAATGTGAATGCATATTATGATAACTGTTGTAGCATAATTTATTCTCGGATACACTCATTTTACACTGTTGAAAGCAGTTGCTGTGTCAATAATAACTTCAAGGCACTTTTAATTCTTATGCTGTGTCAATAAAAACTCAGGGTACTTTAAATTCTCATGCTATGTCAATAAAAACTCAGAGGCACTTTAAATTCTCATGCTGTGTCAATACAAACTCAGAGGTACTTTAAATTCTCATGCTATGTCAATACAAACTCAGAGGTACTTTAAATTCTCATGCTATGTCAATACAAACTCAGAGGTCAATTTAAATTCTCATTCTATGTCAATAAAAACTCAGAGGCACTTTAAATTCTCATGCTATGTCAATACAAACTCAGAGGTACTTTAAATTCTCATGCTGTGTCAATACAAACTCAGAGGTACTTTAAATTCTCATGCTGTGTCAATAAAAACTTAGAGGTACTTTAAATTCTCATGCTATGTCAATAAAAACTCAGAGGTACTTTACATTCTCATGCTGTGTCAATAAATCTTAGAGGTACTTTAAATTCTCATGCTGTGTCAATAAAAACTTAGAGGTACTTTAAATTTTCATGATGTGTCAATAAATCTTAGAGGTACTTTAAATTCTCATGCTGTGTCAATAAAACTCGGAGGCATTTTTAATTCTCATGCTGTGTCAGTAAAACTCGGAGGCATTTTTAATTCTTATGCTGTGTCAGTAAAACTCATAGGCACTTTAAATGTGTGAGGTATTCTAGAGGTCAATGTTATTGTTGCTGTTGCTGTTGTTGTATATGTCACTCGCCTAGTGATGGCGTTATATAACATTTTTAAAATAAAAGCAGCAGAAAAAATATATCCACATCATTGAATTAAACGTTAGAAATGACAAAAAAATATTTCCACATCATTGAATTCAACGTTAGAAATGACAAAAAATATTATGAGACTTGGCGTCTTATATTGAAATGTTTATTGTACGTCTAAATTGAAATGTTTATTGTATGTCTAAATTGAAATGTTTATTGTATGTCTAAATTGAAATGTTTATTGTATGTCTAAATTGAAATGTTTATTGTATGTCTAAATTGAAATGTTTATTGTATGTCTAAATTGAAATGTTTATTGTATGTCTAAATTGAAATGTTTATTGTATGTCTAAATTGAAATGTTTATTGTACGTCTAAATTGAAATGTTTATTGTATGTCTAAATTGAAATGTTTATTGTATGTCTAAATTGAAATGTTTATTGTACGTCTAAATTGAAATGTTTATTGTACGTCTAAATTGAAATGTTTATTGTACATCTAAATTGAAATGTTTATTGTACGTTTATTGCTAAATTGAAATGTTTATTGTACGTCTAAATTGAAATGTTTATTGTACGTCTAAATTGAAATGTTTATTGTACGTCTAAATTGAAATGTTTATTGTACGTCTAAATTGAAATGTTTATTGTACGTCTAAATTGAAATGTTTATTGTATGTCTAAATTGAAATGTTTATTGTACGTCTAAATTGAAATGTTTATTGTACGTCTAAATTGAAATGTTTATTGTATGTCTAAATTGAAATGTTTATTGTACGTCTAAATTGAAATGTTTATTGTACGTCTAAATTGAAATGTTTATTGTATGTCTAAATTGAAATGTTTATTGTACGTCTAAATTGAAATGTTTATTGTATGTCTAAGTTGAAATGTTTATTGTATGTCTAAATTGAAATGTTTATTGTATGTCTAAATTGAAATGTTTATTGTACGTCTAAATGAATAACATTTAGTAGATCTTATCATTATTATGTGAAAGGGCAAATCGTTGTGAAAGAATGTATAGGCTTCAATCAATGTATAGGCTTCAATCAACTTATTGGCGTGGCCCTACATACTTCAAATTATGAAATCTTGTGATATTGAAACAAACCGACCAATTATTTTTAACGTACATGTGAAATCGTGATTAAGCAAATAATGTGGTAAATATGGAGGCGAAAAAACCCAAAACATGTCAACTATTTAGTCAACATTTTCAAATTTAATTAAATTTCTGTCCAATTTTTGCTGTGATTAGCAAGGCTTTATAATGGTTGAAAGCTGATGTTGTGCAAAAGCCAAAAAAAACGTTCCCATTATCTCAAACTTATGTAAAATTTTGTGTGAAACACGAAGACAGCACAGACCACCTACGTGGATTGGCAAGAATCTCTGTAAGAGGAAAAATCACATCCCGTTTTGCGTCACAATGAGATTGAAATATGACATGTCAATTAATAGGATAATCATACAATCAAAACTTCTTTCTTAAATACCTTAAATTATGTTATCATGTCAAGAGATATAAACTAAAGAAAGCATATAGTAAATATACATCAACAGAATAGAAAATTAAGATAATTATCGACTGATTTTCATTTCTCATTTGGCATATATATATATATTGAGAAATGAAATTTGACAAATTCAAAGACAGGAATTCTGTAACACAATAATTAAAACAAGGGGTTTTCAAATAGAAAAAAATATGTAAAGATGTTGAAACAAAGGAAGGGCGTAAACATAACTGAGATCACTGTCTCAGACCACACTGGCTATTGTGATACAATGAAGACACTTGGAAACCACAATATGGTACACACTAAAACGAGTGGAAAAGAAGGAGAAAAAGAACAAACCCGACAGTAAATGGTTTCTAACTAAAATCTAAAGAGAGTAACTTTGGAAAGAAGTTTGTCATTTACGATGACACGGAAAGACTACAAAGACGCAGACTAGACGTTGCAACTAGCAAATACCAACGAGACTACAAAGACGCAGACTAGACGTTGCAACTCAAATACCAATTTCCTTTGTTACATTCCAATACCAATTTCCTTTGCTACATTCCAATACCAATTTCTTTTGCTACATTCCAATACCAATTTCCTTTGTTACATTGCAATACCTATTTCATTTCTTACATTCCAATACCAATTTCCTTTGTGACATTCCAATACCAATTTCCTTTCTTACATTCCAATACCAATTTCATTTCTTACATTCCAATACCAATAAGAAAAACAGGGTCATTGTCTATCTTTCTTATTTCTTTTCTCCTTTCTTCCTTGCCTGTTGGGTAAAGTAAAAAATTTCCACAAAACTACGGTCCGCCCATAGAGCCGGAGCTTTTCCTGGTTTCTATAATGTGGAGAGGAACAGGGGATAATGATCATCTCATGGACAGGACACTAGTCTGATGTAGACTTTTACTCCCAAGCTAGTACTTGTACCAATAATTAGTACCTGCTGAGTGGGGAAAAATGAACCTTTTATTGGCGACCTGTGACCTTTCAGGAATGTCTGCTGACTTGCAAACAAAACAATTAGTTTCTTAAGATGGTAGGAAGTCTAAAGCCAGTAATCCTAGCTCAGGCATCGTAAGGAGAGAAAGCAAATAAACGGAGTCCACATCGTCAAACTAAATATTAAATAATTCGTAGAAGTACAACGGACTTCAAGCGGGACTTCAAGGAAACTAAATATTAGCTAATTCATCAAAGGAGAAAGCGTCAAAACAAGCGTCAAACTAAATATTAATTAATTCGTAGAAGTACAACGGACTTCAAGCGCGGAAAATAAAAGAAATTGTATCCTCCTGTGTGCTCAAATCGCTAGTAACCTCAAACAATTCACTCTTTTCTTACGATTATCATATTTTGTGCTAATTTTGAGCTTTGACAAATTTCACTGATTGACAGAGATGAGATGGGTGTTAATTGCTACCAGCACTCACTGCTTACAAAGACACTCAATCTTAATAAGAACTTGAAACGCGTGTCGCCTAATCGATAGTTACCCACAAAAAAATACTAAAATAAACAAAAATACTGATTTTTAAAATTTGTTTTTGTGGGGTTTTTTTCTTTTTCAGATAAAACCAATAGAGTTTAACCAACGGTGCTTAACAACACAGAATAAGAAGCAGTGAATGCTGATTGAGCACTGAGCACTGAGTACTGAGTACTGAGTACTGAGTACTGAGTAGCCTAGCTACTTATCCATGCTCCAAAGAATACGTTTCATCCCTACCCCCCCCACCCCCACCCCATCTCCTACTCAAAAATGAAATCCCAGCAATTAATTAGATTCTGATTCTTCTAAAGTCATTCAAGCTTGCATACTAATATAACCGTTTAATACAACTAAGCCCATTACCATATAACCGTTCAATATAACTTAGTCCATTACCATATAACCGTTCAATATAACTAAGTTCATTACCATATAACCGTTCAATACAACTAAGTCCATTACCATATAACCGTTCAATATAACTAAGTTCATTACCATATAACCGTTCAATACAACTAAGTCCATTACCATATAACCGTTCAATATAACTAAGTCCATTACCATATAACCGTTCAATATAACTAAGTCCATTACATATAACCGTTCAATATAACTAAGTCCATTACCATATAACCGTTCAATATAACTAAGTCCATTACCATGTAACCAGAGAACAACAACCAAAAGAAGACAGCTTCATGCATAGCCTCTGTTGATGATGCAAGAGGAAAGACAAAACCCAAACACAATTTCTAAATCATGCATAATAATAATAACCACAAAATAAACAACCCACTGAACACCAAAATGAACGCTATTATATTTTCTCTGTGAGACTATCACACCAGCAGCGCAAGGCAATACATACTCAGAATGTGTAGGGACTTCCCTGAAAATAACACCAAATATTAGCTTTATGTTAAATACAACAATAAATAGAGCAAAGAGTTACAAACTGAAAGTAAAAGTCAGTTTTAGTCCGAGGAAAATTCTGACAAATAAGCAAACTGATCCTGCCTAGAGGACAAGGAACTAGTTGCGTGGTGCTAAACAATGACTACGGTGAGCAGCAGCTACTTTTTCTTACGATAATGTTATTGAATAAAAACACAAATCAGCATACGAGAAACAAACTTCAATGTTAAAACAGGAAGAATATATTATATCCAATATTATGATGAAAACGTTGACTAGCTAAAACAATCAAAGTATCTATCTGACGCAAAATTGGTAAGCAATAAAACTGACCTATGCACTTTTGGAACGCTTTCAAAATTAACGCGAACTGCATCTACGCTAAAGTTAAATTTAACAATAACAATGGAGGAACGGAGACCATTGGTTGTTTTTGTTGAAAGGGTCACCGTGTCAAAATGGGTTTTAAGTACGTGTGAAAATGTGTGCAATAATGGTTTCTCAGTCTCCCCAAATTTCGACTAGCGATGTAGGAAGAGTAGACACTGAATTGATTCTGACATTAGAGTGCTTCCTATTCAAAACCCAAGCTGGTGTTTTAGTTTTCGGTCATGTACTCGATTGGACTGATAATGCGATTGATTGGACTGATAGGACTGATAGTGTGATCGATTGGACTGATAATGTGATTTGGACTGATAGGACTGATAGTGTGATCGATTGGACTGATAATGTGATCGATTGGACTGATAATGTGATCGATTGGACTGATAATGTGATCGATTGGACTGATAATGTGATCGATTGGACTGATAATGCGATCGATTGGACAGATAATGCGATCGATTGGACTGATAATGGATCGATTGGATGATAATGTGATTGATTGGACTGATAATGTGATTGATTGGACTGATAATGTGATTGATTGGACTGATAATGATTGATTGACTGATAATGTGATTGATTGGACTGATAATGTGATTGATTGGACTGATAATGTGATTGGATTAATGTGATCGATTGGACTATATGTGATCGATTGATGATGGACTGATAGTTTGATCGATTGGACTGATAATGCGATTTGGACTGATAATGTGATCGATTGACTGATAATGGATCGATTGGACTGATAATGTGATCGATTGGACTGATAATGCGATCGATTGACTGATAATGTGATATTGGACTGATAATGTGATCGATTGGACTGATAATGTGATCGATTGGATTGATAATGTGATCGATTGGACTGATAATGCGATCGATTGGAATAATGTGATCGATTGGACTGGTAATGTGATCGATTGGACTGATAATGTGATCGATGACTATAATGTGATCGATTGGACTGATAATGTGATCGATTGGACTGATAATGCGATAATGATAATGTGATCGATTGGACTGATAATGTGATCGATTGGACTGATAATGTGATCGATTGGACTGATAATGTGATCGATTAGACTGATAATGTGATTGATTGGACTGATAATGTGTAGAGTAAATTCCACATTTTCTTGCTCAGTAATATTTTATTGTGCACTATCTTGAGGTTGCTCTTGTTGTTGTTCTTCCATTCTTCCATTACACTGGGGCTTGGTGCGTTTGAGCTTCAAGAGAACCATGGAAACGGCAATCAGCTCGAGGCCAGTTACAGATACCTGAGACTAAATTTTAAAGATCCGGGACCCGCCCCCATTTCTTCAATGCCAAACCCTTGCCCTCCCCCTTTTTCGATGCCAAAGAAGGTTTGATGTTAGTCGCGAAGGGGAAAATTTCAGTCACTCAATTCTTGAGTTTTACTGTTGGTGCACATATTATTCTAATTGAACTCAAACGTCTTAAAACCCAATTTTGATTTTTTATTTTTTTTAGCTGAACTCCTGCAAGTTATTGAGGCTGTTCAATTACCAAAAGCTTTTCCCTGTTGCCTTGGTTTCAGCCAATTGAGTTTCATAAGTAATGGTTGTAATGACTCCTATTTCTATGTAATACGAAGGAGCCACAGTGGAGTGAAGTCAAAGGCGAAATATGACAAGTGACAACTCCACTAATGAAATTATTTGTTCCTATTTGTATAATAACATTTCAGCTATTTTCCAAAGTGATCGTTGAGAAGAAATATATAAGGATCGATTTATGTATAATCTTTTCTTCTACGAAAAGAAATGGATATTCTAAATCTATTTTATGTAGTCGGGGAAACAGTTCATATCTCGATGCCCAAATTATTGATTAAATTATTTTACGAAAATGAATTGTGCCTGAAACAAACAAAAAATGGAACAATCTCAATATTTCGTTGTTTCCATAACGAGAAGATCAAATGAAAAATAATTGCTACAAAAACATAAAAAATATTTTAAAAATCAATAAGAAACAACAAAACTGAACCCCCCCCCCCCCCCCCCCCCCAGAAAACCAAAACCTTTAGCAAAAAGTCTCCGATTGTTCTACGCCTAATGAAAATGTGAGGAGAAACAGAAAGAAATCAAAGCAATGCAAACTTACTGTAAACCTTCCGTTTTGCCAGTAGCATGCTCCTGGGCTGCGGCAGGTACGAGGACGACCTCAAAAGACTTAACTTTATTGGAGTTCTTCGGAAACAGCATTGACCTCTGAGACCATGGGTAGAATCTCCACAATTTGCTCTTGTGCAATCTGTTGTTCTGTCACAGCAAAATAAATTTTACAGTTAAATTTTAAAAATCAATTTTTTTTAAACGTTTGAAATCATCTAGACATGGGTTTGAAAACATCTGTGTAGATTTGAAATCATCTGTCCATAGATTTGAAATCATCTGTGCATAGATTCATCTGTGCATAGGTTTGAAATCATCTGTGCATAGATTTGAAATCATCTGTGCATAGATTTGAAATCATCTAGACATGAGTTTGAAAACATCTGTGCATGGATTTGAAATCATCGGTGCATATATTTGAAATCATCTGTGCATAGGTTTGAAATCATCTGTGCATAGGTTTGAAATAATATGTGCATAGGTTTGAAATAATATGTGCATAGGTTTGAAATCATCTGTGCATGGGTTTGAAATAATATGTGCATAGGTTTGAAATCATCTGTGCATAGGTTTGAAATCATCTGTGCATAGGTTTGAAATCATCTGTGCATAGGTTTGAAATCATCTGTGCATAGGTTTGAAATCATCTGTGGATAGATTTGAAATCATCTGTGGATAGATTTGAAATCATCTGATTTTGAAATCATCTGTGCATAGGTTTGAAATCATCTGTGCATAAGTTTGAAATCACCTGTGCATAGGTTTGAAATCATCTGTGCATGGGTTTGAAATCATCTGTGCATGGGTTTGAAATCATGTGTGCATGGTTTGAAATCATCTGTTTGGAAATCATCATGGTTTGAAATCAGCTGTGTACAGGTTTGAAATAATCTGTGCATGGGTTTGAAATCATCTGTGCATTGGTTTGTAGGACGACCAGAATTGCACTTTACCATGACCACCATGTGTGTAACTAGCCAACAAAAACTACACATCATTTTTTCAAACCTTAAAAATCTTTAAAAATATATAACGGAAACAGATCATTAGTTTCGCAGAAAGAAATTTTTTAGAATTCCAAATCCAGCATTGTGGCATTATGGCATTAGTTGCCATTAATTACAGATTATTTTATAGTTCAAGATCATGTCAAAGTCACACATTACATAATGTATTGTTTAATGACATAAAACTTCAATAATGGGTTTATCATCCTCTTGCACGCAAGTCTAACCCTATTTTACATTGACGGAACATAGCTTTGAACAAAATCTTGGGAGATGTTTTATTCCAGTTTTGGATCAACATTTCAGCGAGTTCTCCTCAATTCTGAGCGTTTCTCTCAAAACGCAAAGCCGGAGAACACTCTCTCAAACGCAAAGCCGGAGAACACTCTCTCAAACGCAAAGCCAGAGAACACTCTCTCAAACGCAAAGCCAGAGAACACTCTGTCCTCAAACGCTAAGACTCTAGAGCTGTAACATAAACTATGACTCTAGGGGCTGTAAACGCTATGACTCTAGCCAGTTAGAACTACTCTCTGTAGCGGTTAAACTCTAGGTGCAACGGTTATAAGCTATGACTCTAGGGGTTAACTTAGCTCTAGGGGCCGCCATCTGTCCTCTAGGTGCTGTAACGAGACTCTATGCTATGACTCTAGGGGCTGTAACGGTTATAAGCTATGACTCTAGGGGCTGTAACGGCTGACTCTAGGTGCTGTAACGGTTATAAGCTATGACTCTAGGTGCTGTAACGGTTATAAGCTATGACTCTAGGTGCTGTAACGGTTATAAGCTATGACTCTAGGGGCTGTAACGGCCATAAGCTATGACTCTAGGGGCTGTAACGGTCATAAGCTATGACTCTAGGTGCTGTAACGGTCATACGCTATGACTCTAGGGGCTGTAACGGTTATAAGCTATGACTCTAGGGGCTGTAACGGTCATAAGCTATGACTCTAGGTGCTGTAACAGCCATAAAACAAAATGACACTAGGGGCTGTAACGGTTATAAGCTATGACTCTAGGGGCTGTGACAGCCATAAGCTATGACTCTAGGGGCTGTAACGGTTATAACCTATGACTCTAGGTGCTGTAACGGTTATAACCTATGACTCTAGGTGCTGTAACGGTTATAAGCTATGACTCTAACGGCCATGGACTCTAGCTGTAACGGTTATAAGCTATGACTCTAGGGGCTGTAACGGTTATAAGCTATGACTCTAGGGGTTGTAACGGTTATAACCTATGACTCTAGGGGACTTGTAACGGTTATAAGCTATGACTCTAGGGGTAACTGTAACGGGGCTTATAATAAGCTATGACTCTAGGTGCTGTAACGGCCATAAGCTATGATTCTAGAGGCAGTAACGGTTATAAGCTATGACTCTAGGGGCTGTAACGGCCATAAGCTATGACTCTAGGGGCTGTAACGGTTATAACCTATGACTCTTAGTTATAACTCTATGACTCTAGGGGCTGTAACGGTTATAAGCTATGACTTCTAGGTGCAGTAACGGTTATAAGCTATGACTCTGTAACGGGGCTGTAACGGTTATAACCTATGACTCTAGAGGTTGTAACGGTTATAAGCTATGACTCTAGAGGACTGTAATGGCCATAAGCTATGACTCTAGGGGCTGTAACGGTTATAACCTATGACTCTAGGGGCTGTAACGGTTATAAACTATGACTCTAGGGGCTGTAACGGTTATAACCTATGACTCTAGGGACTGTAACGGTTATAACCTATGACTCTAGGGGCTGTAACGGTTATAAGCTATGACTCTAGGGGTTGTAACGGTTATAACCTATGACTCTAGGGGCTGTAACGGTTATAATCTATGACTTTATGGGCTGTAACGGTTATAAGCTATGACTCTAGGGGCTGTAACGGTTATAAGCTATGACTCTAGGGGCTGTAACGGTTATAAGCTATGACTCTAGGGGCTGTAACGGTTATAACCTATGACTCTAGGGGGACTGTAACGGTTATAACCTATGACTCTATCGGCTGTAACGGTTATAAACTATGACTCTAGGGGCTGTAACGGTTATAAACAAATTTTAACTTTATAATTTTTTTTTTTTTTATATTATAACAAGAAGAACAAACAAGCAAAACAAACGAAGAAAATAAAATAAATTCATGAAACATTTGAGGCGATAACGTTACCTTTAGTAAGTCCCGTCAAACCGGTAGTGAAACCTTGGCCTGAGCGATTTCCTTCTGGGCGTACTCCCAAGTGATTTCCTTTGGTAAACCCTCGGGTTTAGTTGGGTTTAACGGGTTCACAAACACGTACATATGGTTGGAACCTGTTTGGAAATGTAATTGAAGTTAAAAGAATTCACAACCATCTTGAGGCATTGTCGACTATAGAAATGAATTATATTATTATTATCTTTATGAAAATATTACAATAGCTTAAGACTGAATAACGTATAAAAGAAATCTATTTTTTGTTTCTCTTGTTTCTCTCTTCTCTCTCTCTCTCTCTCTCTCTCTCTCTCTCTCTCTCTCTCTCTCTCTCTCTCTCTCTCTCTCTCTCTCTCTCTCTCTCTCTCTCCCTCTCTCTCTCTCTCTCTCTCTCTCTCTCTCTCTCTCTCCTCTCTCTCTCTCTCTCTCTCTCTCTCTCTCTTTCTCTCTCCTCCTCCTCTCTCTCTCTCTCTCTCTCTCTCTCTCTCTCTCTCTCTCTCTCTCTCTCTCTCTCTCTCTCTCTCTCTCTCTCTCTCTCTCTCTCTTTCTCGCTCTCTCAATGTATCCATCGATCTTTATTTCTCTGTCTGTCAGTCTGTCTGTCTATTTGTTTGTCGATCTACTTTTTATCCTTCCTCTATGCCCTTATTTCTGTCTGCTTGTTTATACGTCTGTCTCCCTATGTCTCTAACTGTCTATCTGTCTATCTCTCTCTCTGTCCTGTCTCTTCCATGTTAATGTCCCCCCCGCTATTCCCTTGTCTCTGTGTGTATCATTATTTACAAATCATTTGTCTTTTTCTTCCTCGCTTTGTCTCTGTCTCTCTCCTTCTCTCTCTGTCTCTTTCTCCCCTGTCCCTCTGTCTGTCTGTTTGCCTCTCGCTGTCTGATTATGCATCCATCTTGGTCACTCTCTTCTCTCTCTGTTTTTGTCTGTCCTCTGTGCCTCTTGTTCTTTTGTGTCTGTCAATCTGTTTGTCTGTCTCCTTCTCTGTGCTTGTTCCTTTGTTTCTGTCAGTCTATCTGTCTGTCTGTCTTCCTCTCTGCTCCACTCCGTATCCACTCACACACCGCGACATTGCACGTCACACGGGTTTTCAAACCCACAGCTACAACTACAACTTACCAAACATAACTCGATCCATGTGATCCAGGCTGTGTTTTCCCGTCACAGGCGCTCCGTTGATTCGAATTTTGGCTCCGTCAGATCCCGGTTTGATGGAGATTTGATTGTTCTCATTTGTCAGAACAGCATGCTTCTTTTGAATACTGAGGGGGAAAAAAGGGGGAAAAAGAATAATAATCACAATCAACAGAGTGAAGACACCGGACAAGTAGTATGACAAGACACCCTGTCAGGCACTGAGCCGAGACCTTCTGGTTGAGAGGCCGACACCTTGCCTATGGAACAGCAAGTATAGCAACATGACCCCTCCTATAGTCACACTCTTCATCTCGATGATATGGAATTCATTTCAACATACGCACACACACCAGTACATTCAGCACAGTGGAACGAAATGCCAACGTAATTGAAAACTCTGTACGTGTAATAGCACTGAAGACTTTGAAAACAGAATCAAACACATCACATTAAACTCAAATTAAATGAAGAGTTTATAAAACACATCAGATTAAACTCAAATTAGACGAAGAGTTTATAAAACACATCAGATTAAACTCAAATTAGACGAAGAATAAAACACATCAGTTTTTCAGATTAAAAATTAGACAAAAAGTTTTTATAAAACATCAGATTAAACTCGAATTAGACGAAAAGTTTTTATAAAACACATCAGATTAAACTCAAATTAGACGAAAAGTTTTTATAAAACACATCAGATTAAACTCAAATTAGACGAAGAGTTTATAAAACACATCAGATTAAACTCAAATTAGACGAAGATTAAACTCAAATTAGACGCTCAATTAAACAACAAACGCATTGACTGTAATACAATGGTCAAGCTGGTCAGTTCTCACAAAGACAGAGAAGAGACTTACATAAACTATCATTACAATGAAAATACAAGGCATTTGAAGGGTGTAAGGAACTAAAAAAATACTCTAAACTGCTTGGTTTTGCAAGTTTGTGTGGTATAATTACCTGTCAAATTTTCAATGGTATAATTACCTGTCAAATTTTCAATGGTATAATTATCTGTCAAAGTTTCAATGGTATAATTATCTGTCAAAGTTTCAATGGTATAATTATCTGTCAAAGTTTCAATGGTATAATTACCTGTCAAAGTTTCAATGGTATAATTACCTATCAAAGTTTCAATGGTACAATTACCTATCAAAGTTTCAACGGTATAATTACCTGTCAAAGTTTCAATGGTATAATTACCTGTCAAAGTTTCAATGATACAATTAGCTGTCAAAGTTTTAATGGTATAATTACCTGTCAAAGTTTCAATTGTATAATTACCTGAGTCCGTTCAAAACTATGTCAGCATTGCCGTCTTTCCTTCCCACAATTGTTTTTTGACCAGTCAAGAAATGGAATACAACGCCTGCGGGAGAATGAATGTAAATACACATTATATTCATAAGTCATACAAAAAGTTATACACGAGTATGCACAGCTTGTTTCTGTTTCAAAAGACTTATCAAATGACATTTAACTATTTCATAGAATTATGATTTTTTTTGGAGATTTCATAGATTATTTGTATATGAAATCAAATGTCATGAATATGAATTTTGAACTCATAATTAATAACAGAAATTTTATTTTTTACCTTAAAATAGTGAATAGATTTTAAAATTGAAAAGCAGGAAATTGTTTTTGGTTTTTTTGGCCATATACTGGACAAAGCTTTGAATCAAAGCATTATCAATCCATTACAATGAATTATGGGACACGAAATCACAATGACAATGATACAATAAAAGAACATTTATAGAGCACCACAAGATATGCCTGGCTGCTCACAAAAAGAATTTGTAAAATAAATCCAATCCATGGAAAATGATTATAAACAATTAATTTGCAGACATAGATTCAACATGAAATTTTATATTCTTATCATGACATGCGTTTGACCGCTTAGTCTAAAGTCTCACAGTTCACATTCATCCTGATGTTGGTACATGGCCCACCTTATCAACAACAAAAAGCACAGAAAAAAACCCCAACCCAACCAAAAACCCAACCCAACCCAAAAAAAACCCAACCCAACCCAAAAAAACCCAACCCAACCCAAAAACAACCCAACCCAACCCAAAAACCCCAACCCAACCCAAAAAAAAACAACCCAACCAACCCTACCAAAAAAACCTCAACCCAACCCAAAAAACCCAACCCAACCAAAAAAAACCCCAACCCAACCAAAAAAAACCCTACCCCAGCAACCCAACCAAAAAAAAAACCCAACCCAACCAAAAAAACAACCCTACCAAAAAAAACCCAACCCAACCAAAAAAAAACCCAACCCAACCAAAAAAAAACAACCCTACCAAAAAAAAAATCCTCAACCCAACCAAAAAAAAAATCCTACCAACCCAACCCAAAAACAATCCTACCAAAAAAACCAACCCAACCAAAAAAAACAACCCTACCCAAAAAAACAACCCTACCAAAAAAACCCACCCAACCAAAAAAACCCAACCCCAACCCAAACCCAAAAAAAACCCCAACCCTACCAAAAAAAACCAACCCAACCAAAAAAAAACCCAACCCAACCAAAAAAAACCCAACCAAATAAACCCAACCCAACCCCCAACCCAAAAAAAAAAACCCCAACCCCAACCCAACAAAAAAACCCAACCCAACCAAAAACCCCCAAAACCCAACCCAACCAAAAAAACCCAACCCAACCAAAAAACCCAACCCAACCAAATAAACCCAACCCAACCAAAAAAAAACCCAACCAAAAAACCCAACCCAAAAAAAACCCAACCCAACCAAATAAACCCAACCCAACCAAAAAAAACTAACCAAAAAAACCAACAACCCAACCAAAAAAACCCAACCCAACCAAAAAAACCCAACCCAACCAAAAAAACCCAACCCAACCAAAAAAAACCCAAAACCAAATAAGCAACCCAACCAAATAAACCCAACCAACCCAACCCAACCCAACCAAAAAACCTAACAACCAAAAAAAACCAACCCAACCAAAAAAAAACCCAACCCAACCAAATAAAACCCAACCCAACCAAAAAACCCAACCCATCAAAAAAAAAAAACCAAACCAAAATAGCCCTAAGAAATCAAAACTCAACAACCCAAAGACAAAAATCTAAAATCTAATTTTCACCCGACAACATTGGATCCTCATTCAAGTTCATCAAATGTGCCTCCCTGTTTTTCTTTTGAGTGTTCTTGAGATTCTGCTTTATGAACGCATCAGTTTCATATCGCGCGGCTGAAAGCTGAAACAAAGATATACATAACTGGCACTGATTTCAAGTTTTTATTGGATGGTAAGCATATAATGTGGTAGTTTTTTTTTTGTGCTTTACATAAATCAACTTAAGAATCCTAAAAATCAAAGCAGTAAAACAAAAATTAAAAGAGAAAAACATCCACAGAATCAGAAAATTAAAAAACAAAAAATTGCAATCGTGTTGACTTGTGCAAGCACTCTGTTTTTAAACACACAGATTTTCATCTCACAAGAGGAAAACTTACTTTTCATCAATGAATTGATCATAAGGCTTTCTACATTAATATCGACGATTCTGTAACAGTTGCTGTCATCGCTACACCTGGGCTAATTTTATTGTGTGGAAGATATGGATGTCCAGCCACACTTCCTTCCACTCTGACCTTTGCCTTTCCTACACACACTCACAATAATGAACTGGTCAACACAGTCAAACTTCTGACCTTCCTTTCCTACTCACAATAATGAACTGGTCAACACAGTCTAACTTCCTTCCACTCTGACCTTTCCTACACACACTCACAATAATGAACTGGTCAACAAGTCTTCCTTCCACTCTGACCTTTGATTCCTACACACACTCACAATAACTGGCAACAAGTCTTCTAAATACGTCTTTGATTTCCACTAATGACTGGTCAACACAGCCACGCTTCCTTCCACTCTGACACTGCCTTTCTACACTCACAATAATGAACTGCCAATAGATAGGCTGTAGGCATAAAATACGTCTTTGTAGGAATTCAAGTTTTGCCAGGATGGTGGCCGAGATGACCTGTTCTTTTCGATTTCCAACCACCGAGGGTTCTTTGACATGCGCAAAGCTACACGGGACCTCGTAGATTATCGTGGTTCTTTGACATGTGCAAAGCTACACGGGACCTCGTAGATTATCTTGGTTCTTTGACATGTGCAAAGCTACACGGGACCTCGTAGATTATCGTCAGTCTTTGACATGCGCAAAGCTACACGGGACCTCGTAGATTATCGTGGTTCTTTGACATGTGCAAAGCTACACGGACTTCGTAGATTATCGTGGTTCTTTGACATGCGCAAAGCTACAAGGGACCTCGTAGATTATCTTGGTTCTTTGACATGCGCAAAGCTACACGGACCTCGTAGATTATCGTGGTTCTTTGACATGCGCAAAGCTACAAGGGACCTCGTAGATTATCGTGGTTCTTTTGACATGCGCAAAGCTACAAGGGACCTCGTAGATTATCGTGGTTCTTTGACATGTGCAAAGCTACAAGGGACCTCGTAGATTATCGTGGTTCTTTGATTCATGTGCAAAGCTACAAGGACCTCTCTAGATTATTGCCCGTCTCCGATGGGACTAGGCGTTCAGTTCATCCTGCCTACCACATGATTTAAGGAGCGGAAGAAACCCGAAAAGTGGAATTCAATTTCACCTGCGGGGCCAGGATTTGAACCTATGACCTTTGGCTTGGTAGGCAAGTCCTGTACCTACTGAGCTATCCGCTCCACACATTGATCTCAACGATTTCAGTCATATGCGAAAAAAGGAAATACTGATCTATTAGAAATGACGGAAATGCTAAAACAAAAAGCAGATTTCAACTTGTCATTCGATTTTTAACAAATTCAACTTCCTTCGTTCGGATTATCAGTCGTTTAATTTTGATTCATTGAAAATTTGCCCCCACTCTACCACATGCAGTGATCTCAGGGTGAATTAAAAGGAAATGGCAAGATGAAAGAAAGACATACACGTGTGAAAGGAAAGAAGTAGGAGCTACCAGCAGTCCACACCAACCACTACCAGCAGTCCCCACCAACCACTACCAGCAGTCCCCACCAACCACTACCAGCAGTCCACACCAACCACTACCAGCAGTCCTCACCAACCACTACCAACACTCCTCACCAACCACTACCAACACTCCACACCAACCACTACCAGCAGTCCACACCAACCACTACCATCAGTCCCCACCAACCACTACCATCAGTCCACACCAACCACTACCATCAGTCCACACCAACCACTACCAGCAGTCCACACCAATCACTACCAACACTCCACACCAACCACTACCAGCAGTCCCCACCAATCACTACCAACACTCCACACCAACCACTACCAGCAGTCCACACCAATCACTACCAACACTCCACACCAACCACTACCAGCAGTCCACACCAATCACTACCAACACTCCACACCAACCACTACCAGCAGTCCCCACCAATCACTACCAACAGTCCCCACCAATCACTATCAGCAGTCCCACCAACCACTACCAACAGTCCCCAGCAACCACTATCCAACAGTCCCCACCAATCACTACCAACAGTCCCCACCAATCACTACCAGCAGTCCCACCAACCACTACCAACAGTCCCCACCAATCACTACCAACAGTCCCCACCAATCACTACCATCAGTCCCCACCAATCACTACCAACAGTCCCCACCAACCACTACCAACAGTCCCCACCAATCACTACCAACAGTCCCCACCAATCACTACCATCAGTCCCCACCAATCACTACCATCAGTCCACACCAACCACTACCAACAGTCCCCACCAACCACTACCAACAGTCCCCACCAATCACTACCAACAGTCCCCACCAATCACTACCATCAGTCCCCACCAATCACTACCAACAGTCCCCACCAATCACTACCATCAGTCCCCACCAATCACTACCAACAGTCCCCACCAACCACTACCAACAGTCCCCACCAATCACTACCAACAGTCCCCACCAATCACTACCAACAGTCCCCACCAATCACTACCAACAGTCCCCACCAATCACTATCAACAGTCCCCACCAATCACTACCATCAGTCCCCACCAATCACTACCATCAGTCCCCACCAACCACTACCATCAGTCCCCACCAATCACTACCAACAGTCCACACCAATCACTACCATCCGTCCCCACCAACCACTACCAACCGTCCCCACCAACCACTATCAGCAGTCCCCACCAATCACTACCAACAGTCCCCACCAATCACTACCAACAGTCCCCACCAATCACTACCATCAGTCCACACCAATCACTACCATCCAGTCCCACCAATCACTACCAACAGTCCCCACCAATCACTACCAACAGTCCACACCAATCACTACCAACAGTCCCCACCAATCACTACCAACAGTCCACACCAATCACTACCAACAGTCCACACCAATCACTACCAACAGTCCACACCAATCACTACCAACAGTCCCCACCAATCACTACCAACAGTCCACACCAATCACTACCAACAGTCCACACCAATCACTACCAACAGTCCCCACCAATCACTACCAACAGTCCCCACCAATCACTACCAACAGTCCACACCAATCACTACCAACAGTCCACACCAATCACTACCAACAGTCCACACCAATCACTATCAACAGTCCCCACCAATCACTATCAACAGTCCCCACCAATCACTACCAACAGTCCACACCAATCACTATCAACAGTCCCCACCAATCACTATCAACAGTCCCCACCAATCACTACCAACAGTCCCCACCAATAACTCAGCAGTCCCCACCAACCACTACCAACAGTCCCCACCAATCACTACCATCCGTCCCCGCCAATCACTACCATCCGTCCCCGCAAATCACTACCATCCGTCCCCGCCAATCACTACCATCCGTCCCCGCCAATCACTACCATCCGTCCCCGCCAATCACCCACAGGAGGGTTACTTTCCTACGGAAATGAAAAGCTTAAAACATTTTTAGGAGGAGACGAGACAGACAGAATTTTGTTACTACCCTAAGCGTGACCCCACAAAAATGGGTATTAGCAGTTAGCAATTGAAGAGGTCGGTTCAATAGTGTGCCTATGTTATTTTCGTGAACAATGAGATAGAGAGATACTAATAGAGAATATATGGAAATCATGCTTCTTGAAAAGTATGAAAGCGATGTCATGAAAATACATTAAGTTTACAGACGTTTGAAACTTTGAACTCCCAACACCAACAGTGACAAAGTCCATGACGGTTTTTTGCATTTTTCTCTACATGACATAATTGTGACTTAGACACACTATTGAAATGACCCCTTCAATTAGCAAATAGTTCTTCACGCAGGAAAGGTGAATACATCGGCTGTAATGATTCCGTGCGACTGTCATCAGACAAACAAGGGGAAGGGGCAAGGGGCATGTCGGAAGTGATAAACAATGACATGAAATAATGTTGTAGCCCTGTGGTAATTTTGATTTGATTTGATTTACCCACATCCACAACTAAGGCGATCTCGGGGTTTTTGGTAGGATTGAAAACATTTTTTCCCAGACTGCTTTGTAAACAGCCAAGGATCTTTAACCTACACAGACTGTTGTGATCTGCACATGTGACCTCCTTTTTTATTATCCGTCTCCGATGAGACTAGCTGTTGATCGACTTACCTGGACCAGGGGGTAGATTTTACTTGAAAGTTGAGACAATTTTTCAATCGTTGGCGGGGCTCGAACCCACTACCTTTTGGTTCAGAGGCCAACATCTTACCTCTGGACTACCGAGTCTAGTCTAGTCCTTTGCATTCGTGTCGTCTTTGTTCATACAGGGATTTCAATGTTATTTCATGTAATTGTCTTTGTTCATACAGGGATTTCAATGTTATTTCATGTAATTGTCTTTGTTCATACAGGGATTTCAATGTTATTTCATGTAATTGTCTTTGTTCATACTGGGATTTCAATGTTATTTCATGTAATTGTCTTTGTTCCTTCAATGTTATTTCAGGGATTTTCAATGTTATTTCATGTCATTGTCTTTGTTCAATACAGGTCTTTGTTCATACAGGGATTTCAATGTTATTTCATGTCATTGTCTTTGTTCATACAGGGATTTCAATGTTATTTCATGTAATTGTCTTTGTTCATATAGGGATTTCAATGTTATTTCATGTCATTGTCTTTGTTCATATAGGGATTTCAATGTTATTTCATGTAATTGTCTTTGTTCATATAGGGATTTCAATGTTATTTCATGTCATTGTCTTTGTTCAATACAGTAATTGTCTTTGTTCATACTTTCAATGTTATTTCATGTCATTGTCTTTGTTCATACAGGGATTTCAATGTTATTTCATGTCATTGTCTTTGTTCCTACAGGGATTTCAATGTTATTTCATGTCATTGTCTTTGTTCCTACAGGGATTTCAATGTTATTTCAGGGATTTCATGTCATTGTTTTGTTCATTTCAATGTTATTTCATTAATTGTCTTTGTTCATACAGGGATTTCAATGTTATTTCATGTCATTGTCTTTGTTCATTTTCAATGTTATTTCATGTAATTGTCTTTGTTCATTTTCAATGTTATTTCATGTAATTGTCTTTGTTCCTACAGGGATTTCAATGTTATTTCATGTAATTGTCTTTGTTCCTACAGGGATTTCAATGTTATTTCATGTCATTGTCTTTGTTCCTACAGGGATTTCAATGTTATTTCATGTCATTGTCTTTGTTCCTACAGGGATTTCAATGTTATTTCATGTCATTGTCTTTGTTCCTACAGGGATTTCAATGTTATTTCATGGCATTGTTCATCCCTGTTTGTGTGAGGTAGGAAAATGTTTACCTTTTCATCCCAGGACTGATCCTGTTCACTTATCATCTGTTGATTCGCCAGCAACTGTGCTCTGATGTCTTCTTCCATTTTCTTTCGCAGTTTATCAAATTCTATGGGGAAAAAATAAATGTTAAATTAACACTACTATTGTGCAGTTCCATATTTGGCAAATATGCTCAAAGTGCATTACAATAAGAAAAGAGCACCCAATGATAACATTAACAATTCACATACAAGCACATGTACATACACATACACACACACACACACACACACATACTTTGTACCCAAATAAATTCTAAAAAATAACCAAAGTGACATTTAAAACAAGCCAAACATTATTATTTCAATAAAATATAACAACTTCTTTCCTCCTTTCAAAATCTTTTTTTCCTTCAATTTGAATGTCATATTGAATATTCAGCTGAGAGCGCACAGGTTATTTTTCTTCTTATTCTTTTCTTTCATTGAAATTTACCCAGTCTACCATATGCGGTAATCTCAGGGTGAATTGTGAATTAAGAAGAAATACAAGATGAAAGACGAATAAAAGAGTGAAAGGAAAGAAGTAGGACCTACCAGTAGCATTCTCCAACCACCCCACAAAAGTGGACAGAAAAAAATAAAGTAAGAAAAGATGAAATATGAAGGAGATAAAAAAAACAAATATGACATATATGAGTTTTAAAAAAAGGGAGGAAAATTGATTTATTTCAGGTAAAAGTTGTTACCTTCTGGTGACATTTGTGCGTTGTCAGGCTGAATGACACCTCCAGCTTCCAAAGCTTTTCGGAGTTTGTCATTTTCTTCCTGTGAAAGAATTAATAAAAGAAACAAAGGATAAAAGGGGCAAAAATTCGAACCGAAAGGAGAAAAAACAAACAACTGCGCACTGATATTATGACTGACTCTGTGTCTGTATGTTTGTTTTAACTGTCTTTCGGTCGTCTCTCCCTTTCTCTCTTTTTTTGTCACTATTTTGTCTGTCAATCTATCTGTCATGTGCTCTCTCTCTCTCTCTCTCTCTCTCTCCTCTCTCTCTCTCTCTCTCTCTCTCTCTCTCTCTCTCTCCTCTCTCCCTCTCTCCCTCTCCTCTCTCCTCCCTCCCTCTCTCCTCCTCCCTCCTCCCTCCCTCCCTCCTCTCCCTCCCTCCTCCTTCCCTCCATCCCTCTCCTCCCTCCCTCCCTCCCTCTCTCTCCTCACTCTTCCCTTTCCCTTCCCCCTCTCTCTCTCTCTCTCTCTCTTTCCCCCACCCTCACACCCCTTTGATACACATATATTACTCATACCCCCCCCAAAACCCCCAAAAAAAAAAATGTTTCGTATTTCTCACTTTTAGTTCCCTGATCATTTTGTCCATGGGATTTTCATTCACAACAGCCTGGTTTTTGATTTTCTTGGCGCGGTCAGCGTATCGCAACGTGGACATCGTTTCATCGTAGTTGATATCAGCGGGAGACAGGGCAGCGATCATAATTGTTTTGCTGTGTTGAGACAAAAAAACAATCACAAGTTTATTTTTACATTGATATAATTTTTATACGTAGTTTATAAAATCCTACCCGAAATCCTGAGATCACCTTAAATGTGAATGTGGATAAAATCAAATGAAATTAAACAATGTAGAAATTACATAGCTGCCAACCTTTTCAAATAAACAAAAAAAAAAGACTCTGACTTCACGGTCTAATTCTAACTTGCCCGAGATAATTTTTAAAAATTATTGATAATTCAATTTGAATTAACCGGCTGTAAGGTAAAAAGCAAAACAATTTGCAGGCCTTTCTGGCTAAATGTAATGACTTTATGTGAACTCAGAGAGGTGTATCTGGAATTTCATCCCAATATCTCTTAATCATTGTAGTTTACTTTAGGTTTCTCAAAAAATAGACAACATCTGTTAAGCCTCAAATGTGAGTGGAAAGGAGATGGACCAGGTACTAGGCTCTAAGCCAAGAACACACATATAAATACATGACTGGCTGGCAACTATGGCATTACCATGTGTCATAGCGTTTAGTTAGAATAGCACACATATAAATGGAAACGTGTTATGCATTACCATGTGTCATATAATGAAACGTTTGAACATAGCATTACCATGTGTCATATAATGGAAACGTTTAGTTATGAAATAGCATTACCATGTGTCATGCAATGGAAACGTTTGGTTATGACATAGCATTACCATGTGTCATATAATGGAAACGTTTGGTTATGACATAGCATTACCATGTGTCATATAATGGAAACGTTTGGTTATGACATAGCATTACCATGTGTCATATAATGGAAACGTTTGGTTATAGCATTACCATGTGTCATATAATGGAAACGTTTGTTATGAAATAGCATTACCATGTGTCATATAATGGAAACGTTTAGTTATGACATAGCATTACCATGTGTCATATAATGGAAACGTTTGGTTATGACATAGCATTACCATGTGTCATATAATGGAAACGTTTGGTTATGACATAGCATTACCATGTGTCATATAATGGAAACGTTTAGTTATGACATAGCATTACCATGTGTCATATAATGGAAACGTTTTATGGTTACTACCATGTGTCATATAATGGAAACGTTTATAGCATTACCATGTGTCATATAATGGAAACGTTTAGTTATGACATAGCATTACCATGTGTCATATAATGGAAACGTTTGGTTATGCATTACCATGTGTCATATAATGGAAACGTTTAGTTATGACATAGCATTACCATGTGTCATATAATGGAAACGTTTAGTTATGACATAGCATTACCATGTGTCATATAATGAAACGTTTAGTTATGACATAGCATTACTACCATGTGTCATATAATGGAAACGTTTAGTTATGACATAGCATTACCATGTGTCATATAATGGAAACGTTTAGTTATGACATAGCATTACCATGATATAATGGAAAATGTTTGGTTATGACATAGCATTACCATGTGTCATAATGGAAACGTGGAAACCATGTTTGGAAATTTTGGTTATGACATAGCATTACCAATGGAAACGTTTGGTTATGACACATTACCATGTTAGCATAATGTGTCAAAATGTTTGTTATGACATAGCATTACCATGTGTCATATAATGGAAACGTTTGGTTATGACATAGCATTACCATGTGTCATATAATGGAAACGTTTGGTTATGACATAGCATTACCATGTGTCATATAATGGAAACGTTTAGTTATGACATAGCATTACCATGTGTCATATAATGGAAACGTTTAGTTATGACATAGCATTACCATGTGTCATATAATGGAAACGTTTAGTTATGACATAGCATTACCATGTGTCATATAATGGAAACGTTTAGTTATGACATAGCATTACCATGACATAGGAAACATTACCATGTGTCATATAATGGAAACGTTTAGTTATGACATAGCATTACCATGTGTCATATAATGTTTGAAATAGCATTACCATGTTTATAATGGAAACGTTTATTATGAAATAGCATTACCATGTGTCATATAATGGAAACGTTTAGTTATGACATAGCATTACCAGCATCATATAATGGAAACGTTTAGTTATGACATAGCATTACCATGTGTCATATTTGGAAATTTTGGTTATGACATAGCATTACCATGTGTCATATAATGGAAACGTTTAGTTATGACATAGCATTACCATGTGTCATATAATGGAAACGTTTAGTTATGACATAGCATTACCATGTGTCATATAATGGAAACGTTTGGTTATGACATAGCATTACCATGTGTCATATAATGGAAACGTTTAGTTATGACATAGCATTACCATGTGTCATATAATGGAAACGTTTGGTTATGACATAGCATTACCATGTGTCATATAATGGAAACGTTTGGTTATGACATAGCATTACCATGTGTCATATAATGGAAACGTTTAGTTATGACATTGTGTCATATAATGGAAACGTTTAGTTATGACATTACCATGTGTCATATAATGGAAACGTTTGGTTATGACATAGCATTACCATGTGTCATATAATGGAAACGTTTAGTTATGACATAGCATTACCATGTGTCATATAATGGAAACGTTTAGTTATGACATAGCATTACCATGTGTCATATAATGGAATCGTTTGGTTATGACATAGCGTTACCATGTGTCATATAATGGAAACGTTTAGTTATGAAATAGCATTACCATGTGTCATATAATGGAAACGTTTAGTTATGACATAGCATTACCATGTGTCATATAATGGAAACGTTTAGTTATGACATAGCATTACCATGTGTCATATAATGGAAACGTTTGGTTATGACATAGCATTACCATGTGTCATATAATGGAAATGTTTATTATGACATAGCATTACCATGGGAATCGTTTGGTTATGACATAGCATTACCATGTGTCATATAATGGAAACGTTTAGTTATGACATAGCATTACCATGTGTCATATAATGGAAACGTTTAGTTATGACATAGCATTACCATGTGTCATATAATGGAAACGTTTAATTATGACATAGCATTACCATGTGTCATATAATGGAAATGTTTGGTTATGACATAGCATTACCATGTGTCATATAATGAAACGTTAGTTGCGACATAGCATTACCATGTGTCATATAATGGAAACGTTTGTTTATGACATAGCATTACCATGTTACCATACCATGTGTCATATAATGGAAACGTTTGGTTTTGGTTTTGTTTTTGGCGCTTTTCTTAGCCTCACTTGTTGTCATGTGATCAGAAAAGGGAGAATGAAAGATGAATAAGATATAACGCACACACAAAAAAAAAAAGTTAACTTATTGCATGTTTAAGTTGTATCCATTTTATCTTATCTTATCTTATCGTATCTTCTTATCTTATCTTATCTTATCGTATCTTATCTTATCTTATCTATCTTATAGTTAATTTCTAAACAGGAAGAGGATTAAAAATTTGTTAAGACCATAAATGCATTCTTTACCTGTTGCCACCCAGGGCATTTTGCAAGAGCTTAGTCAGCACTGAATCTCTGTACGGAACCACCTTCTTCTTGCCGGTGGACAGGTCTGCCAAAGCCTGGAACAATAAGTTGGAAATTGATGACGTTCAGAGACAGTAACACATGATGGACGTGGAAATCTTCTGAAAGATCCAAACACAACTCACAAAATATACGCATCAGTACAAAGCACATAGCCAAAGTTTGACATACCGGAAGTGATAAACAAGGACATGAAATAATATTGAAGCCCAATAGAACAAAAAACATGAAACTAATAATAATAATGATAATAACAACAACAATAATAATAAATAATAATCATAATAATAATAATAATAATAATAATAATAATAATAATAATAATAATAATAATAACAATAATAATAATAATAATAATGATAATAATAATAATGATAATAATAATAATAATAATAATAATAATAATAATAATAATAATAATAATAATAATAATAATAATAATAATAATAATAATAAAAAGACATTTCAATAGCCCCCATTATCAATACTAGATAAACCTTTGAGAAAAATACAAAAGAATAGATGGAAAAACATGTTTGGGCATCAACAAATCGCACCCATCGCCTGTGCGTGAAAAGAGGAATACACTGCCAACTGCTGGGTACACTCTGTTTTCATGGCGAGGTGACGGGTGCCACAAGAAACACAATGTCAGACCTAGTATTGCCAGGGATGAATCCTAGTAGAATGGACGAGAATTGCACACAAAAAAAGAACAGAGGAATGGAGGGCCATATATATCAAAACAACTCCATCAGCATCATCCTTATCATCATCATCATCATCCTCATCATCATCATCATCATCATCATCGTCATCATCATCCTCCTCCTCCTCATCATCATCATCGTCATCATCATTATCATCATCATCATCATCCTCATCATCGTCATCATCGTCGTCCTAATCCTACAGATTTGAGGGGCGGAAACCTACCGATATGACGTTGCCCAAAAGCTGACAGAGACCGATTGATGTTGGCGCCTTCTTTCAGCCTGTCGCCCGTTGCCCCCGTGGAATCGGCCCTCTCTGAGCCCGCCAAATCCACCAGGTTCATCGTGCTGCTCTTCTTGGTCTCCTGGCCGTCATCGTTCTTGGTGATTTGGTCAAACACGATGGTCACCACGGTGTGGCTCTGCTGCTGGTGGCGTTCATGTTTGTGGACGCCACTGTTCTGTTCGATGTTCCTATGGCAACGAATGGAAACACGGGTCAACAGTGGAAAAAAACATCATGGATTTCCATCAAGGTGATTATGGTGCTCAAAAGAGGAAGAAGAGGAAAGAGACAAGAAGAGGAGGAAAGAGAAGAAGAAGAAGAGGAAAGAGAAGAAGAAGAAGAAGAAGAAGAAGAAATAGAAGAAGAAGAAGAAGAAGAAGAAGAAATAGAAGAAGAAGAAGAAAAGAAGAAGAAGAAGAAGAAGAAGAAGAAGAAGAAGAAGAAGAAGAAGAAGAAGAAGAAGAAATAAGAAGAAGAAGAAGAAGAAGAAGAAGAAGAAGAAGAAGAAGAAGAAGAAGAAGAAGAAGAAGAAGAAGAAGAAGAAGAAGAAGAAGAAGAAGAAGAAGAAGAAGAAGAAGAAGAAGAAGAAGAAGAAGAAGAAGAAGAAGAAGAAGAAGAAGAAGAAGAAGAAGAAGAAGAAGAAGAAGAAGAAGAAGAAGAAGAAGAAGAAGAAATAAGAAGAAGAAGAAGAAGAAGAAGAAGAAGAAGAAGAAGAAGAAGAAGAAGAAGAAGAAGAAGAAGAAGAAGAAGAAGAAGAAGAAGAAGAAGAAGAAGAAGAAGAAGAAGAAGAAGAAGAAGAAGAAGAAGAAGAAGAAGAAGAAAAAGAAGAAGAAGAAGAAGAAGAAGAAGGAGAAG